>CM044440.1:130122763-130134212 GCA_024363595.1 Xenopus borealis | reverse complement strand
GTTGAACTTGATGGACTCAGTCTTTTTTCAACCCAATTTAACTATGTAACTATGTAAGTGAGTCAAGCCTTTCCATCTCCTTTAAGAATTTTTATACAGGTATAGGACCTGTTATCCAGAATGCTCCAGCAAAGGTTCAGGCAATATTCAGTCAAATCCAGGCTAAGGGCCAATAGGCAGTTGGCAGGTCAGGTTCAGGCAAAGGTCAGAAGTCCCGAAATCAATAAGGAAGGACTTTAGAAACAAACCCAGGGATAATTAGCTAAAGCTATACTTGGGCTTTGAACCCGGGTCTCCGTTGCAGCGCTGTGACGTCATCGCGCCAGCTCCGCAAACCACGCTCAACCATGCTCAAAGACAAACATCTTATTAGTTGCTGTGGGTTGCTTATTGCACCTAGGGAAACATTGTGCCTTTAATTACATACGGGGGTTTGTCTATTATCGTTTTTCCATTACTTTTCATGATGTTAAAGATTAAATATACCCAGCTGGTTTATGGTCTTCTGATAAAACTGGGCCTAGTGTGTGTAACTGTAAGTTCACCAGGGTAGTGACTGATAAGTTCCTACATTTATTTCTTATATATAAATAAAATATATATATATATATACATATATATGTGTGCGTGTGCTTTTGTGCATGTCCTGCAAAACTCTACAAATATAAGTGAAAATGTTTTACTGAAATTATTTTTCCAGCTATCCAGGAATCCTTGAGGAGATCAGAAGAATTGGATTCCAATGTTGAAAACTATATGCTTCAACACTTGTGTTCCCTTTAATATTATTTCGAGACTGCAGTATAGTAGCTGCCATGTTGTTTTCTTCTTGCTGTCCATTGTGAAAATCCAATAAAAATATTTGAAAAGAAAACTCCATGCAGGTGGTGTTCAGGGGTGATGTGCAGCTAGGGTTGGCGGTAATGATGGGTGAATTTATTCGCTTGGGGCAAATTCCCGAGATTCGCTGGCGGGGAATAAATTCTCCTGGCCGACAATTCACCGGCTTCGAAAAAACGGACTCCAGCGGCCATCTTTTTGGATGCCATCACGTTTTTGCAGGTGAATGTGCTCTGGTGTCCAAACAAGGACTCCGGTGGCATTTCACAAATTCTCAAAAAATTCGGCCAAGAGAAAAGTCCCAGATTCACCCATCACTAGTTGCCGGTAAAAATGATGGTTGAACCAAATGTTATTAATAGGGAGAAAAGATAAAATATATAGGAAGGCTGGTATCTTTTTTTTCACCCCTATGTGCAGCATTCCAGCAGTTACCGGGGGCAGCAAAAAAATGTTCCTGGTAACTTTAAGAGCAGAATTTCAAATTTCAACTAGGGTTGCCGTCTGTTCAGGATTCACCCAGAAAGTCCGGTTTTTAGAAGGGTTGCCCAGGTGAAAATTCCAGCGAACAGTCAATTGCTGATCGCCATGTCCTGCCCCTGACATCACCTCCCCACCTCACTTATGCACCCTCCCAACATCACCGGCCCAGCCCTGACATCACCAGCCCACCTCACTTATGCACCCCCCCAACATCACCGGCCCAGCCCTGACATCACCAGCCCACCTCACTTATGCACCCCCCAACATAACCGGCCCAGCCCTGACATCACCAGCCCACCCCATGCCCGTTATCATCTTTAAAAAAAAGTGGCAACCCTAGTTTTGATGTGGAACTTTGGCTCTTCGAGTGTAGAGAGCGATCTCTACACTAGCGACATGAAACACCCCGATCCCCTCCAGAACCAAAAATCTGAGTGCCGTGGGGAGAGGACCGCCTGGGGCAGCAATATACCCTGATGTTGTTGAAAGCAAAGAGATTCGATCAAATCATCACTTTAATCAATAATTAGGATGCAGAACATGTCTGTCCATGTGCTTAAGGGGATTATGCATGGAAAGAATGGAGCCAAAAGCATAACATGATAATTCCTGTGTGAAACATCGATTGGGATAAAAGAGTTTCTGCAGTCACTGATCTGGTTCCAGGACCCACCCTTTAAAGGAACAGTTCAGGGTAAAAATAAAAACTGGGTAAATAGATAGGCTGTGCAAAATAAAAAATGTTTCTAATATAGTTAGTTAGCCAAAAATGTAATATATAAAAGCTGGAGTGAGTGGATGTGTAACAGAACAGAATACAACACAACATCCTGCTTTCAGCTCTCTAAATCTGAGTAAGTCAGCGACTTGAGGGGGGGCCACATGGGACATAACTGTTCAGTGAGTTTGTAATTGATCCTCAGCATTCAGCTCAGATTCATTCTAAGGTATTACATGAATCCACTTCTTCTTGACATTTGGCATCTTATTATATAGGGAATCGTGTACCCCCTACTGTAAAATATAAGTACAGTGTATTAGGCGTTCCATGGCCTTTTAAAAGCACAATTTTTGTAATCCATAAAAATTAGTTCCTTTTTTTAGAACCCACAGTGCTGGCTAAACTCACAAACAAGATTCCTGTCTTATTCCTGATGTGCAGACTTTATACACAGGACTTTGCTGAAGCAGACTTCATCCACATTCAGAGCCCCAATTCTATTGCCTCCAATCATCTCCTCTTTCCTAAGCCCCCTTACACAAGCCTTAATGCCTTTGATTCTGTAACTGCCTCCAAAATCTCTGAACTTCTCTTGTCATTCCCATTCACACCTTCTCTAGACCCTATGCCTTATCTGCTTAAACACTGTGTTGTTGAACTTACTCCAGATGTCAGCTGGTTTCTTCTAATTGGTATCTAAGGGAACAAGAGAAGGAATGATGGTGCCAGGAGCTTGGGTTAAGGAAGCCCCAATGAAGACAAAGTCCAGGATGAGATTATACTATAATAGATGATGGTGCATTATGAATGGAGATTAGGTGGAAGTGGAAGGTGAGGTCCTATGTATAGTAAACCAAGGAGCAAATGATAGAGTTATTTGCATAGCAAGCCAAAGTTCCTCCAAACACTGTACTTACAAGGCTTACTATCTCTGAAGTGTTTCAATAAGGATAAGATTGCTTAGCACATCTCTTTATTTCAGTTTCTGGGCCTTTCACCCAACCTCTTTTCACTTCTCACTACTGGTTCTGAACTAGCTTTTCCTTACTATTAGGATATTGACGGGAGGAATTACCGGAACCCTACAATATTAAAACATTACATTCTAAATTAACCACCACCCTCACGACACATAATACTAGTTTGACTTCTCCTTAATCTAGGAAGATACAACTGCATTAGGTCCTTGACTCGGTTGACCAAATTGGGTAGAGATTCACTTGTTTGGTGGTCCTTTGGGTGGCTTAAGTGGCCATTCGCGAAACAATAAAAGATGCCGTCTTGTTCCCTCGAGACCAAGTCTGTAACATATTTTCAGTTATGGGTTCAACTGATGGGCCTGCTCAACCATTATCTGGTTGGTTGAATCCTTTTGCACATATATGTGGTTCTTCTCCTTCGGGTCTTTGTAGGCCCCACTGGATGATTGAATCATAAATTAGCCCAGAGTAGATCTGTCCATATATTGACACATACATGTTTTTACTTCTACTTCTTTGGAACCATTTCATTTAAAGATTGATTTGAAACGTAATTCATATTTTCCGGCACTGAAATCGGTTTCAGTTTCTAATTCGCTTTAATTTGCATGTCTAATGGTTCTGAAAGAACTTTTCTTTTGGGATATTTCTGATGACGTACATGTGACCAACACGTGTGTAGTGGGTCCTCTCAACTGAATGAATTCATTCTCTGCTTATCTACCAGGATAGGTCTTACCCCTCAATGCACTTATCTTGTAGTCATTAAAAATTGCTAAAGGCAATATTCAAGCAGCAGAGAAATTTTTGGTTTTCTAGAGGCGGTGCGCCTAAATCTAAAGGTTATTTACAATAACCAATAACAATGTCATGACCTTCTGTGGATTTAAAAACAGAGACCGCAGTTGTCAAACTACATCAAAGAGTTTCCCCCGGAACAAAATATTGTGTATATTTGGCTGCAGCCACATGTCAGGAGTAATTGGGAGGAGATCAATATTTCTTTTTAAGATTGCAGGAGATTTGCTACAAGCTAATTGATTTCGGTTTAATTAGCCTGAAAACTTCAAGGCCTGTCAATGCAAGTCAAAATTTAGTCATCTGGAATGGAAAGTGAAATGAGAGATGTTTGAAATATTAATCAATGGTTCCTCCTGCCCATTATTCTGCTACAAATTCTGCCTCTGGAGTAATAATTGGCACAAATACACACAATGTTGGAGCCCATCTTTTACACAACTGCACTTGCGGCCATGACTCTTATTGACTCTTAGTATTTCTAATCTTCCAAAGCTGATATTACATTATCTGTTATATTGCAGTTTCAAATAGTGACTAAGAGGTATTGTTAGTTATGATGAAAGTCCTAACAATGTATATTATACAGAATTAGAGAGGGTCCAGAGAAGACAACTAAGATGTTAAAAGATATGGAAAGTCTTTGCTATGAGGAAAGACTGACTAAGTTAGGGTTGTTCACACTGAAGAAGAGGAGATTAAAGGGCTAAAATATAATAAGGGTAGAAATGGTGTATTTTGTATACTAAACATAAACATGAACTTACTGCACCACAAGCCTAATCAAACAAATGATTTATGCTTTCAAAGTTGGCCACAGGGGGCTGTCATCTTGTAACTTTGTTATACATCTTTGCAAGACCAAGACTGTGCACATGCTCAGTGTGATCTCGGCTTCTTAGGGATCATCATAAATTATCAAAAAACAAAGCTACTTGAGTTCTGCATGGCTGGTAAATAAGGCAGGGGCTCCCCCTGCTGTTCATAAGTATGATTGTTTCTCTGTCAGAAGTTAGGGACCGTCTGACAATTCCTATCCACAGCACTAAATGAAGGGAGAATTTCACTGCATACAATCAGGTTTCTTATAAAAACGGTACACATTTTTTAATTAAAGTATATTGGAGATAGATTTCTTTTTCATTAAAGAAAGTTAAAATGGGGTTTTATTTCTTTGCTTTTCCTTGCCCTTTAAGGGGTGATATGATAAATATGTATAAATATATAAGGGGATCACATAATAATCTCTCTAATGCTTTATTCACCAGTAGGTCTTTCCAGCTGGCACAAGGTCACCCATTCTGATTAGAAGAAAAGAGGTTCCAGCTAAATATTCTGAAAGGGGTTTGTTACAGTGAGAGCTGTCAAGATGTGGAATTGTCTCCCTAAATCAGTGGTACAGGCTGATACATAAGATAGGTATAAGAAGGGGTTGGATGCTTTATTCACCAGCAGCTCCTCCCAGCAGACAGGAGGGAGCCAATGAGATTAGAGGAAAGGAGGGAAAGGGGTGTTACAGGGAGGGAAGTGAATCAGTGGTACAGGCTGATACATTAGATAGGTATAAGAAGGGGTTGGATGCTTTATTCACCAGAAGCTCCTCCCAGCAGACAGGAGGGATCCAATGAGATTAGAGGAAAGGAGGGAAAGGGGTGTTACAGGGAGGGAAGTGAATCAGTGGTACAGGCTGATACATTAGATAGGTATAAGAAGGGGTTGGATGCTTTATTCACCAGAAGCTCCTCCCAGCAGACAGGAGGGATCCAATGAGATTAGAGGAAAGGAGGGAAAGGGGTGTTACAGGGAGGGAAGTGAATCAGTGGTACAGGCTGATACATTAGATAGGTATAAGAAGGGGTCGGATGCTTTATTCACCAGCTGCACAAGACTTCGGACGAGCGCTACGCGGTTTGATGAATCGCATGGACAGCTACGAAGCACAGCAGTCTAATTATGGCTTAGCCCTAACGGCCTTAATAGACAAGATGGCTGTTTCGCTGCCAGCCACTTCATCCGCTTCGACTCGAGCTCCGGAGCCTTTTTTCCATTCCTCTGAGCCACGTATTCCTGCGCCTCCTCTCTACGGTGGCGATCCTCAAGCCTGTAGAGGATTCCTGAATCCACGTTAATCCCCAGTCAATTTTCTTCTGATCGTGCCAAGGTGGGTTACATTATTACCCGTTTGACCGGAAAAGCTCTTGAGTGGGCATCACCCCTATGGGAGAAGAAGGATCCCTTAATTGATAATGCTATTGCTTTTGTTTCTGAATTACGGACTATTTTTGACGTTCCTGGTCGTGTCACGTCTGCTTCCTCGTGGCTAATACAGATTCGCCAAGGGACTCGGACGGTGGCCGATTATGCCGTGGAATTTGATCCTTGCCTTGCTGCGTTATTGGACCCTTTGGCCCCTAAGCTTCCTCCTTGGTCCACTTCATCCCCTGGGCGCCTAACGAAGGCCAACCCGTGACACCAATATACTTTAATTAAAAAATTAAAAAATGTGTACTGTTTTTATATGAAACCTAACTGTATTCAGTGAAATTCTCCCTTCATTTAGGAATTGTCAGACGGTCCCTAACTTCTGTGCAGGGAAACAATCATACTTATGAACAGCAGGGGGAGCCCCCGCCTTACTTACCAGCCATGCAGAACTCAAGCAGCTTTGTTTTTTGATCATTTATGACGATCCCTAAGCTTAGCCCAGATCACACTGAGCATGTGCACAGTCTTGGTCTTGCAAAGATGTATAACAAAGTTACAAGATGACAGCCCCCTGTGGCCAACTTTGAAAGCATAAATCATTTGTTTGATTAGGCTTGTGGTGCAGTAAGTTCATGTTTATGTTTAGTATACAAAATACACCATTTCTACCCTTATTCTATTTTACACTTTCCTTGCCCTTTAAGTACCAAAAACCCTTTACACCTTGCCTTTCCATCAATTAAAAACAACTGCTGGGAGGATTTACAGCCTAGCCAAACAAATTAGTTCACATATAGGTCCATGTGAAACCCCAAAAGTGTATATAATAGTCAATCAATCACTTAACCACAGCACTTCGAATTTAAATCATCTGTATAGTAAGATACTTAATACTCAGCAATGTTTCATATAATGTGGGCAGCAATAATTATAATCTGCGTAGCTGTTTTTGGCTAAAATGCGGTTAATAGTGCTGCTCCAGCAGAATTCTGCACCGACATCCATTTCTCAAAAGAGCAAACAGATTTTTTTTTATATTTCATTTTAAATCTGACATGGGGCTAGACATTTTGTCTATTTCCCAGCTGCCCCAAGTCACGTGACTTGTGCTATGATACGCTTCAATCACTCTTTACTGCTGTACTTCAATTTGGAGTGATTTCACCTCCATCGGGAGGGTTTGGAGGTGGTCAGGAGGGGGGTCCGTGTCCTATTCGGGGAGTGCCGGATTCATTTTGGTTCTGGACTGTCCACGGTCCAGTTATGAGCCATGGACCAGAGGTTGGGGACCCCTGCCTTAAAAGCACAAATGCGTAGGGCCAGATGAATTTTTTACTTTTTAAGTATAAACGAATAAAAATAAGATCTTTATTATATTTTTGATACCCCAAGGTTTACTTCATGGTGCGAGGAGCCCCTAACTACCTTATGACAAACTACTAGAACCATCCTGTATTTCACCAGCAAAGTCAGTAAGGCTAATGCCATGTGGAGGCTAATCTCGGCCTGGGGCAACATGCCTTCCCCCCCCCCATAATCCCTGGCTCTCCCAGGTGTTACATTGGCCTTACCTATCCATCAGCCAAACAGAGTGACCTCCAGTCAGAAATATGTCCTTCACCTTTAAATAAACTGTTAGTATGATGCAGAGAGTGATATTCTGAGACAATTTGCAATTGGTTTTCATTTTTTTTTATTATTTGTGGATTTTGAGTTATTTAGCTTTTTATTCAGTTTGCAATTTCAGCCATCTGGTTGCTAGGCTCCAAATGACCCTAGCAACCATGCATTGATGTGAATAAGAGACAGGAATAGGAGAGGCCTGAATAGAAAGATGAGTAATAAAAAGTAACAATACATGTGTAGCCTTACAGAGCATTTGTTTTTAGATGGGGTCAGTGACCCCCATTTGAAAACTGGAAAGAGTCAGAAGAAGGGAAATAATTAAAATATATATATAAAAAATAAATAATGAAGACCAATTGAAAAGCTGCTTAAAAATGGCCAGTTTGTAAGATGCTTAGGGGAAGATTAACTAATGGTCAAATTTCTAAGTGGAAAAACTTCGAAATTCGACCATCAAATTATTTTTTGATCGAATATGGCCGTATTCAATCGAATAAAAATCAATGAATGCATCGTTCGGTTTGAACGATTCAGACAATTTTGCACAAAATCTTTCAAATTCCTAAAGTTTTGAAACATTTTCAGGACAGGTTCTAGGAGGTCCCGCACAAGCTAAAATGAGGGACAGATTTACTAATGGTCCAATTTCGAAGTGAAAAATACGTAGAAATTCGACCATCGGAAAATTTTCAAGGCTATATTCGATAAAAAATGGACCTATTCCGATCGCATTAAAATAGTTTTAATGGTTTGAATAGTTCCAGGAGGTCCCCCATAGGATACAATGTTAATTCGGCAGCTTTAAGGTGGAGAATAGTCGAAGTCAAAGGATTTTTAAAGAGACAGTACTTCGAAAATTCTAATTTATTTCTATTCAAATCGAATTTTGGGCTATTCGATAGTACAAGTAGCCCAAAATTACTTCGCAATTCAAATTTTTAAAATTCGAATTTTATTAGAATTTTCACTTCGACCCTTAGTTAATCTGCCCCTTACCATCGATTTTTTTAAGGATATATTTGATCGAAAATGGGCCTATTTCGATCGAATAGGTCCATTTTCAATCGAATAGAAATCGTTTGAATGCATAGTTTGGTTTGAACGATTTTAACCAAAATCCTTCGCATTACTAGAACTCAGCACAGGTCGAAGTTGAGGGATTTTAAAAGGGCAAGTATTTCAGAATTCGAATATTCAATTTTTTTCAATTCTAATCGAATTTTGGGCTATCTGATAGTCGACGTAGCCCAAAATTACCTCGATTTTATTCGAATTCTCACTTCGGCCCTTAGTAAATATTCGAATTAAAAAAATAGGTCAATTTTCGATTGAAAAAGCTCTTTAAAAAAACTTTGAGGGTTGAATTTACTTCTAAAATTCAACCCTTAGTAAATCTGCCCCCAAGTAAATGTGACCCTAAGGGGCGAATTTTAGAAGTAAAAAAAACTTTGAAATTCAACCCTCAAAGTTTTTTAAAGGGCTTTTTGGAATAAAAAAAATCGTTCGATCGCATCGTTCAAACCAAACGATTTTGCGCAAAATCCTTCAAATTCCTAGGACTTTCAGGACAGGTTCTATGAGGTCCCCCATAGGCTAAAATGGGAATTTGGC
The DNA here is from genome assembly GCA_024363595.1 of Xenopus borealis. Lineage (NCBI taxonomy): Eukaryota > Metazoa > Chordata > Amphibia > Anura > Pipidae > Xenopus > Xenopus borealis. The sequence goes on along the minus strand of CM044440.1, from coordinate 130,124,948 downwards.
AGCTTTAAGGTGGCAAAGTGGCGAATTCGGAGGATTTTTTTAAAGTTCAAACACTATGAAATTCGAAAATTCAAATTTTTTTCCTTTCAAATCGAATTTTGGGCTATTCAATAGTCATAGTAGCCCAAAATTACTTCAAAATTTGAATTTTTTAAATTCTAATTTGATTTGAATTTTCACTTTGACCCTTAGTAAATTTGCCCCTAAGAGATAAGTAAAAGGTGATCCCCCATTTCCAGCAGCAGCCCCCCAAATTTATGTCCATACCTCCCAACTGTCCCTTTTTCAGGGGGACAGTCCCTCTTTTGACAGCTCAACCCGCAGTCCCTGGACTGTACTGGAAAGTCCCTCTTTTCTCTGCACTGAACAGCCAGAAAAAGAAACAAAGTTTCTAACTTAATTAGCTTTTGGCAGAGAGTAAGAATTTTGAGATGAGAAAATAACAGTTTAGAAAGGAGAAATATTTTCAAACTTTCATAACCTGCCAAATTTTGTAAAATGAACATGGTAATTAGGGGGTGTTTCTATTGAATGATAAAATCGTCCGAATCGAATGATTTCAACCATTCGATCGAATTTTTTTTATTCGATCAAATAATGCTGGAAAAAACCCTACAGGAGCTTCCCATAGGGTTATACAGCAATTCGGCAGGTTTAATCTGTGGAACTAGGAATTCAAATTTTTTTTTTAAAGGGCAAGTACTTCGACCATCGAATGGTCGAATGATCGAATAGATTTTTATTCGAATCATTCGATTTGATTGAATTTTTGAAATTCGATGGTCAAAGTGGCCACAAAAATTATTAGAAAATTCGAATTTGAATCTTTCTGAAAATTCGATTGAATTTCGGAATCATTCACACGAATTTAGTAAATCTGCCCCTCAGTGTTGGATATTGGGAAAAAACCCTGTGGGCCCCAGCCCACATACCTCCCATTTTAGTAAAAAGAGGGACAATTTTTTTTCCCGCAAGTAGAGTGGCTAATTTTTGACCACGCCTGTTTTTGTGACCACACCCCCATGTTTGAGGCCCTGATATGGTAGAACTGGTGGGCCCTGACCCCCCCCCCCCCCCCCCCCCCCAGTCAGACCCTGTCTGCCCTGAACAGCCAGAAAAAGAAACAACGTTTCTAACTTAATTGGCTTTTGGCAGAGAGCCCAGAACAGCTAACAGGTACAAATAAGCTACTTTGTAACAATTTTGAAATAAGAAAATAATTAATTGTGTAACTTTAGATATGGAGAAATATTTTCAAACTTTCAAATTATGTAAAATGGACATGGTAATTTAGGGGTGTGGCCACACAATTGGGCGTGGTCAAAACACACGCTACACACACACCAAATATTTCTGTCCCTCTCTTTAGGTCCAAAATGTTGTGAGGTGTGAATACCCCTTGCTAAGCCAACCATCCTTCATTGTACAACCTATCCGAACACTCAAGATCAATTGTACTTACAGGATTCATCACAGCCGAGTCGAATTCCCCAGAAAATGATCATCATTCCGATATCACTTCCTGCTAAACGTACAAACTACAAGTCCCATAATGCCTCACCATAGACATCGCTAGACGGGGAATGCTGGGATATGAAGTTCCAATACCGGAAAAGGAAGGGTTTGCGGCAACTCTTAGTCCTGTGTGTGTAGTTTTGACCTCCGTCCAGCAGAGTTCGCTGTGAGAGTTCGCTGTGAGAGTTCGCGTCTCTCCGAGCTGTGGGTTCTGACTGGTGTGTCGGTCACGCTGGTGTGTGCGCGTCACTTCGGACTACAAGCCGCAGGCCGCTGTTTCCCTCCTCCCGCTTCTTTCCTTGAATTCCGTGCGGGCCCGGGGCCCCTAACCAGCAGCCAAGATGCCGCGAATTATGATAAAAGGCGGTGTGTGGCGGAACACTGAGGTGAGAGAGCTGTAGTGTGTGGCGGGGTCTCACATGGGGCGCCTACTTATTCCCCGCTCGCTGTGTGAGCTGCAGCAGGGGCTGCTGGGAGTTGTTGTTCCAGCTCGTGTAGTGGCCCTGTTACTTGCAGAGACTCTCATTGCGTGTGTCTATAAAGCTGACCAATTGCACGGATGCCATTGACTGATCCCGTGTAGCCACAAAGACTGTGTCCCTGTATGTTCATAGTGAGCTGCTGATATTTAGCCTTGTGTGGACAACAAGGGGCCGTCTCCTCGGGGGTG
>CM044440.1:130111182-130122753 GCA_024363595.1 Xenopus borealis | reverse complement strand
GGGATCAGGGTACAGCAGGAGTTGCTCTTGCAATTTTTGGAAGATTGCATTTTGTTCGCCAACTCTGCAGTTTGGAATTTCAAAAGCGACCAGGCAGTGGTTTGAACAAGAGACTGGAAGATTAAGAGTAATTTAAGTCATAAAAAGCAACACAAAATTGTAACCTCACAGAGTAGTAGTTCTGTTTTTGTTTGGTGGGGTCAATTTAAAATGTTGAAAAAGGCAGAAGGGTACAGCAAAAGAAAAGGTGATTTATCCCTAAAAGAAAAGTCCTTTGTATGACCTGGAAGCATTTCTTATGTTTGGCCACCATCAGATAATGTTCTCTGAAGCTCATCTCTTTTCTTCTTTGTTTCCTCAGGATGAAATTCTCAAAGCGGCTGTTATGAAATATGGGAAAAACCAGTGGTCTCGAATTGCTTCTTTGCTGCACCGGAAATCCGCCAAACAGTGCAAAGCTCGATGGTAACAACAACCTCTATTCTACTTCATTTGCAAGTGTGGGAGGGGGGTGAACAGAATGGTAAAAACTGGCATGGGCAAAGGGTTCACAAGCACATGAGTAATGCATGACAGTTTGTCTATCTGTCCCTTAATGAAGGTCATGCCCATGTGACTGAAACGTTGGACTTTGTCTATGGATTACACCTGGAAGAGCTGTTTTGGTTGAAGGAATGCGCTTTGAGGCACTGTTTATATAAAGTGCCCTTCTTTATATCAGCCGTGCGGTTGGTCACTCTTGTGTAATTTATGTCTTTGTGACAGGTATGAATGGCTTGACCCAAGCATCAAAAAGACAGAATGGTCTCGAGAGGAAGAGGAGAAACTACTTCATTTGGCCAAGCTGATGCCAACTCAGTGGAGGACAATCGCTCCCATCATAGGAAGAACAGCCGCCCAATGTTTGGAGCACTATGAATATTTGCTGTACGTAAGATATAAGCTTGAAATGTCAAATAAGAAAACTCACTGAATAGTTACAACTGTGTTTTTACTTCTAAAACAGTGTAAATAAGTTCCAATTCTTCCAAGCAAGGAGTAACTATACACTTGTTCAGAAGAGGAAGTTTGTTTGATATAATTATCTTTATTAAAGGGGTTGTTCACCTTTGAGTTAACTTTTAGTATAATGTAGAGAGTGATATTCTGAGACAATTTGCAATTGGTTTTCAGTTTTTATTGTTTGTGGTTTTATAGTTATTTAGCTTTTTATTCAGCAGCTCTCTAGTTTGCAGTGTCAGCAATTTGGTTTCTAGGGTACAAATTACCCTGGCAACCCTGCATTGATTTGAATAAGAGACTGGAATATGAATAGGAGAGGGACTGAATAGAATGATAAGTAATAAAAAGTAACAATAACAATACATTTGTAGCCTTACAGAGCATTTGTTTTTAGATGGTGTCAGTGACCCCCATTTGAAAGCTGCAAAGAAACAGAAGAAAATTGCAAATCATTAAAAAACTATGAAAAATAAATAATGAAGACAAATTGAAAAGTTTCTTAGAATTGGCCCTTCTACAATATACTAAAAGTTAACCACCCCTTTAAATACCCCTATGTGTTCACTGCTTGTTTTTGCCCTTAATGAGGTATATTTCACAAGCTGAAACTGCTAACTGGTTATTAGGGATATTGATCTCAGCTCTTGCTAATTAAAGGACCAGTATTTCTAAAAACAACTGCATTTCCCAGACATACCGTTTATTTCAATCTTGAAAGAACAGTTCAGTGTAAAAATAAAAACTAATTCCTACTTTATTTTTATGCTGAACAATTCCTTTAAATTTATTTACTGGTCATTCATATTCGGATCCAGTTAATTTGGGGACCAGGCATCTTGATTTGGCTTCACCCTCTGAAAGACAAATTGTTTGGCCTTGAACCAATGATTAAATTACACAGAAGCTGTTGCAAAGCTCTCAAGAGACAACTTAGTTCAGTCCTAATTTTTATTGTGGTATAGAGGCATCTTAATCTTAACAAATCTCCACTCGATCTGCTGTGTTCAGTATTGATAATACATAATTGAGGTTTCCTCAGAGGTTCCACCATAAAACCAGGTAGGCTCAAATATAATCTTTGCTTTCTAACATTGGGGGCAGATGTATCGAACATTATATGGAAATTCTATTAGGCCACTTTCTCATTTAGGAGAACTAAACCCTAAAATATAATACGGCTAAAAATGTCATAATTTATATCGTGAAGCAGCCTAAGGTTTTGGCTTGCCAATGGCAGCAAAGATCCAGGACTTCAAACTTGTCACCGGGGGTCACCATCTAGGAAAGTGGCTTTGTATTGGTTTGTGGATAAACAAGGACGGGCATCAGTAGGTGACACTTTAATTCATTGTCCAATCCTGGGCAGTAAGGAATTCCTTCAAGTGTTCCCATTTCTCCCCACCATAAAAAAGGAGAGCTAAAACCGCTAGAAATGCTGTTTCTTTATATACTGAGTAGTGATGGGCAAACCTGCGGCATTTTGCTTTGAATCACCGCCGGCGTCTCATTTTTGGATGCAGGCATCTGTTTTTGGACGGCGAAAAAAAGGACGCTGGCATCCGAGAGCGGACGCCTGTGTCCAAAACGAGACGCCGGTGAATTTTCCCCAGCTGAAATTTTCCTGGAGTTTTGACAATTTATTTGCCTGTGGTGAATCGCAGGAATTCGTCGCAAATTCGCCCTAGGTGAATAAATTTGCTCATCACGAATACTGAGGGATCCTACAGCCCTATAACCGTTATTAGTCAGGTCTTCAAAGTTGTGCAGTGGAGCTTGCCATCTTTTCCAGCTTTTGAGAGTCAGTGGCACTGAACATGCTCAGTGGGCTCTGAGCAGCTGTTGAGAAGCTAAGCTTAGGGGTCGTTACTAATTATCCAGCAGCAGCAGCAGAAAATGAGCTTCCCTGGCTGTAATATAAGCTGATGCTACAGGTTTGCTGATGATTAAATTGTGATGTTTCTAATGATGTGTATTAATGACTAATCAGCCTTATATTGTGACTATATTTCTATGACACTGTGATCAGGTGTATATTGTGAGTGGGTCCCTAAGCTCAGTAAGTGACAGCAGCACAGAGCATGTGAATCAGTGAATCAGTAGAAAAGAAGATGGGGAGCTACTGGGGCATCTACTGGGGAGACACAGATCTTTACTGCTAAGGCTGGGACAGACAGGGAGATTCGGGGAGATTCTGTCGCCTGCTAAAAACGCCAGGTGACAGAATCTCCCCAAATCTCCCTGTCTGCCCCCAGCTTAAAAGGCTGTGGTTGCTGCGGGCTGGTACACAAGCACAAAACATCATGTACAACATTTATACCTACTTCTTTACTTTAGTTCTCCTTTAAACGTGAAAGACCTAGAGAAGAAACATTTGTTAGACTGAAAAAAAAGATATGCAGCAGGACAAAAACAGACTAATATAATCTATTCCATTCCTAACACATACCTATAGGTTAACTAAAACTCACTGGGGGTCATTTATCAACACTGGGCAAATTTGCCTATGGGCAGTAACCAATGGCAACCAATCAGATTTCTGCATTCATTGTTCTACTTGCAGCTGGCTTTAAAAAGCTAATCACTGATTGGTTGCTATAGGTAACTGCCCATGGGCAAATTTGCCCAGTGTTGATAAATGAGCCCCACTGTGTGAAAATGCACCATATATTTCTAGAGATAAAGCTGCTCAACGAGACAATGAAGAGGAGACCGCAGACGATCCTCGAAAGCTTAAGCCAGGAGAAATTGATCCAAATCCGGAAACAAAACCAGCAAGGCCAGATCCAGTGGACATGGATGAAGGTATAATCTTCTGAAATCTCATTCTAGATATAAATTCTGTTGCTAAGTTCCACCATTAGTGTTTGTCTCTGTAGCCATCAATACATGGAGACATTTGTTGTGTGTGGGTGTCCTGCAGTAGTGAAGGTTTTATATATAATCCTGATTGGAGTTTTCTGCTTCTGTATGAAGTAGCCGCTGGTACCCTTCATAATAACAGTTGTTCACCTTCCAAACCCTTTTTTTTTTTCAGTTCAGTTGTTTTCAGATTGTTCACCATAAACAAAGACTTTTTTCTATTACTTTCCATGTTTTATTTTTTCATCATTTACCCAAAATTGAAGTTTAAAGGGCAAGGAAAGGCAACGAAATAAAATCCCATTTTTGCTTTCTTTAATGAAAAAGAACTCTATCCCCAATATACTTTAATTTTAAAATATGTACCGTTTTTATAAGAAACCTGACTTTATGCAGTGAAATTCTCCCTTCATTTAGTGCTTCTGGCAGGGAAACAATCACTTATGAACAGCAGGGGGAGCCCCTGCCTTACTTACCAGCCATGCAGAACTCAAGCAGACCATACTGAGCATGTGCAGTGTCAGTGTCAGACAAAGATGTATAACAAAGTTACAAGATGACAGCCCCCTGTGGCCAACTTTGTATAAATCATTTGTTTGATTAGGCTTGTGGTGCAGTAAGTTCATGTTTATGTTTAGTATACAAAATACACCATTTCTACCCTTATTCTATTTTACACTTTCCTTGTCCTTTAATGCTGATGTCTCTAGTTTGTCTGGCAGCTCAGTGATCCAGGAACATCTGAACTGCTACAATTTGCTCCATTTAGTTGATACAATTAGTTGATACATTTCTCAGCATTAGCAACTATTGTATCAATTGTAACAGCTGCCCTTTAGGGCAGAGACAAACGAGAAGATTCGGGGAGAGACACCCAGCAACTTATCACCTGTTCTTCGGGCGACTAATCTCCCCGAAAGGCCATACCGCCAGCTAGAATCTAAATCGCCGGCGGGATGGCACTCGGAGTCTTTAGTGTTCCGAAGTTGCGTCACAAGGAAACTCTGGGCGACTTTGGAAAACGAAGAGCTCCCAGAGCTGCTTTAGAAGGTGAAAAATTAAACAACGCTTAAATATTAGGGAAGAAGAAACTAGAAAGGAATTGCAAAAAGTCTTTATTTCTGAAAATAAGTAAACTGTTTGAAGGTGAACAACCCCTTTAACAAAAATTGGACCTTCGCCTTTCCTTTTGAGATAAAATGTGAAAGTCCAGGTATGAGACCTGGTATCCAGAATGCTCATGACCTGAGATTTCCCAGATAACAGATCTTTCTGTAATTTAGATATTTATACCTTGTCTACTAGAAAATCATATAACAATGAAATAAAGCCAATAGGCTGGTTTTGCCTCCAATAAGGATTAATTATATCTTAGTTGGGATCAAGTACAAGCTACTGTTTTATTATTACACAGAAAAGGGAAATCCTTTTGAATTAAATAGACAAAAGGAGCCTATGGGAGGTTGATTTTCAGTAATTTTGAGCTTTCTGGATAATGGGATTCCGGATAATATATCCCATACCTGTATATTTAAAGGGATCCTGTCATGGGAAAAAAAAAATTCTAAATGCATCAGTTAATAGTGCTGATCCAAAAGAATTCTGCACTGAAATCCATTTCTCAAAAGAGCAAACAGATTTTTTTATATTTAATCTTGAAATCTGTCATGGGGCTAGACATATTGTCAATTTCCCAGCTGCCCCAAGTCATGTGACTTGTGCTCTAATAAACTTCAATCAATCTTTACTGCTGTACTGCAAGTTAGAGTGATATCACCCCCCCCCCAGCAGCCTAACAACAGAACAAGGGGAAGGTAACCAGATAACAGCTCCCTAACACAAGATAACAGCTGCCTGGTAGATCTAAGAACAACACTCAATAGTAAAACCCATGTCCCACTACGTACTATTCAGTTACATTGAGAAGGAAAAACAACAGCCTGCCAGAAAGCAGTTCCCTCCTGAAGTGCTGGCACAAGTCACATGACCAGGGGCAGCTGAGAAATTGACAAAATGTCTAGCCCCATGTCAGATTTCAAAACTGAATATAAAAAAATCTGTTTGCTCTTTTGAGAAATGGATTTCAGTGCAGAAGTCTGCTGCAATATGTAACAGTCCTCCATCTTTATTTCAGATGAACTGGAGATGCTTTCAGAGGCTAGAGCTCGACTTGCCAACACTCAAGGCAAAAAAGCCAAGAGGAAAGCAAGAGAAAAACAGCTGGAAGAAGCCAGGTACCATGGTTAAACCTTAAATGATTCCATGTGCTTCCAACACGTACATTTTCTTCATGAATATTTCTATACGACCCTTTATATTGCATTATAAGCACTCTTAATTAAGCTCAATGCCTGTTCTTCATATCCTGGATCGGCAATATTTGGATACGCCGTTTATACAGGTTGGAAATCTTGTAATAAAGGTTTCCTTTCTATCTTTTCCAGGCGTCTTGCAGCCCTTCAGAAGAGGAGAGAGCTCCGTGCTGCTGGAATTGAAATTCAGAAGAAGAGGAAAAAGAAAAGGGGTGTTGACTACAATGCGGAAATTCCTTTTGAAAAGAAGCCTGCCCCGGGTTTCTATGATACGGCTGAAGAAAACTACGATGCCTTGAATGCCGACTTCCGAAAGCTCCGTCAGCAAGACCTGGATGGTGAACTGAGATCGTATGTTCTGCTGTTTGCTTATATGTATTTCTATATAATCAGAGAGCTGTCCTACTTCTTCTTTCAAACAGTTGCACTCTAAGGGGGGTGTTGTTTATTAAAGTCCGAAAAACACTCGAAAAATTAAAGGGATGCTGTCATGGGAAAACATCAGTAAATACATAGTAAATACAAGTTACTGTTTTATTATTACACAGAAAAAGGAAATCCTTTTGAATTAAATAGACCAGTGATCCTCAAACTTGGCCCTCCAGCTGTTAAGGAACTACAAGTCCCACAATGCAATGGAGTCTGACAGCCACAGTCAGGAAAATGCATTGTGGGACTTGTAGTTCCTTAACAGCTGGAGGGCCAAGTTTGAGGATCACTGAAATAGACAAAAGGAGTCTATGGGAGGTTTATTTTCAGTAATTTTGAGCTTTCTGGATAATGGGATTCCAGATAATAGATCCCATACCTGTATATTTAAAGGAATCCTGTCATGGGAAAACAAAAAATTCAAAATGCATCAGTTAATAGTGCTGTTCCAAAAGAATTCTACGCTGAAATCCGTTTCTCAAAAGAGCAAACGTTTTTTTATATTCAGTTTTGAAATCTGACATGGGGGCTAGACATATTGTCAGTTTCCCAGCTGCCCCAGTTACGTGACTTGTCGATCCGATTTTTTTCAGGTTAAGTTAAGGGTAACTTGATTGGTCAGACTTTTTTTATTTAAGTAAAATCAGAAAAATTCTGATTTTGATAAATATCCCCCTAAATGTACAATATCAGTAGTGTCAAGTCACATTGGTTTTGGTGGCAGTGTGTTTAAATCCGTCCCTAAGCCTCATGCTGCTAGCAGTATAGCAAGTAGAAATTATGCTGTACTGTAAAAGACAGGCATGCTTTCTGTCAGGGGGGTAGCTTACCTTTTTGTTAACGTATAGTATTCTATAGATTGACTAATTATTGGCAGCTTTTCAATTTTTTAAAACTTTTTTAATGCCTTTTTCCACCTTTCCAACCAATCTTCTGTGAGGCTACAATGATGTTACTTTATATTACTGCTCATATATTACTGTTACTTTATATTACTGCTCTTTCTATTCAGGCTTTTGAGATGCTGCACAAATTTTAAAGGACCGGTAACATCAGTTTTTTTTTTTTTAATTTGTTCACATACAATGAAAAAAACCTCTTTACTAAGAAATAACTTACCAGAACTCTGCTTCAGCTCCTCTTCAGAAAAAAAGCGACAGGGCGACAATCCATTGTTCAAATTTCTCCTCCCTGGCTTCCTTATAGGAGATAGCCATGGAAGAGAAATCCAGCGCTGTCGACACCTTTTCGGAAGAGGAGTGGAAACTGAGTTTGGTAACTTATGCGAATTCAAAGTTTAATTTGTCAGTGTGTTTTTTTTTCGTTGTATACTAACAATTTTTTTTTTTAAAAAGGGGACCTTTAAAGGGGAATTCAACCACCCGGCGCTAACCTCCTCCCTCCGGGCTACCTCTCCACCAGGGCTATTGGCCCTAATTAACCCTTTGTAGGTCCCCTCCAGCGAAGTTCACAGGCGCCATCTTCTCTTGCAACGGCTTCTTCCTGGATGCGGCGCATGCATAGTAGGACGCTGGTCGGCGAGCTTTGTGAACTCTGTGCGCATGCGCACTACTACAAGCGTCCAACTTCGCATGTGCCGCCGAGCACCTACCATCCAGGAAGAAGCGACCATCCAGGAAGAAGCCGTTGCAAGAGAAGATGGCCCCTGTGAATTTCTCTGGAGGGGACCTACGCAGAGGGGGGTAAGTAGCTACTTAGGGCCAATAGCCCGGAGGGAGAGGTAGGCTGGGGGGAGGATGGAGGGGGGCCTACAGGAGCAAGGCTGTTCCCCTTTAAGGCTTAACATATTATGCTAAATGAATCTTAGAAATCAACTCTCTTCCCATTATTCCTGTCTTCATCAGAGAAAAAGAGGCAAAGGACCGGAAGAAAGACAAACAGAACATTAAAAGGAAAAAGGAATCTGACTTGCCGTCAGCCATTCTTCAGACAACTGGGGGAGTCTCGGAACTTACGAAGAAGAGAAGCAAATTAGTGCTGCCGTCCCCTCAGGTTTGTACAAAGCACGGTGCAAGGCAGCTGTGATATTTGGAAAACCACAGCCAAATTGAAGAGGGGGCATTTGTTTAAAATGAGTTGCATAATGTATCAATCAATCCTAAGTAATTAGTGATGAATGAATCTGTACCACTTCCGTGAAAAAATTTGAGAACACATTGAAGTCAATGGGCATCAACAATTTGTCTCGCTCCAAATGCATTCAAGTCAATGGGCGTTTTTTCTTATGGAGACTTTTTGGTCCTAATGCATTCAAGTAAATAGGCGTTTTTTCTTATGGCAACTTTTTTTTGTCCTAATGCATTAAACTCAGTTGGCGTTTTTTCTTAAGGCGAATGAATTTGCACATCACTAATGCTAAATGGGCTTTCCATGACTCCTTCACAGAGATGAGGGAAGGATTGAATAACCGCCAGCCTAAGGGCAGTGGTTCCTGGTAGCCAGAGGTAGCCTATTTTGGTTTTCTCTCAATTTGTCGAATCAATAAAATCTGTGGGGGAGGTTATTTTAGTGTAGAAAAAGGTTGTTGTAATTTTCCCTCTCGAGTTTTGGGGCCGTCTACATTGCCTGGGACCAAGTCTTCTCTAACCCAAGCCCTGTATCAGTTATCAGAAAGGTTATATGTTCTTATATATTGCATCCTAGTAACCATAACCAAGACAGTTTATAGTTCTGCACTGTCTGTGCATGGCTTTACACTTGGTGATAGCTGACAATCCTCCAAACCAATCTCGCAAATTTTTGCCTTATGTAAATGACATGTTCGATGGATATCTTCAAAAAATCAGGAAGGCTTCAAACATCGCTCAATTGATCACTGGGCCTCTCCTATTGACTTATACAGCAATTCAGCAGGTTTAAGGTGGCTAATAGTCGAATTCGAGTTCTTAAAGGACCAGAGTATGATCAGTCTCGGAAATTCAATTTCGACTTGAAACTGGAATAGAGTTTTTGACCAAAAAAATTTTTTTTTGAAAATTTAAATTTTTACTTCAACCTTTAAGAAATCCGCCCCTTAATATCGTATGAAAATTCAGTTTGTACATTATTATTGGTGCGTCTAAGTCTAAGATGTAAATCAGATGCCTTACAACAGTGATTTTCAACCTTGTGCCTCCAGCTGTTAAGAAACTACAAGTCCCACAATGCATTTGCCTGACTGTGGCTGTCAGACTCTTTCATTGCATTGTGGGACTTGTAGTTCCTTAACAGCTGGAGGCACAAGGTTGAAAATCACTGCCTTACAAGTTCCTGCCTTTTGATGCAGTCCAGTAGTGAAGCTTTTGCATAGGAAGTAATTACGATTGAATTGTTGGTCTGGAGCCAGATTAATAGTCATTTGTTAACATGTATAGCTAGCTTTATATTATAGGGAATTCAAGATCATCATTTTGGAGATTATGATATGAAGGTTAACCTAGGATGGTCGGATAGGAGGGCTGTGTACTTGGCAATACCTTTTTAATAGCAACAATTTATATTCTTATGCTGTTTAAAAGAAAAATAATTGATACCTTTTCACTGAGTTTACAGTAACTCCTGATCAAAATTGAGTCAAACTGTTCCATATGCGTCGGTAACATTCTTTGTTGTTTTTTAATGGAAATAGCTACTTTTTAAGTACTTAATTCCTGGGGTGCAGTCATTACCATGAGCAGTTAAAGGGGTTGTTCACCTCTGAGTTAACTTTTAGTATAATGTAGAGAGGGATATTCTGAGACAATTTGCAATTGGTTTTCATTTTTTATTGTTTGTGGTTTTATAGTTATTTAGCTTTTTATTCAGCAGTTTGCAGTGTCAGCAATTTGGTTTCTAGGGTACAAATTACCCTAGCAACCCTGCATTGATTTGAATAAGAGACTGGAATATGAATAGGAGAGGGACTGAATAGAATGATAAGTAATAAAAAGTAGCAATAACAATACATTTGTAGCCTTACAGAGCATTTGTTTTTAGATGGGGTCAGTGACCCCCATTTGAAAGCTGCAAAGAAACAGAAGAAAACTGCAAATCATTAAAAAGCTATGAAAAATAAACAATGAAGACCAATTGAAAAGTTTCTTAGAATTGTCCCTTCTACAATATACTAAAAGTTAATTTGAAGGTGAACCACCCCTTTAATCCTTGGGCAGTCAGAAAGCGCTACCTGTTTTAAGGAGGGAAGGGAAGAAAACCCTAAAACTATTTTGTATTTTCAGCAGAGTTACATTAACTGTAACCCACACTGTGTCTTAAATGATAAAAGCGTGAAGCTAGGGTTGTAAGCAAATGTAACCGTTTCTCCTTCTGTGTTAGATTTCAGATGCTGAACTGGAAGAAGTGGTAAAGATCGGCCAAGCCAGTGAAATTGCTCGACAGACTGCAGAGGAGTCTGGTATAACCAATTCTGCATCCAGCACGTTGCTGTCAGAATACAATGTCGCCAATAATAGCGTAGCACTCAGGACCCCCAAGACACCAGCAGCACAAGACCGTATACTTCAGGTACGTGGGGGATTCAGCAGTGATGGGCTGAAATGTATTTTGTTTTCTACACTTTATTTTAAAGGGATTGACTTTTTATCTATAGCCTGCGCCAACCTTGTTCTTTTATCCTCTTGAGAAACCCATTTTCCACCTTAAAATGTCTACCACCTTTCTTCTGATCTGAAGGGATGCGGGTTTTATCCCACGGTATCCCCTTTAATTGAGGAGTGCATTAAAAAACATAAATGAGATCCAAACTAAGCTTTAATAAATCCTTATTGGAAGCCAAACCAGCCTATTGGGTTTATTTGATTTTCTAGTAAACTTAAGGTATGAAGGTACAAATTACAGAAAGATCCATTATCTGGGAAAACCCAGGTCCCGCGCATTCTCAATCACCGGTTCCATACCTGTGTGTATGTAGATATATATATATATATATAAGCTGGAATAGAGTCTCGCACTCACAGGACTTAAAAAATGA
>CM044440.1:130069805-130092530 GCA_024363595.1 Xenopus borealis | reverse complement strand
TTCATGGGATAGAATGCATCGGTTCATGGGATAGAATGCATCGGTTCATGGGATAGAATGTATCGGTTCATGGGATAGAATGCATCGGTTCATGGGATAGCATATACCCAGTAGCCAGTGGAGGCATTTCATTCTGAAAGGACTGAGAGGCTTTTTCATAGGAGGAAAGCTGATATTTTGTGTTTCTTTCTTTCTGTTTCAAGGGAGGGGGTTCCCGAGGGGCTTAAAAGAAAAATACTGCACTTGCAGATTTGCCTAATTTCTTGCCTTGTGCTGATAGACCTCTCTGTTGTACTTAGCTGGACTAACACTGTAGCCTATAAATGCTTTCACTTACTCTCTGTTTGCAAAGTTGCGTTCCCAGTGCCAAAAATTTGACACATACTTGACTTCTCTCGGCTGTCGTAGTGGAAACTGTGCCCTAGCAGGGACCACATAGCGAGGGGCAACCTGTCTCGGGCATTAATACCACAGAGCCTACTCCATTATGTACAGTGTTACAAAGCAAAAATAAAAACATTTCTGATGAGCAAATATGTCCTGTTTTGCTTTGCTGAAAAAAAATTAAAAATGAGTCTATCGGGGATTGTTTTGTTGCAGCAACATTTTTGTCACTGTGACTTTTTTTTGTAGCAAATGAAGTTAGTCTGTGGGTGTTTTTTTTTCCTGGCACAATCAAACATTTTATCGTTACTTTCAAGTCTTGTTCACTGTGTTGAGTGAATCGGCCATCTTTTGCGTTGGGGTCAATGGGAAGTCAAAATCACATGCTCCATAAACACCCCACACCTACCCTACGTTGTTAGAGGACCTCCTGTCCACTAGGCTACAACTGCTTTTTCAAATAAAAAAAAAGGCTGTTGACCATTTCTTAAGTTGCACGTGATACTGACTGCACGGCAAATTTTTGGCAACGTTTAGTTGCTCATAGTCGCTCATAACAAATTATTGTTATTTATTATTGGGCCCAGAGCAAATACCCTCTGTTGCATTGTTTCAGACATGGAAGTTTTAGTTATATGTCCTGTATGACGTATTAACCCAATGCAATAGAGCAACATGTTCCTCACCAACCCCTTGGGTATTGCTTCCAGTGGCCTCAAAGCAGATGGTTATTGTTCAATTCCTGACTGGGAGGCAAGTTTTGTTGCATAAAAACCAGATGCACTGCCAAACAGACCCCCCCCCCCCCAAGCAGCCAGTCCACATAGGGGCTACCAAATGGCAATCACAGCCCAGAGATGCCACTTTGGGAATTTCGTGCTGCAGTTGTTTCAGGAATTGGGCATGTCTGAATATAAAGTTTGTGATTAGTCATTCGACTACTAGAAATTAGTCCAGTTCACTCTGTAGAGTAGCCGTGGGTTCCAATGATGGAGGCTTCCAATTAGATTGAGGTGTCCAAGTGTTGTGATGAATCCAAGGATTTAAGGTCATGCTCTAGACATCGGCAATGGCAACCGTTTTGTTCTCAATTTTTATTCTCAAATTTGAATATGAAAATTAAGCTCCATGTTTGGTTCAATATTCCACCTTGAGGATTTGGTAGTTGACAACATTTTTTAAAAATTCTTGGTTGACCACATCTTTCCTGATGAATACACACACACTTGGAGATACAAAATCCTCTTTAGCAAACAATAAACGGAAATATGTAATATGTAATTTGGTTTTCTGTGCCCCCTCCAGATCAACAGAGGTCACATGACGGGAGAAGCCAAAAGGGCAGCCAGGATGGAGAAGAAACTGAAGATCTTGCTTGGCGGCTACCAGTCTCGGGCCATGGGGCTCATCAAACAGCTGAATGAAATTTGGGATCAGTACGAACAGGCAAACCTGGAACTGGGAACGTTCGAAGAACTGAAAAAGCACGAAGATATTGCCATTCCTAGGAGGATAGAGGTGAATACATGTTTTTGGTTTATAGCCGGCATTCAGATGAATAGGATGGTCTTCCTTTGTATCTGAGTCAGAACAATTCATTCAAAGGGATTGTTCAACTTTGATTTAGAGAGTCAAATTGCAGTTAGTTTTAATTTTTTTATTTGTGGTTTTTGAGTTGTTTGGATTTTTATTCAACAGCTCTCCAGTTTACAGTTTCAGCCATCTGGTTGCTAGGGTCCAAATTAACCTAACAACCATGCATTGATTTGAATAAGAGATTTGAATATGAATAGGAGAGGCCCTGAATAAACAGATAAGCAGTCAAACTCGGAGCAAAACAGAGCATTTGTCTTAGTTTTTTTTTTAAGATGGAGAGGCTTTCTCTTCCTCCACAAGCCAAGTAATAACAGATTGCTCAAGACTCCCGCCCCCCCCCGGCTCCGTGGCACCTTAATTTTCCTTTAATCTGGCTTGACTATAGTAGAGGTATGGATCCGTTATTCAGAAAGCTCCCAGTTACGGCCGACTCTGTAATAATAAAACAGTAGTGTGTACTTGATCCCAACTAAGATATAATTAATCTTTATTGGAAGCAAAACCAGCCTATTGGCTTTATTTCATGTTTATATGATTTTTAATAGACTTAAGGTATGAAGATCCAAATTACAGAAAGATCCTTTATCCAGCATTCTGGATAACAGGTCCCATACCTGTATATTGCAAGCCTAAAAAATAAACTGGACAGTCTAGCTGGAGGCCTACAAGATAATTTTTTTAATAGGTTACGATTCTATAGTAACTAGGGATGCACCGAATCCACTATTTTGGATTCGGCCGAACCCCCGAATCCTTCCCGAAAGATTTGGCCGAATACCGAACCGAATCCGAACCCTAATTTGCATATGCAAATTATGGGTGGGAAGGGGAAAACATTTTTTACTTCCTTGTTTAGTGCCAAAAAGTCACGTGATTTAGCTCCCTGGCCCTAATTTGCATATGCAAATTAGGATTTGGTTCCGCCAGGCAGAAGGATTCAGCCGAATCCGAATCCTGCTGATAAAGGCCGAATCACGAACCGAATCCTGGATTCGGTGCATCCCTAATAATAACTAGGGATGCTCCAAATCACCTATTTGTTATTCGGCCTAATAATTTACTAACTATTCGGCTGAATCCTAATTTGCATATGCAAATTAGGGACCGGAAGGGAAAAAGTGGAAAAAACATTTTTACTTCATTGTTTTGTGGCAAAAAAGTTACGGGAGTTCCCTTCCTGCCCCTAATCTCTCTCTTCTTTCTTTTTCCCGTTCAGTGTCTGAAAGAGGACGTCCAGCGACAAGAAGAGCGCGAGAGAGAGCTGCAGCAGAGATTCGCCGAGCTTATGCTTGAGAAAGAAAGTTACGAAGCCATACTGTGATCGCCTGCCGTTTCGCAGCCCGTCGGCCGTGTTTGCATGCGCAAATCATTGCTGTCAGTGATTAACGTGCATAGACCTGCGCTGTATCGGTTGCTGCTTTCTGTGTCTGCTTCGTTTTTATGGGGAATGTTCTATTTTGTGCAGAAGTTGGCAGCCATCTTGACTTGCGTATATAATCTCCGAGATCTCCACTGAACTCGGTCGGTTTAAAGCAAACCCTGAGACACGTGTACACACCCGAAGAAGTATATTTTTATTTTCTGTCATCCAGTGGCACCTTTTTTTTTTTTTTGTGGTTATTGCGCTCTCTGAATTGCAGTCATTTTCCTGCAGTTGCTTTTATTGACGGTGTCCGTAAGTGAATAGAGATAATGTTCGAATCGTATTTTCTGCCCGTACGATTGTGAGCTTTTCACGGTTCTAGCTGAATCGATTCATTCCAGTAAATCCGCTTGTCGCTAGCGATAAATTACTGTTTAATCTCAGAAGTTTCGTCAGCAGATTACCCATGTTCAATAAAAAGTCATGTAAAAGGAATGCCTGTGTCAATACATACTGATTATATTAAAGTGCCCAAAAATTCCCCCACAACCCCCAGTTATGTTCAATTTACAGATCACAAGAGGCAGCAGGCTGTACTCCTATTAATCACCCACTGTACTATAGGCTAGAGTCCTGCATTGGGTCTGGTACCGTATAATGCCTGCAAATCCATCAGACAAAAAGTCATCCAATTCACTGACTATGTGCAGTACCATTGTTGACTCACCTCCCAAGTGATGTCACTTCCAGCCAACTGTGTATAGGTTTTGTGACTCCTAAATTGGGTTGGAATTTAACAACTTGCAGGGATGGAGTAGGGGCATTGTGGTTTAGCTGTGTTGGGTTGTGGGTCAGCAGGTATGGTTTGGATATGGGTCTGCTCAACTGAACCAATGCAGGACTCTACCATAGGCTTTCATCCCATTCACACACGCACATTTTTAGCGCCATTTCTATCCATGGTCCTTGTAGCATTTAAGTAGTAATTCCCCACTTTCTCTAGTCCTGGGAAGGAAGTCTTAAGTGGCTATGTCTATGAAGGTTTCATTCATCCAGGTGAAAGTATACCTAGCAGAAGTAAATCTAGAACAACTGGACTTGCTGGGTAATCATTGAAGACATTTCATTACTAATCCAAGCAGCTCCTTCAGTTCGATTGACTGGTAGATGCAGTCCTCTGCATATAAACTCTTCAAATAATCCAATCACACTTCATTGGAAGATTCAACAAAGGACTGGCTAGGAATATATCTATGAAGGTTTTCATTCATCCAGGTGATCATATATCTAATAGAACAAAACTTTAAGCTCTGGACTTTCTGGGTAATCATTAAAGACGTTTCACTACTCATCTGAGCAGTTTATTGAGTTCAACTGACTGGTACTGGAAATCCTCGGCATATACACTCTTGTTGGTTTGAACGAGGCGTAAAAGAGGCCATTCGTGTTAAGGTAGAGAAACCTTCCCATTACAGAGTAGGGAGCCTTCAACACAATCTGTCTGCCACATACAACGCTGTCCTAACATCTTTACCTCGGCAGTTTCACAAAACTTCACAACTCTATACAACTCTCACAAGTAACACCTGCTTTTTTGCATTGCATGACACAATGGTAATTCTATCACAGTAACTACACAGTTTTCACAACTGCTCTGTGTTTCACTTGTCGCACTGCTCCATTGTGTTTGTGGTTTATTGGAATAGTTTAGATGCCGATGATTTCCCGTACCAGTCAGTTGAACTGAAGAAGTTGCGTGGATGAGTAGTTGAAAGTATTCAATGATTACTCTGCAAGTCCACTTTCTCTAGATTTACTGCTGCTTGATTAGCTGGCTATGAGTCTGCTCTCTCTTGGTCATTCTAAAGAGAGGGAGACCTAGAGTGAGACAGTGCTACAATAGGTCCTCTTCTGGTGAAAGCATTGAAAGAGTTAAGAATTCAGTTTGGTCTCAGGATCAGGTTTTTTGGTGTGTTTTTGCCAAAGATCTTCACTGCACCTCTACTCTCATACGTTCTGATGCTAGGGCCACATTTATAACTGCATTAGTCAAGGCAAAATATATTTTTAGTTGAGACAACCATATGCAGTACTGCTTGCATATTTAGTATTCGCTTTAGTGAGATGTGTTACATGTATGAGACATTCAGAATTCTCTGTGCCTGGTCAATCAAACATCAAATACATTCAATAGGATTGTTTTGCCTCCAATAATGATTACTCTTACGGTGGCCATACACAGAGATCTGCTCGTTTGGCGATGTTGCCAAACATGCTGATCTGTCTCCGATATGCCCACCTCAAGGTGGGCAATATCGGGCTGATCCGATCGTGGGCCCTAGGGCCCAACGGTTGGATCAGAATGACGTGGATATGGCCGGTCGGATGGCGTGACCGCATCACCGCACCGATGCAGCCGCGATCCGACGGGATTTTCAATCCTGCCCGATCCACATCTGGCCAACTTTCGGCCAGATATCGGTCGGGGAGGGCCCCACTCACGGGCCGATAAACTGCCACATCTGTCGGCAGCTTTTATTGGCCCGTGTATGGCCACCAGTAGTTGCGATCAAGTAGAAGGTATTGTTTTATTATTACAGAGAAAAAAATAAATCATTTTTAAAGGGGTGGTTCACCTTTACAGTAACTTTTATTATGTTATAGAATGGCCAATTCTAAGCAACTTTTCAATTGGTTTTTATTATTTATTTGTTATAGTTTTATAGTTATTTGTCTTTTCATCTGATTCTTTGCAACTTTCAAATGGGCGTCGCCGTCCCCTTCTAAAAAAACAAATGCTCTGTAAGGCTACAAATGTATTGTTATTGCTACTTTTTATTGCTGATCCTTCTATTCAGACTGTTTCCTATTCACATTCCAGTCTCTTATTCAAATCAATGCATGGTTGCTAAGGTAATTTGGGCCCTAGTTACAAGACTGCTTAAAATGCAAATTGAAGAGCTGCTGATTAAAAAGCGAAATAACTCAAAAACCGTAAATAATAAAAAATGAAAACAAATTGCAAATTATCTCAGAATGTCGTTCTCTACATCATACTAAAAGTTATCTCAAAGGTGAACAACCTCTTTAAAAATGTAAATTATTTGATTAAAATTGATTCTGTGAAAGATACTCTTTCTGGATAATAGATCCTATACCTGTATAAAGGAATCCTTGAAGATATGAGAAGATAACCTCATTCTCTGTACTTGTTTTGGACTCCACATACCCATCATTTTAATTATATGTTACATGGAACAACTGAATCAGTAAAGGGAAAGCACACCTAGATACGAGGAGAACCTCCTGTAAAAGAGTTCCACTTTCCAACTCATCATCATTTTTTAATGTCACATGATATAACTAGAAGACCCCTTATGCTACATAAGAACCATATATAAGTAAAACCCTTTAGGTTTAGTTGATATCATCACATATCATAATCTGATGGTTGTGATGTTGCAGAACTCTGTTTCTTAAGCATAAAATGATTGGGGGAGCCCTCAAGAAGAAGATTTATTTTTAAGAAGCAAAGAGCACAAACACAACAAAATCAACGCCAACCACCAACAAAAAAATTTAAAACCTTGTATGACCCTATGGCATTTGAATTGGGATTGAGTGTGCAACATCAAGGGCAAGTTGGACATCTCTGCATTTTATGGCATTGGGATTGGGTGTTCAAGGGCAAGTTGGACATCTCTACATTTTATGGGATTGGGTGTTCAAGGGCAAGTTGGACATCTCTACATTTTATGGCATTGGGTGTGGGCAAGTTGGACATCTCTGCATTTTATGGCATTGGGATTGGGTGTTCAAGGGCAAGTTGGACATCTCTACATTTTATGGCATTGGGTGTTCAAGGGCAAATTGGACATCTCTGCATTTTATGGCATTGGGATTGGGTGTTCAAGGGCAAGTTGGACATCTCTACATTTTATGGCATTGGGTATTCAAGGGCAAGTTGGACATCTCTGCATTTTTTGGGATTGGGTGTTCAAGGGCAAGTTGGACATCTCTGCATTTTATGGCATTGGGTGTTCAAGGGCAAGTTGGACATCTCTACATTTTGTTTTCAGTTATTTTAAAGTAAACCATTGCACTCCCAGTTCCCTAGCTAATATAGCACAGGTATGGTAGGAATGTGTATTCCTCAACAACTACTTGTCAAGCTTCCAGTTTTAACATACAACCAGCTAGCTCTTCTGTAAATCTCTCACTTTCCTCCCTCAAACACACACGTTTCATATTGCACTCTTGCCAGTCTGATTATAGCATATGATGGCATTACCAGGTTGTAACTGAACCATCAGCTCTCACTAATTTATATGGATTTGATTTTCTACTTGGTTTTGTTGAAGAAGGTCCAAGCCAAGAGCTGCTTATAGCTCTACATCTAGAACTGTTATTGTTCAAGCTGCTTTTTTGTTGTTTGGATATTAAAGGATTGGATTAGAGATCTGTTGAGGGGGGAAAAGCTTCTAAATCAATTAATTCTAATCATTGCGGAGTTAAATGAGAGGCATGATGACCAGTCTTTTTTTTTGCAGGCCATTTATGCATCAGATTGAAATGTGTTTTCTATCACTTTTCATGCTGAGATAAACAAAACTTCCAGTGAATATGGGGATCAGAGTGCGTTGGGCCCATCTGAATATCTTTTTGCAAGAATGCCTGGTACTCTAGTTACGCTTAGTTGGATCTTCATACCTTAAGTCTGATAGAAAATCATGGAAACATTAAATAAACCCAATAGACTGGTTCTGCAAGTCTCTGTATCAAGATAATGGAAGAGGAAGGTTGCTGATAGGGTTGCCACATTTTCAATTGGGGGAAACAGGCGGATGGTGATGTCAAGGACAGATGACGTTAGGGAGCAGGGTTGATGACGTGGTGATCAGTAATTGGCTGATCGCCATGTCATTAACTTCAATGTCCTAATTTGGATATCTTTATACCCAGAAAGCCGTTCCAAAAACTGGGCTGTCTATGTGAAATCAGGACAGGTGGCAACCCTAGTCGCTGGCCCAACTGGTACAGCACAAACCAAACTGAGTAAGCCATTGCTTTCAAAGGTAATTCGGAAATTATATTTTTGACAATAGAGACAGTATGGTAATGTGAACTGCAAATAGTGAAGGTCCTTTCTTATGTTCCTGTATTCATAACCCAAAATATTATCTATAATTTACTTTTAAATGGACTGGGGCTAATAGAAAAAAAATGTATCTCTTCCAGCTTTGTTCTCCGTAAGGGGGTAGGGGAAACATTTCTGCCTTTCTTGTTTCCCGTTAATCTCATGGGAGATCTCTAGGCAAGCAGAATGGCTCTTTCAAGCAGAAGTCAAAGGTTCCCCCTAATCCGATAAAACAGTCTTGTCCTGGTGGATTGTGAGATCATTTTTACATTTGCAGCTCGTAATAATGTTGCTGATGTTTTTTGACTGTTATATTGCGTTAATGTTCCCAGTGGAAAGACAAGAACATCCTCTTGTGATCTTTTCTGTGCAGCCTTCGCCTTTACGACTTGTAGTGAGAAACAGAGACGGAGTTTGTCATATATTCAGTTCATAGATCAGCTCTCTTGCCAGTCCTATGTCACAGGTAAGTGCCGTCTGGGATAAGACTTGGATGCAGTTTCTTCTTCTTGAAAACATGTGCTGTCTGTTCTGTTTCATCACCATCGGAGTTTTCTTGACAATATGTAGACCATTAAAGACAATGTGTTCCTAATCGGCTTATGTGTAACTAACGGAAAGCCTGGGCGTCCTGCTGTAGGTTGGCTGACTGTTTTAATGTAATTCTATCTGAACAGTAAGGGCTTCTTCATGCTAACGACTTTAGAATGGAAAACAAAAAAAGCCAGTGTGAGCACATTTAATATCATTTTTTTTAATGCTCTTCCTTTACAAAGGAAAGGTTTGGGATCCATTATCTGGAAACCCGTTATCCAAAAAACTCGGAATTACGGAAAGGCCATCTCCCATAGACTCGATTTTATCCAAATGATCCAACATTTTGTAAAATAATTTCCTTTTTCTCTGTAATAATGAAACAGTACTTTGTTTTTTTATCCCAAATAAGATATACAGTAATTAATTGTTATTGGAAGCAAAACCAGCCTATTGGGGCAGATTTACTAATGGTCGAATTTCGAATTAAAATTTTTTTTTTAAATTCGACCATAGGAATAATGGGGAAGTAAAATCCTTTGAATTCGACTATCGAATTCGAAGGATTTTACCGCAATTCGATCGATCGAATATTCCAACGATTTTAAGCGATCGATCAAATTTTTTATATACGATGAAAGATAATGATACCCCATTCGGTAGCTTTGATCTGGCGAAGTAGGTGGTCGAATAAAAATTTAAAGGAGAAGTTATTCGACCATTGAATATTCGAATCAAATTTTATTCGAATTCGAATATTCGATGGTCGAATTTGCCTAATTTGCATATTCGAAGATTCGTGTTTAATACAAATTAGATCGAACTTCGAATTCTTCATGTGAATTTAGTAAATCTGCCCCTTAATGTTTACATGATTTTCTCGTAGACTTAAGGTATGACGATCCAAAGTACAGAAAGATCTGTTACCATAAAAAGATCCGTTATTCAGAAAACATCAGGTTCCATGCCTGTAACATAAAAAATGTGTAGACCGAGGGGTGTTATGTAGGAAACTGGGGCCCAATGTGTCCCACAGATGTCACTTGTAGACTTCAGTCAACAGTGAGGGCTTACAGATCTACCCATTGTTGGGATAACACCAGCAAACATCTTATTGGTTGACATCAAAGCCGTAAAGCTATCAGATACTTAGGGGCAGGTTTATCAAGGGTCGATTTTCGAGTTTAGAAATTCACACATTCGAACCCCCCTATTGAAATGCAAATTTGAATGTGAGATTTATCACACCTCGACTATGGAAACAGTTCCAATTTGAATATTCGCCACCTGCCGTGTTCATGTACCAGTCAATGGCAGAGGACCGTTGATACTTTTCTTACACTCAAGCTTTTGAATACAATTTGAATTTTCAGGTCAGAACCATTAGGTCAAGTATTAGACATTCAAAATTTTTCTTAAATAACCTTCCAGTCGAATTGTGAGTATATTCAAATTAAAAAAAAAACACATAAATAAAACCATTGATAACTGGGCCTCCCCGTATGAATTTGTAGTGAATGCAGTTTTTTTTATAACTTTATTCTTACTGACACTTTTGCAAATTTTATCACGTTTTATTGCCAGTGTTTGGGCACACAGGGTTATCCCAGTATTATTCTGAGATGTAGAACCATTCCTTTTTGGGTTAGCCAGTAACCAACCACATTTCTTGGTCTGCCCACTACTGTAATTTGGGCAATTGTTTTTTCTCAAGTCCCGTTACAGTTGGATCTGTGAGGTGGAGGATTTAGACACTTGCCAACATAATAGGGTTCTGTTGGAATCTGTCTACATAAGTGATAACCAACCAGTGGCTTGCGAGTAACATGTTGCTCACCAATCCCAAGGATGTTGCTCCCAGTTGCCTCAAAGCAGGTGCTTAATTTTGAATTCCTGGTTTGGAGGCAATTATTAGTTTTATACAAGCAAAGGGTACTACCAAACAGAGCCTCCTGTAGGCTGCCAGTACACATAGGGGCTAAACATGCCCTCTATGGTATCACTGAGGAACTTTTTGCATGCTCTTTTTTTTTTGTTTTTACATTTGAATATGCCTCTTGGGGACCACTTGTCTACATGGCATTACAAATACAATCTCTGTAAAATGACCGTCAAGTCATTAGTTATTGCTCTTGCCAACTGCCCCTTTGGACATGAATGTGACTGTATCGGTATAAAAATTTGTTTATGAAAAAAAAAAAAATTCTACCTGAGCAAGGGTTGCTACCCAAAACATTGTGCACTTTTTTTCTCAAATAAATGTGGCTATAAGCCTTCCATCTTCCATACTTGTTGCCCCATGTTCCTAAATTTTTTTGTGTGCTGAAGACTACTCATTGCCTAGAAATCACAGAAATGTATTCTTTCTTGACACCCTATCCAGTAGCCAATTAGTAGTTCTCTGTGACATCAATGTGGAGTATAGGTACCAAAGACAATTAGGCTGGGGACAGACGGAGATTCGGGGAGATTCTGTCGCCTGGCGTTTAATAGCAGGCGACAATCTCCCCGAACTTCCTTCTCCCTGTCCGTCGCTAGTTTAAATGAAAAAGCGCCAGCGCTGTGCACACGCGGCGCGGCGATTTCCGGAATCACTTGAAGTTTCCTCACGAAGTAACTTCGGGCGATTCCGGAAATCGCCGCGCCGCGTGTGCACAGCGCTGGCGCTTTTTCATTTAAACTAGCGACGGACAGGAAGAAGGAAGTTCGGGGAGATTGTCGCCTGCTATTAAACGCCAGGCGACAGAATCTCCCCGAATCTCCCTGTCTGTCCCCAGCCTTAATGGACCTTCAGATATGTATCTTCCCTGTTAGGTTGCTAACCCCCAAAGTGTCAACAATCTCTAAGCCTGGATTTCACGTAGTCCCCGTTCCTGTATAATCATGGTGAATGATAAGGAGTTTCTGGTTTCAGTGTGGAAGATGAGTACATTTGCCACAAGTCTTTCTTGGCCCATTCCATCCGATATCATGTACTCACAAGAGCCTTATTCATTCCTTCTCTTTTCCTTAGAAGGTAGTTTGCTGCCAGTAGAAATCAAGAACCTATTGAAATCATTCACTCAAAGAATGCAATCAACCAAATTATTTTTGCTTCTGCTGACCTGTGCCTTCATTTTTCAGTAAAGAAAGCTACATTCAGAGGGGTTCAGCAAGTTACCCTGAGATACATTTCCCATTTGGAAACTTTGGAAATCCACCAAAGACTCCTAGTACTCTTGCCAAACAATCTTACTCCTTAATAATCAGTCTCTTAAGATGATGATTAAAGGACCAAAGCATGTTGATATGAGTTTATAGCTGGCTCCTGTAGGGCTTAGATGTAATCAAATTCATGTTTGTTTTGCTCTTGGGCATTTTTGGCATATTTTCTTGTCAAATTAACAAGCATCTCTTTCCCATAAACAAACCATTCCGTTAATGTCACTTTGCTAGTCAATTCTGGAAGCCCTTGCTTTTCTAGAACATCTTCTGAATAATTTTCAACTCAGTGGTAGGGGCTGGTGAAGACGAGGCTCCTTAAGTGAGAAATAAATATAGGTATGGGGATTTGTTACCCAGAATGCTTGAGACCTACGGGTTTCTAGATAATGGATTCTGTAACTTGGATCTTCATACCTTAAGTTGCCTAGAAAATAATTGAAATATTTAATAAACTCAACAGGCTGGTTTTGCTTCCAATATATATGTAGCTTAGTTTGGATCAAGTACAAGGTATTCCGTTATTATTACAGCGAAAAAAGAACATTTTGGATAACATGGAGTCTATGGGAGACAACTATACGGTAGTTCGGAGCTTTTAGATCCCATACCTGTATACAGAAATCATGGGTTTAGCCCATAGTCTAAGGTAACTGCATTTATTTATTTAGCAGGAACCGAAACAATTGAAAGGCAACTATTAAGCCTTCTTTAATCTGTCTGTATAAAATGTGTTTCACGTTAGGAAGGGCATTATACTGAGCTATATGTAATCCACTTGTTGGGAATCCAATCTCGTTTTCAGCCTGATTACAAATGTTTCTAGTTGGACACCACATCTGTCTTATCCAAGATGATCCTATAATCATAGCTGTTGATAAATCTTAGAATAAAAGTTTCAGTATGTGTTTTGATTACAGATATTAGAGAAATTGGCCTTAGACAATCTGTAGAACAGCTTTGATTTATGTAGCTTCAAAAAAGTGCACTGACAACCTCTCCACCTATGATTTGGCTAAAGTCACATTAGGAGCTATGTATAGGAGGCCAAAAAAGGGGAACAGGTCTTGGTCTACCACATGAGAAGTAGTTATAGGTAGGAAGCTTTAAGTATGGTAATGGGAAAGAATAAAATTCTGTGTATTCCCCTGACTTGGATGCATACTGTCCTCAAGCTTGGTCATTATCAACCTGATCTTGAGGAAGAACCATCTCATTGGTTACATGGGCAATACTTTGTTTTTCTGTGCTCTCTCTATGCTCTCTTGTGTTCATTAGTTCTTATGTCATAGGGTCCCAAATTTATAAAAACTCTGTGATTTCTTCTTTCTGGGACTCGCATTGAATAAACTTTATCTTTTCACCTCAACTGGTCTCCGGTATGTGAACTTTCCCAACAGTAGGAAGGGAGACTATGGCAGAGGAAAATTCAATGCATAGGCAATATGGCAGTAGAAAATATCAGCGTAACTTGTGGTTCTCACTGAAGATTCCTAGGTCAGAATGTATTTTCCCTGGGCAAAAGGAATCCCAATTTTTTTACAGTTTTGTAACTAGGTTTCCTAACGCCTGTGAGGCACCCTAAAATAATTGGCCCTAGGCTTGTAGTTGGGAAATGTGCATTATCTGATTAACCCTATACCCATCACTTCAGGTTAGTGATGGACGAATTTATTCGCCTAGCTCGAATTTGCAGCGAGTTCCCGCGATTCACCACCGGCGGATAAATTCACAAAATGGCAGTGAAAATTCGCCAGAGAAATTTCCGATTTTCACAAATTTTTTGTGAAAACGTTTGAAATTCATGAATTCATAGTGAAAACGTTTTAAATTCACGCATTAATAGTGAAAACGTTTGAATTTCACGAATTTTGTGAAATAGTTCAGAATTCACGTATTTATAGTGAAATTGCTTGAAATTCGCTAATTTATAGTGACGTAGTTCAAATTTCACGAGTTTTTCGTGAAAACTGGTAAATTTCACAAATTGTTTGTGAAAACGGTAAAATTTCACCAATCTTTTGTGAACTTTTCCATTTTAATATTTTTGCGAATTTTTGGCCAGAGAAATTTGCGAAAAATTCGGCGAAGCGAAACGCCCCAGATTCGCCCATCACTACTTCTGGTTTTATCCACCCTTTAAACCAATGTCTGGGTGAACACATGATCATATGCACTGTTACTTTGATTCCTAGAGCAGCGAAAACCGACAGTACCCTGTGGGTTACCCGCACAGGTATAGACGCTGTTCAACAGTTCTACTGGTTTCCTGGTCGTGGGTCGGGTTGCGGTCTTCTCAATAGCGAGTTTTACTTTTTTTCTGATCACGCCTACTTCTAAATCGTAAAAAAAAACGTTCGATTTCACAAAAAATCGTACCAAACTAACTCTTCGAACGTTTTGAAGCGTTTGATCGTATGATTGCTATTCGGTAATCGGGATTCCCATAGGCTTCTATTACAATTCGGTTGGTTTAATCGTAATTTTACAATTCGATCGAATTTCAAATCCTTCACAAGAATTTAGTAAATCTGCCCTAAAGTGTAATAGAAATATAGTCACAATAAAAGGCTGATTAGTCATTAATACACATAATTAGAAACATCACAATTTAATCATCAGCAAACCTGTAGCATCAGCTTATATTACAGCCAGGGAAGCTCATTTTCTGCTGCTGATGGATAATTAGTGACGACCCCTAAGCTTAGCTTCTCAACAGCTGCTCAGAGCCCACTGAGCATGTGAGTGTCACAGACACTTTCCAAGATGGTGACCCCCTGTGACAAGTTTCAAGTCCTGGATCATTGCTGCTATTGACAAGCTGAAACTTAAGCCTCGTACAATAAGTTCACTATATAAAATAGGACATTTTATGCTGTATTATTTTTTAAGGCTAAGTTCTCCTTTAATGACACTAGTATGCATCAGGCATGCATTTCAGCTCTGGTATTTTATGGTGAACAAGTTGCACGTGTCAAGCCACATGCGTTTCAAGAAATAAATTCAATTAATGATCTCCTTCCAGATTTGCCCATAGATTCCATTGGAGGTTTTATGAGATAAAACATGCGTTGTTATACATTTCTCTGAATGTGACCCATTGGTAATGAAAGATTTTGCCATGATGAATAGACACGGAACATGATCTGTGAATTCCTTGCCCATTGAACACAAAACGGGTTGTGTGTGTTTGGAATGGTGAAGAGTGAATCAAAAACTGAGTTTGATTGCTGTCAGCTCATTTTGCCTCCCTGTGCCTCAGTGTACTTACAGAACTGTGTGGGTTTACTTACTAACTGTAACATATTAATGGAACTCAATTGTCATATTTTCCTTTATTTCCCCTGTTTCCCTTAAGGTTTCCCCTCTCTGGGCTTGCTTAGTGGAAATATTAAGGACTAGAGGCATATTTATTTTCCATTCGCTTTATTTCTCTAAGCTTCCATAATTCTGATTCAACTTGCTGTATCCAAACCATATATTGTCTCAATGGAAGACAAGCTGCAAACTCGTTATCTTCTCCCATAGGGTCCCAGCTGTGTTTATAGGTTTATTACAAGAAGGGGTGTGGCCTGACAGTCAATGGGTCATGGCATGACAAATTTTGGCCAATGATCAACCACACAGAACTTAATAGTGTCTCCGTGTCTAGCATTTCTATCTTGAACTAATAGGGTCCGAAGTTTGATTTCACACTGGACAATCTCTGCAAAGGAGCTTGTATCTCCTCCCCATGTCTGGGTGAGTTCCATGGTACTCCATGCCCTTACATACTCCAAATACATACAGGCATTAACTGATATTAGTTTAGGTTTTTCTCTGTATTACCATTCTGCTCGATTGTTTGAGGGTATAGAGGTCCTTTAGAATCTGAACATTTTTTGTATGCCCTACATACATTGTTGGTTTGGTAGAAGTAGGCAATCATCAGACTTGACCCAATGTATTCACATGTTTCTGTACCCAGAGTGAGCAACTAATGATGAAACCAGAGCAAATAGGTCTTCTTGATCTACCAATGTATATTATTTCCATGTTCAGTGTTGGTATCTATTCTCCTGGGACTGAGCCAAATTAATGAAGTTGACCTGTTAATAAATCAGAGCAAATAGGTATTGGCCTACCAAGATATTATTTCCATGTTCAGTGTTGGTATCTATTCTCCTGGGACTGAGCCAAATTAATGAAGTTGACCTGTTAATAAATCAGAGCAAATAGGAATTGGCCTACCAAGATATTATTTCCATGTTCAGTGTTGGTATCTATTCTCCTGGGACTGAGCCAAATTAATGAAGTTGACCTGTTAATAAATCAGAGCAAATAGGTATTGGCCTACCAAGATATATTATTTCCATGTTCAGTGTTGGTATCTATTCTCCTGGGACTGAGCCAAATTAATGAAGTTGACCTGTTAATAAATCAGAGCAAATAGGTATTGGCCTACCAATATATATCATTTCCATGTTCAGCATTGGACTAAGATAAATAAATGAAGCTGACCCGTAAATCAATGCAAGCACTGATGTCTTGTTTGACTCTTCTGCTGTAAACCCAGTGATCTAATCGGTGCCCTCATTCTGCTATGACTGTGATAGACTCAACATACCCCATATTAACCCAGCAATGCCGTCTCACTCACTAAATGCACGAGCTGAACTCGGCAGAGCTTTTTAAGAACCATAGAAATTACAAAGCTTAAACTAAAAAAAACAGTCGAACAAACACACAATGTTAGTTTTTCCATGCAGAAAGAATTTTCAGGAAACATTAAATGTGCTAGGATTTTATCACAGGTCTTTTCTTGGCTCAGATTGAGGGGATAATACTATAATTATCTGCTGTTACAAGGCTGTAATATGATACAACAATAGATGATGGCCAAGGTGTTTAAGGATTGTTTGTCCAATGTCTTAAAAAGGGCAACCAAGTTTGGGAGTTTTACTTTGAAAGCAGCAAGTAAGTTGCAGGTAAAACGTAGTCCCTTTATAAAATGTATAATGAAGCAATAGAATTCTTAATGAATCAGATGAAATTTGAGAGTAGGACTGGCCAGATATGGGATGACTATGACGTAGTTGTTCATCTTAAATATATTGCAATATATGGACAAACAATCCCTGTTGTTTAAAGGGTAAGGCATATTTAGTAGCTGTATGTACAGAATGTCTCAATGTCTTAAATATATTGATAATGGGTTGAGTGCAGAGGATCTTGTGTTTGTCTATATGTATTTTATGGTCACAGCCTCATTGCACCCCTGCCTAATGGTTTTCAAAATTAGTGGTGAGCACAACTTTCCCTTGTTTGTTATAGAGCAAAAGTTTTTTGCCATGTTTTGTCACAAACAAGACACCCTTTCACTCCAATAGGTGAAAAAAATTGCAGCTTGTCAAAAAAATTGTGTTGGCCATGGACTTCAATGCAGTTGGTAAATTTGTCACCATTTCAAGAATTTTTGGAGCCGGTCAGAATCCCCCTTCATTAATAATGACATGAATTTGGACGCTGTCATGGGATTATAATTTATAGTAGGGGGTACATTATCCCTTATAATACATGAGTGATACTCAGAGTTCCCCCCTGTATAACTCAGCCTGCAGCCTTGTGCCTTTATATGGTCACACCCCTCAGTGACTTCTAATATCCTTATCATTTACAGTAGGGGGTACATTATCCCTTATAATACATGAGTGATACTCAGAGTTCCCTGTATAACTCAGCCTGCAGCCTTGTGCCTTTATATGGTCACACCCCTCAGTGACTTCTAATATCCTTATCATATACAGTAGGGGGTACATTATCCCTTATAATACATGAGTGATACTCAGAGTTCCCTGTATAACTCAGCCAGACCACATATCCTTATAAAACACACAATGTGTAAAGTAAGTAAGTGAACACTTTGGGACAAATTTACTAAAATTCACCCAAAATCCTACAAATCCATTCGAAATTCGATAGTCGTAGTTTTAGGCTATCTTTTTGCACGATATTAGATTTCTCGAGGAAATCGTACGATCGGATACCGATAGTCGATTTCATTAAAAAATCGCACTTTTTTCGATCTTACGAATGGTATTCGAGCAGGACTTAAAAGGCAAAAGAAGCCTATGGGGGGGGGGGGTTCTCATAGGCTTCTATTGCAATTCGGTAGGTTCAATCTGGCAAAGTAGGCATTCGAAGGATTTTAAAATCTTAAATCCTCCGATCATTCGATCTATTCGGTATTCGATGATCGAAGAGGCCAAATTTGCATATTCGAATATCCGAAAAATTCTTACGATTGATATTCGAACAAATTCGATCGAACTTGGAATCCTTCACACGAATTTTGTAAATTTGCCCCTATATGTGTATGAAATGAATTTTTCCAACAATTATTCGTTGGTGGCTATTAGAGACTGACAACTTTATATCTGTACGTACAACATGACCTTTCAGAAGAGTATGGCTTATCTTTCACTATCAGTTCTCCTTTAAAAGAAACAGACTGATAAACACATGGTTTTGGAAATCTGAGCATGAGAAAACCAATCACGTCACATTGGACAGTGGACTGTGAACTTTTTGAGGACAATGGCTAAAGCCTTCTTTAGCTTTAAAGTGCTGTCTTACAGAAATGCTTTAAAATATTTAGATAAATCTCATAATGCAAAGCAAGCACTTTTTTATCTCCGGGGATTGCTGAATGTACAGTAAATTGGAATCAGAGCAAAGATTAGAAGGAATAACTTTCCCTGGAAAATATCTATGAATTAGCTTTGTCTAATGTTACTAGCTATTCCATACTGGAACTCAATGCTACACTGTATTTCATTCTTTCTTTCAATGGAGTGAAATTTGTTGTTAACTGCCAAGGAGAAAGATGGATTTTCTGTCAAACAAAACACAGCTGTGGAATTTTCCCTCCATTTCTCCCTCTTAGTGGAATATGGGAGAACGTAATGTAAGGGGAAACAGTGCCGATTTTTAGTTGGAGTTTGAAACAGGCCAGGGTCTGTGCCACGCAGGCAAATTAACTCAAGGGAAAGGTTTAGTCATTAGAGCTTTCATGGAGCCACCCAACTGTCCACATAGGAGCACCTTTGGGTTGTCTTTTAAGATGACGATAGGTACAAGCTTAGATGGTCCATTCATTGTGTTCCGGCTCTACCTGCACTTATTTTGAAAGATCTAAATGTTTTTTCGATGACTCCCATATTAAAGTCCAAAACAATGGCATCAGATGTGGTTTAATGATGGTTCGTAATGATGGCCAGACTTCTTTCTATACAACCAATCCTTGGGCGAATTTTACTCCACTTTGCTCCACTTCACCATTTGCAAATTTGCTACCACTACACTAATTCAAGTGCAAAGTTGCATCTCGCAAAGCAAATATACAGTATTGGCAAAGTTTCACTAGTGTAAACTCATCAACATGAGTATTTCATAGGGAACTTTACTTTAGCTAACATTAAAATTCGCCTGGCGGTAGGGCATACAACTACTCTATCAACATTCTCCTTCTCTATCGAATTGTCCTCTACACCCATTACTAAACTGTCGATGTCTTTGCTGATTGGAGTTCTGGTGGATTTTTGCTAGAAACGGCCACTTCACCCTTTTGTAAACATGCCCCCTTGTTCTGTTACCTATCCCCTTTGGTAAAAAAGTGTCCCTGATTTTCAAAGGGACAGCATGATTATTTCCTGCTTGTAGTTTATATAATGGGAGAGAGCACATGCTCTTTGGTCTAAATGTCTGACCAAAGGTGGATGTGTTGTGTTGGCTGGGACCAGAAACCCCAGTAAAAGTTGATTCGTATCAAGTATTCCAAGTCTTGGAGGAGTCAGAGTTAGTGATTGCCTATCCCCTGTGATAACACATCACAGCTAGGGCTAGTGAGCAAGGACAGTTGTGTGCTCCACCAAGGAGAAATTGTGAGGTTAGTAATCCCTGGTGTCACGATCAGCACCCTTAATCCAGAACCAGTGCTAGGCTCCCTGGTCTCGGCTCTGCTTCTGCCTATAACATCCGCCTTTCACTTCAGGAGGAGCCCTTAGCTGATTGGATGCCGCCAGGTCTTAAAAGAGAGGAGGCAAGTAAAGGTTCTGGGCGAGCAAAGGGGCATAATCGTTATCAATGTCTTTGAATGGAAGGTACAGTTCAGGATAAGACAAGAAGCGTAGTCAAAAAGGTTGGGTTCAAGTAAGGTCAGATAGATTGGGTCGGTGCAGGCAGAGTTGATGATGTCACTCATCATCAACTCTGATGATGTCAGCACGTAAACCCTCAGCCGCTTGCGCCATAGGAAAAACAGCGTGCAGGAGAGAGGAATAGGGCTATGGGCATCCCAGCGGCGGACGTCCCCGTCAACATAAGTAAAAAAATACCCATTAACTTCAATGCGTTTGGAGTGAGGAAAAAAATTGTTGCACGTGTCAAATGCTTTTCACTCCTCACAAATACTGCTTACTATATAAATATATATATATGATGCACTGGGCATTATATGAATAAGTTTTAGCTCTTGTCTTTTTTTCAACCCAAATTATTTATGTCTCATCACTTACTCATGGATTCCCCAAATACTGGTAACAGGTTCCCTTCTCCGGAAGGAGTTACATTATTTATTCCCCATCAGGAGCTGTTGCTTCCCCTGCATCCAACCAATTAAAATAACTTTTGACTTGAATCACAATTGCGCCTCCAGACAGCTTTTAATGAGAAGAAGATCTGACCATATACAGGCGAAACTCAACTGATTTCAATGACATATTTATCGCCATCAAAAGAGACTTGAGAAGTTATTTATAGGGACATGTTTAGTCCCTTTAATCTTCAAAATTAAAAATGAAGTTGATCAGCTCATGACATTTAGGGGCAAATTTACTATTATTTCCCAAAATTAGCTCGACTAAATTCGAAATTCGATAAGCATTCGACCATCGAATGCTTATAGAACTGTTTTAGGCTATCATTTTGCTTGCTATACGATTTATCGATGAATTCGTACGATCGGATACCGATCGTTTGATTTCTCGAAAAAATCTTGAAATTTCCTTTGAGCGTCCTAAAAATTTGTACGATTCGAACGATTCGAACGATTGAACTCTCCGATCGTACGAATGGTTTCCCATAGGTTTCTATTACAATTCGGTAGGTTCAATCTGGCGGAGTAGGCAGTTGAATAACTTTAAAATTTTGATTCCTACGATCATCAAATTATCGAATATCCGATCATTCCATCTATCCGATATTTGATGATCGAAGAGGCCAAATTTGCATGTACGATTTCACGAAAAATTCGTACGATCGTTATTCGATCGAACTTCGATCATTTCAGGAGAATTTCGTAAATTTGCCCCCTAGTGTAGCTTGAGAACAGATAAATATCAGTTGCTGGTTCTGCCCAAAGATGAGGCTCTGCACTACGGTTCCCTGGAATATGCTTTCCCTCCCTGCCTGCTAACACAATGGGGGTAATGAGGAGATGTGTCGTCAGAAAGACGGGCTATTTATGAGCTTCAGGACAGGGTGCAAAATACATGAAAAAAAGGCCCAGTCTCCTCTTTTTATGCCTTTAAAGTGTCACCAGATTAAAGGAAGTTGTATTGGGGGCTTATGTTGGCCCATGGAAACTACAAATCACTAATAATGGCAAGACTGTATACCTCTTGCTGCTAAAATCACTCTAAAAAAAAAAATATTGCAACAGTGCTTTGCCCTATAGCACATTTCTACTGTTTGGGTACATTAAAAGGGTAAACACGAGACATGAACAACAAAGTTATTATTATTATCAGATCAATATTTATTAAAATATATACATATATATATATATATACATAAATTACATGATTTATATAACAAATACAGAAATTAATTCAAGTCCTTGTAGTGCGCATACAATTAATGTAAAAACGCACTAGACTAGTCATTTAGTTTTTCATCTTCCAAAGTTCCAGCCCCATCACTGATTGCAGAAATAACAGAAATGCTCTGCTACATGAGTCCCTCTTTACTTTTCATTTTCAATCGTTGACTGTGCGACTCCCTTGGGGGTTTGGCAGGAGGCAAAAGCAGCATTTTTCTGTATGTCCTCTGTGGCATCACCCATTGGGAAGAAGAAGCCATCTCCTAAGCTGCTGAAGATTGGGATGAGCCAATATTTCTTTTCATTGCCAAACACTTGTCTCAGATTCTTGCTGCAGCCCAAGTTATAGGGATTATTCTCCTCTACGTCATCTTCATACTCTCTCTTATTTATATTCCTTACAGCCAGTTTGGCTGCAGAACAATTGTAATAGGACTAAAGAGACCACCGCACATACGATGAACAGCACAATGATTGGGATTTTCGAATAGCTGTTGGGCAGCTGACCAGTCCAGAATAGAATGGAGCAATAAAGCGACACTGCACTAGTGAATAGGAACAATAGCACTGCATACAGCAGGAACAGGAGGTAGAACTTGTAGTTGGAAAATCCCACGCAGTTATTTAGAAATACGCAGTGATGGTCCAGTT
>CM044440.1:130046242-130067520 GCA_024363595.1 Xenopus borealis | reverse complement strand
CAATTTAATGCTTCCACCCTAATGCTTACTGTGAAGTCACCCTAATGCTCATAGTGAGGTCCACCCTAATGCTCACAGTGAGGTCCACCCTAATACTAATGGTGAGGTCCACCATAATACTCATGTTGAGGTCCACCGTAATGCTCACAGTGAAGTCCACTCTTATTCTCACAGTGAAATCCGCTCTTATGGCACCCATGAACCTGGCTGGAGGGACCTGCACGGAGGGGTAAGTTGTGACTTAGGGCATTTGCCTGGGGGGAGCGGTAAGGGGGCCTACGGGGGTTGGATGGAGGGGTCTAGCACTGGAGGTTGAATTCCCCTTTAAATTCCAGCCAGTTGGTATATTCTCCCTATGTTTGCACCTCTGTAAAGCCCCCACAATAGTTTGCATTTCAGCATTCAGGTGTAAATTTTTTTATATTAATCCTGTCCTTTTAGTATCTGTTTGTATATAATCCACAGGCAAGACATTAATATCCAATGTACAGTACAGCGTACATTTAGGCTTCCCAAATAATAGCATTAATGACACTTGGAGATAACGAAGTGCAGAGTGCTGTGATTAGTGAGCCCTAATTAAACCTGCAGCACTCAGAGCTGACATTGCCTATAAAACCTTGCGTCTGGAGCCTTTATTCCTAGGCTGGAAGTAGATGTGTTTTTTTGCTACTGGTCAGAATCAGCGGGCTGCCAAAAAACTTTCAGGGTATTTCCTCACCATGTAACGAGTTTATGACTCATATGAGAAACTGGGAAAATGTTCAAACAGCTGCCTTTACTTGACTTGTAGATTTTACAACACCTCTGTGCATCATCTTCACGGAAAGCCAGCAGAATGGTTTATTGAGAACATCAAATGGCCTTAGATTCCATTAAGGGAACCTTCCTACCATAAAGGACAGCACAAGAGTCTCCAGTAAAGATTAGGCACATGCAGAGTGTGAAGCATCCGTGATCCTCTCTGGTCCCCTACTGATATGTATGGTCTCTCACATCTTCACATGTCATGTTCACTTCTATATGGGAACTGCATCATCACTGCCAAAAGTTTGCTTATTTAAGATGAGGCGCTAAAGGCACATTATGGGAAAAACTAAGGAAATGGTTACACGACACTAGGGGGCAGATTTACTAAGGGAAAAATTTTTTAGGCCATTTGCCCTCGAATTAGACCCTTCTACGATTTTCGAATGAAAATTCGATAAAATCATAGTAAAATTCAATGGTTTTTGGACGCTATTCGATTTCTCGATAAAATTGTACGATCGAAGATTTTACAAAAAAATCATAAAAAACGTTTGTTTGCTCAAAAAAATCATATGAATCAAACGCTCGAAGCGTACGATTGGTATTCGAACGTAAAACTTAGAAAATAAGCCTATGGGGGGTTCCCATAGGCTTCTATTGCAATTCGGTAGGTTCAATCTGGCGAAGTAGGTAGTCGAAGAAAATTTTAAAGGGGAAGTACTTCGATCATTCGATCTATTCGATACAATCAATTTTGCATATTCGATGATCAAAGTGTCCAAATTTGCATATTTGAATATTCAATAAAATCGGAGTTCGATCAAATTCGATCCTTCACACAAATTTAGTAAATGGGCACCTTGTTCTCTGGAGAGATGAAAGACAAGGCAAGGCCATATTTGTTAAAACAAACAAAAAATTATGCTTTTTTTTTTTTACAGGTAAAGCCGCCAGAGATATTCCAAAAGGGGTATTGTTGACTGTCCTAGACATTTACTTCCCAGGTGAGATGGGTCCAGATTACAATTGTAGCTGCACAATACATTACATTGGGTGGGGGCGAACAATATACATCCATTTCTTACAATGTTAATAGGCTGAGTATAAATCATGCACAATTCCCAATCTGCTGTATCTACTCCAGTATGGCGGGCTATCAATGTAGGGTGGGAAAGTTTCTCACAATGCACAATAAATCTTGGTATAATGGTTCCTGCATTGCTACTTTGTATAGTGTAGGAACTCCAATGGATTCTCCGCAGTCTACACAGATGAGTTTTTACACTGGTGGATCTCCATACCTACTAACCTTTAGATGCAATGCTTAATACTTCTAACACCTCTGTCACTCCTAGAGCAATTACACATAAGAACTAGTCTACCACTAGCTATCCATAATTTTTTGGGTCTTTCTTTCCTGACTTCCACTTCCCTGAGGCCACCCCTGCTCTAGGCTTCCATCAACGTTCATTGTTCTCCATGAGAGGAGCTTTCATTTTCTTCTCTATGAGAACTGAATGAAAACTGTTTCTTGCCTACCTCTTATTCACCTAGACACAAGCCTATTGATGGCTCTGTACAATCTGACTTTCCACTTATAGTGCATTTCTAAACCTAGATGGTCCCCCACCTATGCATACCACCAACCAGTCTAAATAAGGCAATAGAACTGAATGGAGAAGCATAAAATAAGGGAAAGGTAATGCTCATCCAAAAAAGATCAGCGAAGTTGAAGTTCAGATAAGGTTTCTTTTATTATAAGATAAGGCTTCTCCAGCACACATTCATTCTTCAGCCAAACATCTATGCTACCTTGACCTTGAATAATGTTTTCCGCAACTTTTCCTAGAGTTATGGAATTTAATTCAATCGCTACTAAAGTTATTTTGATGTAAGCCAAGACATTCTTCCTCTATCCTTGCTAAACAGTTATTGAGGCATATTTTCCTGCCCTATGATCTCTTCTGGACACATTCCCCATACACAAAATGTCCAAACTTAGAAGAAGATACTGCATGCAATAAACCCCAATGTGGTTTCTATAGTCATAGAATCATCTGAAAGAAATACCTATACAGAAGCCAGTGGGAAACCTGCAACAAAAATACAACTATTCATTCTTACTTTAGCATAACTTCTAAGTATATAAATATAATGAAAAAGAGGGTTTTTTTGACTGTAAAGGTGCAATATATGCTCAATGAACTAATGAGCTACGGTTTTTATTATTTCTTGACTTAAACTGGACGAACAGGGAAATTGAAGCTCCTCTGTGTTTTGTCCATGTGAGGTAGATAATTAGATTACCAGTGCAAACATAATCCCCCTGCATAATGGAGTCCTGTTTATCTCTACACTAGGAATCTAATAATCTACTTCACAAGGACTAAACATGTAGCAACTACTACCTCCCCACTTGCCCTGTTTCACTGAACTCAGGGATCCCCAACCCTCTGAACCCATGAGCAACATTCAAGGGGTTGGTGTAAGGAACGCACCCTGGTGTCTAGTGGGGGGATGGCAGGGACACCCGCCGCATCCTGCTCCTCCCGGCACGGGCTTCTCTTTAGGCGCGCATGGCGCACTTCCACGTTTATTTAAAGGCGCAGGTGCACTGACGTGATGACGTCAGTGCACAATGGAGCCAAATTCAAATATTTAAAGGGACTTTTTGCTGCAATTCACTGCCCATTATAGGTTTTGTTCCTGGTGCCTGTTGCTTGTTATTTTTGTCTCTGAGACCTCTTGGTTCCTGTTTTGACCCCTGTCTGCTACTGACTACTCCTGACTTCTGTGATCTTGACCTCGGCTAGTGACCTGACTATTCTATACTCTGTATTCTGACCCTGCCTGCCTGATCATTCTGATCTGATCTCCTGGTTTGACCCTTGCCTGTTATCTGACTTCCGATCCTGCCTGATCCCTCTGATAGTCTTCCTGGTTTTTGATCTTGGCCTGTCTACTCCGTCTGTGTTCCACCTGTCCTGACCTGATCTGTCTACATCATCTGCCTCCCTCCAGTCCAGTGACCTACTGCCCAAAGACTTTTTCTTAACAATCGTGCCCCTTGCTAGCCAGAACTTTCACCTTGTACCTCTCGTTAAGTCCAGGTGGCATCTGAGTAGCTGAGGGCTCCTCCCGAGGCCAAAGGTGGTCACACTACTGGTGAAGCACGAGCAGAGACCAGGGTGCTCGGCATCTGTTTTGGTTTGGGTGCCGACCGTGACATTTGGAGAGCAACATGTTGCTCACGAGCTTCTGGTTGAACATCACTGACTTAACTCATATTGAGAAAGAGGCATACTGTCCATTTAACATCGAACTCAATGAAGACACTGTTTTTTAATAGCATTTAAATTAAAAAAACAATGTTTTCCTTTCATTGACAGCTTTGTAAAAGTCATGGCTTCTCTGTTTCAGCTATTCCGAGATTGCATAAGCATTGAGGCTTTGGCTGAGGATGATGGGACTTTGACTCCCCAACAGCCCTAGGGCTCCACGTTTGACATCCCTGGTTATAACTTATAGCACATACATTATTAGTAGCAGTTATAAACCATTATCTTATTAGGTTATTTTTTGTTTCTAGGTATTCACATAATTGCCCTCTTTCCCTTGTGGCCAATTATCGGTGCAAACATATTTACATTTACTCGCTTTGGCATTAGCTTTGACTGCAACCTACCCCGGTTAGAAAATAATTGCATCATTCAAAACCAGGCCCTTTCCTGCAAAACCACAATCCTCTTTATTATTTTAAGGTGGTATATCTTACATGTGTACAGAACAATGAAAGCGCTCCCTAAATGACAATAAAAATGTCCTAGGTTATAAAAACAAGCAAGCAATAAAGCTCACCCTGCAAGTGAAGGCTATACGTTGTACAAGGTTCTGCATAGCATTTGAGATATATATATCTAATCTAATGACTGAGGTCGACCCAGGGATAAAAAGTCACCAGTCAATAATTTGCATGTAGGAAATAAATCACTGGCTTTAAGCAGCAGATTATTTCATGGTTTCCTGATCCTGCTGGTATTATATGAACACAAGGTACTCAAACTGGGGACTTCATTATGGTGGTTTAATTCACCTTCCATATGAAACACCCAGTGGCTGTTGTCTAAAAACAGTTTGGGGCTCAATACTTACTAATGTCCTGTTTATTTTGAGTCAGTGCCACCTATTCAAGGCAGAATCAAAGTGAAAGGCAGATCAGACAGCTTCATCAGGTATATACTGTAAAACTCACCAGGTCCAGATCTTATGAAGATAAAAACAAGAGATAAGTAAGCACATCACCTGCAGTGGAGCAAAGATAGCATGTGCACCATCACATCCATTGTAAGCTGTAGAAATACCACCTATTACAATGCAACAAAAGCATTAGGTTAATTTGCAGGCACCAGCATTGTGTGGATAACCTCACTGACAAATGAGAACTGGTTTATATATATACCATTCACATGTGTCACTTGCCATGTTTGGATTGGTCAATATACACATCTAATATACCAGCTTTAGGGCAGGGTTAGAAGTCAGGAGAATCTGTGCATATGATCTTGGCAACCAATGTTTGTCTAATATCAGGATGATGGACCACCATCTAGTTCATAAAAGAACATTTAATTCAGGGGCCCTCAACCTTTTTTAAGGGGAGAAGCACAAACATGGAAACATGTAAGTTCTGTGATTGGCTATTTGGCAGTGCACCTGGTGTTTATGCAGCCAAAACTTGCCTCCAAGCCTGGAATTGAAAAATAAGCACCTGCTTTGAGGCCACTGGGAGCAACATCCAAGGAGTTGGAGACCAACATGTTATTGGTGAACCATTAGTTGAGGATCACTGGTCTAATGGTTTCAGATCTGTGAATAAGTCCCTACAGAATTCTATGTTAACATGGAAGATATGAGCACTCATTTACAACTGCAAAGATAGCGGTGGTCATGCAAATATGGACTCAGTTGCTGCACTTCAACTTAGTTGCACCCCACACTACCATGTCTGTCTCACCTGCTGTTCCAAACAGTGTACAAGTGCACCTGTTGCTAAAACGACCTCTACCTTGAAGGTGGTGAAAGTTCCAAGGATCCCCACAGTGTCAATAGATCATAGCACCGAGTGAAATAGTAGAAATTCTGACTACAGCATTTTTCAGTGCAAATGGCTGCAATTCAGCAGTCCCATTTACCCTTGTGGCCAATAACACTTGGAAAACTGATGGATTGTGCGTAAAAACATGGCAACTTGCATCCAGAATTGCACTTGCTCTCATCAACGAACCCTATGTTCTCTATACCATAAGAAGTGAAAGCCACACTGCCACTGTGA
This sequence comes from Xenopus borealis, assembly GCA_024363595.1. Classification (NCBI taxonomy): domain Eukaryota; kingdom Metazoa; phylum Chordata; class Amphibia; order Anura; family Pipidae; genus Xenopus; species Xenopus borealis. The sequence goes on along the minus strand of CM044440.1, from coordinate 130,061,438 downwards.
TAGTCACATCAAACACACATAGCTTAGGGCAGAAATGCAACTGCTAATTGGTTCCACAACGGCACAAAATACTTTGGCATGGAAGGATATCCTTATTGCACACCACTTACATTGATTTCCATTGATTTTTATACCTCTTTTTTGGAGGTCCATATCACATCAACCAAATGACTGTTCTGCTCCATCATGTTCAGGTTGACAGTTCCAAAAAAAAACAAAAAAACCTGCCTATTAGCTCATGAATGCTAATTTTAAAAGCTGTTTGATGGAGAATGGATTGGTGGAACATCTTCCATTGTTTGAGTAAAGCTGCATTACAAGGGGAATGAGGTAACTTATTATAAGTGAATTTATTAAGTGAAGGCTGAAAATCAATACTATAATTCATAGGAATGTGATACAACTGAAGAACCCAATGAATCCTCCTAAAATATGAGAATGGGGCTTGTGTTTAGACAGACAAATCCAAACCTTCTGGAAGAGATTCCTGTAAAAATAAGATCTAAATAGGAAACAGGGAAGTGATGGAACATCGTAGAAAGGCTACTCAGCATATTTCTATAATTTTCTACTTTCAGCACGGATTTTGTGCCAGAGGAACGCTAGGCAAACACCTGAGTTCACAAAACTCCTCCTTTCAATTTAAAGCCCAAATATGGTGCCAGAATCCAACACTTTGGGGGCCAGTTAAACACCACATTATACAATTTATAGTCTGGCCACCTTACAAGCTGGGTGGTAGGTTCATCTGTTATTCAGTAGCTTACTTCCTAAATCAATAAGGCGAATAGTCATGTAAAAGGATAGCCTTTCCTTTGTTTACACATTGCCTATAAAACTCTCTCCCAAGAGACTGCAAATGGATACTCTCGTTTTGTGATCTCAAAGTGAATTATTTCAGTAGGCCATTATGCACTGGGAAAAGGGATTAAATAGTTTAGTCTGGAATATGCAGACTGTGATTATCTAACAGAAGTCTACAAAACTGAGTTGTTTCTTTTTTGCTCACGTTTTTTTTTATGACCCGACATAAGACTGAAAAATAATAATAAGTGGGTGGACAATTAAAGCTTCAGGAAAGAAAGTGCGTGTATGACTTCCTAGGTTAAACATTGACCATATAAAAAACACACATTTGTATTGTTCCTAATATGAAGAACATATGAACTTGCCCCATTGGCCATCAATCATCTCTCAATCTACGGGTGACAGATGGAATGGAAAGGAAGGAGACAGGTCTTCCATAGTTACTCATCCCTATTAAGATGTTATTGTTCCTTTCTGTAAGTTTCCATAAGATTATCATTACATCATATCCTTAAAATTTTTCTTGAACAGTTGAACAGTAATGTTAACAACAGTGTGAAAATATGATATCCCATCAGTCATGTCATTTATCCCACTCAGCAGCCAACTGAATCTTTAAGATTAATTTGCCAGTTGAGACTTTGGACATCTTCCCTGTTGAGTAATTGGGTGCTGATGCTAAATGTTGTAACCATAGTTCAATCACCAACATTTTCTGCAAGGAGTCTGGGTACAATTTCAGCCTAATTATTAGGCCTTGCCTTGGGTGACATCACGTCTGCCAGGTGACATCACGTCAGCCTTCTGTTTGGCCGCACTGGTGCCATACCAGGATGTTAACTAAAAATATAAACCATATCTCTACCCTAGTTCAATATGTGCTCTGTTATCCTTCAACTTATCCATTAATGCCCTGTTACTTGACAATTCAGATCATTACATGTCCTTACCTGATATTAGAACTCATATTCTGTTTAACCCTACAGATAACTTGTGTAACCCTAACTTGTCTTAAAAAGGTAAATACCAACTAGTGAGGTGGAGCATGGCATACACTGGACTCTCTTTCAGCAGTATTGGCTTTCACTATGTGAAAAAAGCATCTACAGGTGCAAGTTTGGAACACAAGGACCTTTGCTTCTCCTTTTAATACACTACAACAGTGATCCTCAAACTTGGCCCTCAAGCTGTTAAGGAACTACAAGTCCCACATGCAATGAAGGAGTCTGACAGCCACAGTCAGGCAAATGCATTGTGGGACTTGTAGTTCCTTAACAGCTGGAGGGCCAAGTTTGAGGATCACTGCACTACAACCTTAACTTCTGTATTCATCAGAAGCAAGGTGGCACACAGGCAGTTCCCTATCTCTACATGGTGCATAATTCAGACACCACACAAATTAGGGAACGCCAACGGGTTTAGGAAGCATTTGAGCGATGTACCATAGGACAGGTGGTCAATATATGGCTTCCTTGTGCCAGTAGCAGAGTGCAATAAGACCTTGGATGCACTAGGGTGTTTGAATGAGTACGAATGGTGTTCAATTTTGCAACCCTTAATAATCTATAAGTTACGGTAGGTCCAGGGTTTCGGTAGATGACCTCTAGTACATTTTGTCACCTCTCCAGTGGGCAACATATAGGCCTGCAATACCATGACCATGACAATTGCCATATCCTTAGCAATGCTAGGGCAGGACAGAATATTAAATGCATTCAATAGGTCAATAACACATCTTGTTTATCAGGGGTCCTCTAAAGGATAATATAAGCCACCTAGGTGTTCCTATATAGTTTAAACTAGACACAGATTTCTAGCTGCCTGTCTGTGCTCTTTTTAAGCTTCAATATTACTGTGCCTCTTAGAATTTCCTTCAATCTACATTATATGTTTTTACATAGGCAGGAGCAATCCTGGCCCATTGACTGCATGAGTCGGCATGTTGCTGCTGCCCCTCCGCACGCTCACCTTTTTTGGAGAGGGGTACACAAGCTAGAGAAGGGCAATTGCAATCTCTGCATTCAGAGTTGTGCTGGTGGGTGCAGGACCCAACAAGGCTGCTGCCCCAGGGTCCTCTGCATCGGGGAAGCAGCTTTGGGGAGCTCTGGCATGGATTTGATCTGGTCCCAGTCTTACCTTGTCTTCACTAGAAGAGCTGAATTTCCAGTTTGTAACCATTGGGGAGTTAGGGGAATTGCACAGTGACTCCCTAAGACTTCCATTACTTTCTATAGTTCTTCTATGTCTTTTTGTGATTTCCAACCACAAACAAAAGTAGGCTTGTGGCTTTCTGGTTTGATCATTTTAGGGAAGAATACAGTTGAGTTCAGGAGCATCATCTCATTTTAGGTCATAAAAATACAAAAATGTAAACTAAAGAGTATATACCATGTGATGTGAGAGAACCTCCCAGACAAAGGGGTACGCCCCGAAACGTTGCACGTTCGCACACAATAAAGTAGCAAGGGGTAACCCTGCTTGGAATTGCCTTGAGTGCCAGTGTTTTTTGGAAAGAACCTCCCAGACCCCAGAGAGACCCTCTCTCCTAAAATATTTCAGCCTGTCAGTTTGTATTTTGTACATGACTTCCACTTTAATAAAGTAACACAATATTTTAGTTTGTTCTGTCCATTCTAAATAAATGTAAATGAAGAAAAGCAGCACAATCTGTTTTGAGGTATCTTTGTGCATTCACAGTTGTCCTGTCAGTGTTCCAGTTCTAATTTAATTTGCTCAGATGGATTTCTATTTAATTTGCCTGTGTGTGATGTTCAGCATTCCAACAGTCATTTATCTGCAGAGCTTTAGCACAAACAGATTCTACTTGCAACCCTGATTTCATTTATCCCCATGGGAACCTCTCACACCTTTTTTTCCTGTTAGCGCCTCTCTCTGCCTTTCTTTGCTCACAAGGCATCTGTTGTCTGACGAATACAGACACAGCTGAAAGCATCTGAATCTAATAAAACGAAAGGAAGCTGCTTAGGCAAATAGAGTTTGGAAAGATACACTGCATGGTCAAAAGTATGGGGACACCTGCCTGTCCAACATCTCATTCCAAGTCCAAGGGGATTATTATGAAGTTGCTCCTATAAGAGCTTCTACTCTTCTGAGAAGTTTCCCACTAGACGTTGGAACATTGTTGGTGGGATTTGCTTCCATGCAACAAGGGCATTATTGAATTTGGGCACTGATGTTGTTGATCCAACCTGATAAGCAAGCATTATTTCAATCAGGGCTGTGTCTGCCTCAGATGAACCTTGAATGAGATGGCAGTGATAGGCCAGTTACCAGGGTCGCCCAAAAAAAATTAGCCAAGTTTCCGGTTCTCAAACTAAAAATGTCTCTTCTCTAGTGCAGAGAGCTGCTTCGGTGCTAATGTTTTAAGTGCAGAGCTGGAGAGGGGGCGGCATTAGGAGTAGCGCCATAATTGCTTCTGGTTTCAATTAATCGATTGAGCTCTTTTGCTATTTACATTAATAAAGTTTTTGTAAGATTAGCATTTCTTACTCTACTTATATCATGGACTAATCCCTGAGTGCTCCATGCAGTACGGCCCAGGAGATGACCAACCCACTCCAGTTGATGCAACTAATGCTGATTGGTTGCAGTTTAATCCACTGTTTATTAGATGCCCATTAGTAGACACAGAAAATTTTATAGAATAACATGTAAGAACATTCCTTATTGGTGTAACTCTCTTTACTAACAAAAAATTAACTAACGAATTTTGTCGTTGCCCAATATGGACCATGGAATGATGGAACTCGTTAATTTGTTTTCACTGAACCGCACTCATCTCTGAGTGACAAGCTTGCTCCCCCTGTGGTCCTCTCTGATGACTAAACAGGACATCTGGTTAATTTCATTAGACCCGCATGTGTTATATGGTCACAAACACTTTCCTTTCTGAACAGTGCGCCTGTATCCATAGCTGCTCCAGGCTCAGGCAAATTATTAATATTGTTAATGTTAAGATATGATAAGTTCTGTGGTTTCTCCTGTGGTTGCTTTTATTTTTAACCTTTGTACTCTTCATTTAGCACCAACATTAAAGTGATTTATTTGGGAGACTTAAATGTCTGTGGATGGAGATAAAGCGCAGGATGTTAGGAAAGGTTAAACTAGTAATTTAATTTAGTGGGGTCACCAAACAAGTGGACTTTTCTTGATGGATGAATTCCTGTCGAGAGAGAGAGAGAGAGAGAGAGAGAGAGAGAGAGAGAGAGAGAGAGAGAGAGAGAGAGAGAGAGGACAGTGTAAATCTTTCAAATGATATCTGACCAAATTTGTTCAAGATAATAGGTAGGACAGGAGTACCACTTAAAAGGGGCCCATAAACTACAGACTTAGTGAGGAGGGACTGATTTGGCAGCTTTTATTGGCAATGTATGACCAGCTTAAGTAATTTTTTAACATCACAATTGTCTCACTCTGATTGGCCAATTGATATTTTGGCATTTGGCTTAAAAAGTTAGGCTCATTGCTGAAACAATTGTGTCTTCATTGAAGAGAAATCCCTCACTAGGTTTTTCACCAGGGATAACATGTTAGAACATGCTAGAACTTGCTAGATATGACCCATGAACTATAGGAGAATCAAGTTAAGAAAGTCAACCAAATAAGCTGAAAATGTTTTAGGAAGCCGCAAGCATAAAGACCAGGTACGGAGTAGAGCATGGTGGCATCATGGCAAGCATTACTATCTTATAATGCCAGGGTCCTAAGTATGATTCTAGCCAATAAATTCAAGGAGTTTGTTATGTGTTCCTTTTGATTCTGTGGGTTTTCCCACATTCCAGATACATACCAAATATTCTACTGACCATAGTATTTATGTGATAAATACTGGATCAGGGACTGGCGTATAAATAATATGTTGCAAAAATTTTTAAATAATACTAAAAGTCAAAAGTTCTGTGTAAGATACAATGCGTTGGTCAATCTGGAAATTCTACTGCTATGAGTAACAATAATTGGAATAAAACAAAAAAAAAGTCAGATGGCACTCAAAACTGCATATGTTGTCCTTTGTGTTTTATTGAGATCTTCACACCATGCGATTTAGGATTTAGCACATATGCTGTCATGAGTGCTATCTGACTTTTTTGTTTTATGCAAAAAACTAAACTTAGTGTTCTACATTCTCAGTTAACTGAAATTCTATGGTGAGTTTGTGGAATTCTGTGACCTCCGTATCAAGCCACTTTAAGATCTCCTCAAAGACATCATTGGCACAGGCTTCTCCTTTCAAATACAAAACACAAGTCAAATCATTAACAATGAATCACACATTGCTTCTATTCAGAAGGTGATATAATGCTATCGCTCATAATGTTGATGTTATGACCCTGGAGCTATAAAACTGTTCCTCGTGCTTGGTGACGTAATTTCTGAGAGAATGAAAGGCTAAAAAGATTTACAGGGCTATTTGGACATGGACCAGGGTGTCCTCCAAATGCAAAGCAAGTGTAAAAGATGATGCATTGTATCCAAATATTAGTTGTTTTGGAAAGCCTCAAAGAGATATCGATATGTGTAATAAGCCTTCAATCACACACATGGGGAATAATAACTTACAGGACCCAAAGTTCAGTAGAGTTTCCTGCAAGCCAAGATACATTGTATCCTGGAATTCACAAATGGTTTCTTATTGCCAAACGATGAGTCTTAAACATCTGTTCTTCTTCCTTTGGAAGGAATTAAAAGACAGTTCTCTCACACCACTAGACAATATAAGGACTATGAGGGAAATGCGATACTGTTGGAAGATTGTCAAATGATCAGCAAACCTTTACTACATGATGATATGAGCCTAGCACCTACTCTATAAACAGGTTTACAACATGCATCTGTGTGATCAAGGCTGCATTACTATAAATATTTATTAGAATTTATATGAAATTATTTAAGTGGAAAAGTAACTATTTTCATATTCTGTTACTGCTTTGGAAATATTAAACATTATGCTACCACTATCACTATAGTGAATGTGATAAAGGTCTTAGATTGTAAAGTTGGCCATACTCATAGTGATTTTGCCAAATGAATGGATCTTTCCTGGATATTCCCACCTTGAGGTGAGCGATATTGGGCTGATCCGATAGTGGGGGATCATAAGGGAAGTCAGATAATGGGACTGCATCATCGAACAGACGCAGTCTGCAATCCAACTGAATTTTTACCCCTGCCCAATTGGCATCTGGCTGGCTTTTGGACAGATATTGATCAAGGAAACCCATTGGAGGGCCCCACACATGGGCCAATAAGCTGTTGACTCTGTCTGCTGGCAGCTTTAATAGGTCTGTGTCTGGCCAACTTAAGCCCTGCTGCAGAGGTGAATCATATGTGATCTCTATAAATAATACCTATAATATATTAGTACTAATAATTTCTAAACTATGGCAGAATTTTGGGGAAATGTAGCATTGCTGGTAAATGAAGAATGGAAGAAACACAATCCACCTTTCTATTTGAGAGATTTCACAGGATCGGACCCCCACCGACAACAACAACCAACAGACCGAGACAAGTAATTTTTTAATTACTCAACTACAACGAAAAAAAAATTAATGAAGTGAACGGCACCATCATGTTCTCTGCATATAGAAAGTAGAAACAGAGAGCAAAAAAGATTTTTTTCTGTCTTGTAAAGAACTGTAGTCAACAGTACTTTAGAAAGGGAAGATCTTAGTCTGCCCATACAAGGGTCATCCAGCACAGTATTCAACTGATTTGCCCTTGTGGAGCCATGTGAGGGGCTATGCATGTGTACATAAGTGTAGAACACTGTAGGCTACCTAAAAAGCGATCAAATGCTTTCTCCAATGGAAAGTCTTCTAATGGTAGCCTCCCCAAACTAAAATGTCATTCTCCTTTCCAGCAGCAAGTAGGCCGCTTTTGCATTGTTCTATCCATTTTAGCTAACCTCCTGAACAACTGGAATAGAAGGAATTGCAAAGGAGCCACAGAAATGTGTTTCCTTTAATTTCCTTTTGCCCGAACAATGAAAATTCTTCACCAGTACCATGAGTAATACTGGCCACAGGTGCACTGATAGTTGGCCTAAACTCTGGAAGCTCTGGAAAACCAACCACTTATTGGATAGCACATGAGTATCTTTTCCCAATTTGGGAATCCCAGATTGAGCAGGAGTCTATGAAGACCCATTGGGTACAGACTGCATCTACTGTTTGATGAAGACCTTTCCCAAAGGATTCTCAATTCTGACCAATATCTGGCTGATGCCTCAACAAACAGCAATGGAAATTGCTAGTGTATATTGTTGGCTCCAAACTGCCACCTGGAATGGTCAGGTGGTCAGACTTGAAGCCCAAGTGCCCATATCATTTATTGGTTCCACTTAAACAAATCTATTACAGCACCCTGTGTGATATTACTCTGCTTCTCTAACCTTTGGGGAAAAAAATCTCATGTTGTCTTATAGTTCACCTGAGAATATACCTGCTTCTTATTTTGTTTTTCCTTTGTCTCTGCTTCCCTACAATCTCATGCCGAGGTGGCTGTATTGTTTCATTTATCCAGATGTCAAGATGAAGTAGAACATGGTGCTCTACAGACCATACAACATGGATCACCACTTGTCATTGACTTTGGTAAAAATGCTTTTACTGTTCAGTATATTTCAGTCAGCCAAGTTGGTTTAACCAAAACTTATGTACTATTACTCTAGTAAGGACAGTGCCTAGTTTTTGATTCCGCTATGACTTTTCCATGAAGGCTCAATTGTTATTATTGAAAAAAATGTAAACTCTGTAAAATCGATTGTCTCTTCTTGGACAGTTTGTTGTTACAATTGTAACTTGAATTCAATACGGAAAATGACTTTCAAAGAATGTACGAAATCCATAGTAATTGTCTTTCTTCTTTCAGGCGCTGTGATGAGCCTGGCTTTGTGACCCAATTCTGTCATTGTCGAAGCATTAATTGATTCAGAGGTTATTTAGATTGTGGTTACAAAAGAGAATCCTCATGTAGCTGCAATTACGGTTAGGATCGACCAAGTAGTGCTCTGAAAGTCTTAATGGCTTCATCACTATTTAGCGAAGGAAAAATAAATATTCTGAAAGTCTTACCGATGGCTGTCTTCCAGTTGGTGATTTTATTTCAAGGTGGTCCTGTTTATCATTCATTCTATTTCGAATGAGAATGATATTTGGAGCTAGAGTAATGTTTCTATAAAGTCTGATGTTTCTGGGTGCCGTACAAAACTCTGGTATTTTTGTACATTTATGAAAAGGTTCATAGATGTTTCAATAAAAATGCTGCAGCCGTTGAAATTGGTTCAGTTACAAAAAGAGATTGAAAATGAACAGTGACTCAGACAACAGAACATTAAAGGGGGAGCGATAGCGAGAATAAGAGGAAGATGGAAATTATTACATTTGTGTGTACAGCCATTGCTCCCCAAATATCAGTGTTTATTTTTATACAGGGGAGGCTGGGAGTTGTACATGACCAGATGTGGCAGGGCATATATTTCAAGTTTTCAGTTATTTTCTCCTTTACCGGTTAAAACGTGCAATGGTGAGTGTGGAAGTGGCTTCTGTCTTGGTGATATCTTTGTTGACTTTACCCACCTATTGCATTGTGCATTATGTTCTTATGGGTACAAACCTGCAAAGATGTTTGCAATGATAATCCATAGGCTCATCTGTTTTACTAAACAATGAATGAATTAATTCAATTTGAATTAAATTCAAATTAGTGACCCTGACATTCAAAGCATTTCATGACTCTGCCCCACTCTACATCTCTGAACTCATCTCTATATACTCACCCAACCGTTTTTTACGCTCCTCTACTGACCTGCTACTCAACTCTTCTCTCATTACCTCCTCACATGCTCACATTCAAGACTTTGCAAGGGCTGCACCCCTCCTCTGGAATTCTCTCTGCTTTCAAAAAATCTCTTAAACACTTATTTAGAGAAGCCTACCCTCACTCTGCTTAACTACAAAATGCAATACTGTCATAAATGGCACCCTAAATACAGAACCAGTGCTAGGCTCCCTGGTTTAGACTCTTGCTTCAGCCTATAACATCCGCCTTTCACCTCGGGAGGAGCCCTTGGCTAATTGGATGCCACCAGGTCTTACTAAGAGGAGAGCAAAGCTAAAGGTTCTGGACAAGCAAAGGGGCACGATCGTCTCACCAAGGATACTAGATGGAGGAACACCACTTGGAAGACAGGCCAGACAACACAACGTGCAACAGACAGGCCGGGCCAGCACAAGCAGAATAGAGAATAGTGAGACAGGCTGGGATAAGGACTGGAGAAAGTAGAATGGTCAGCGGACAGCCAAAAAGGTCAGATTGGAGGGTTTAGAGCAGTGATCCCCAGCCAGTAGCTCGCGAGCAACATGTTTTTCTCCAGCCACTTGGATGTTGCTCTAGGTGTCCTCAAAGCAGGTTCTTATTTTTGAATTTCAGTTTTAGAAGTAAGTTTTAATTGCATAAAAACTAAGTATAGTGCCAGCCAGAGCCTCCTGTAGGCTGCTAGTCCACATATGGGCTACCAAATAGTCAATCACAGCACTTATTTAGCACCCCAAGAGACTTTTTCATGCTTGTGTTGCTCCCCATCCCTTTTTACATTTGAATGTGGCTCACGAGTAAAAAAGGTTGGGGATCCCTGGTTTAGAGTAATCAGGCAGGCTACCGTCAGGACTGGAGAGATCAGAGTAGTCAAGCAGGCAGGCAAGGGTCAATATCAGGAAAGACAATCAGGATTCACTAAGAATAACACCCAGGAGCAAGCTGAATTGAACCTTACAATAGGCAATGAGCTTAAATGCTGAAATCCTTTAAATTTTGAATTTCATGTCATTGGGTTATGATGTCATGACACCGGCAATAAAGTGAGAGAAAACCCAGAAGAACACTCCCAACGTGCCATAGGGAAGCCAGCACAGGAGGAGAGAGGATGCATGAGGCGAGCATCCCCGCCGGAAGAGCTGTGGGCGTCCCCGCCAGCCACTAGACCACCAGGGTAACCTTTATTTGTTGCAAATACCACATACAGTACCACATCTCTCACCCACTTTATTCTGATCTTGCCCACTCCCACACCTTGTTTATTATTCCCTTCCCCTTTGAATGTAAGCTCTTTCTGCACAGGCCCTTCCTCACCTTTTTGTACCAGTATTGATTGTCATTAATGTAACTCCATACATTCTATGTATATTATTCACGTTATTTAGTTGTAAAAGCACATTTACTTTACAGCGCTACGAAAGATGTTGGTGCTATATAAATACATGTTATGATTAATAATAATAAATAATAATAAAATGTGGATTTAATTTGCTGTAAAGCCCTTTGTTCTGGTGCTCCTGACACAATAAACACTAAAAAAAAGATTGAATAGTCTCCTAAACAAAAAACTCTGTACCCTCACATTTCACTTCAGAAATGCTTATGTGAAAAACAGTTGAGCTTAGGGTTGCCAACTTTTTCGAAATAACTTACCGGCCGGCGGGGGCGGGACCAAAAAGGGGGTGGACCGTGATGCAAAAAGGGGCGGGATCGTGGCGCAAAAAGGGGCGGAGTCACAGCAGCGATCGGGTGAAGACGCGAGAAAGGTAAGTTTTTTTAGATTTAAGGGAAGGCAAGGGCCTTTTTTAAGGGGTATTACAAATTTACCGGCATCTACATTGCCGGTAAATTTGTAATACCGACCCCGGCCTTGGCTGGTGTTTTACCGGCTAGGCCGGTAAAATACCGGCCGGGTGGCAACCCTAATTGCGCTCTCTCTATAAATTCTATAAGAATATGTAGGAAACCATCCTGGCTATGGTCTCTTCAGTTTACCACATCTACAGGGACATCTGAAGTTCTAATGAATTTCTGTTTTTTCTTTTTTTTTTATAAACAATAGGATGGAAGATATGAAAGACTAAAGGCCTCCAGGATGAGCTCCTTCAGTTTCAGTGGGGCCCCAACAGGACTTGAAGAGCAAAGACAAGATGCTCTCCTCTAGTGTTTCAACCATTCTTTTACCTAGTCCCTTGGTTTTAATCTCTCCCCAAAGATATTAATAGAAACACCCTGATTAGTAACATTTGAGTAAGATTAGTAACAGTTGGGACTTACTATATCCTTTTATTCACTTTTAGATGAGATGGTTTCAACTTGCACTAAATTATTTACATATGAAAATAAGATAGCAGCTAATGTCTCTATTAAAAGATGGTCCAGTTTTAGTCCTTCTCCAAAACACCGTTCCCTAACAATTGCAAAAACAAACAAAATTTGCAAGATTAAAAGGAAAAGGAAACATCTTAAAGATCTTTTTCACAGTTCCTCCATTGGATCATCAAATCAAGATGCAATTATAGATCAGCGCCACAGGCTATGGAAAAAGCAAATAACAGAACCTAGTGTAATATTGTTAATAGTGCAGTCACCCAAGTGTTACACCACTAATATGTGTGTGTCTTGAACCATAGGAAGTCTATGCTCAAGGATTAATTATATCTTAGTTGGGATCAAGTACAAGCTACTGTTTTATTATTACACAGAAAAAGGAAATCCTTTTGAATTAAATGGAGCCTATGGGAGGTTGATTTTCAGTAATTCTTTCTGGATAATGGGATTCCGGATAATATATCCCATACCTGTATATTTAAAGGGATCCTGTCATGGGAAAAAAAAATTCTAAATGCATCAGTTAATAGTGCTGCTCCAGCAGACTTCTGCACTGAAATCCATTTCTCAAAAGAGAAAACAGATTTTTTTTATACTTCATTTTACATTTTGAAATCTGACATGGGGTTAGACATATTGTCAATTTCCCAGCTGCCCCAAGTCATGTGACTTGTGCTCTGATAAACTTCATTTACTTTTACTGCTGTACTCCAAGTTGGAGTGATATCACACACACACAGATTAGTGTTGTAACACTTGAGTGACTGCACTGAATATTAAAGGGAAACTGTCATGGGAAAACATGTTTTTTTTTAAAAATGCATCAGTTAATAGTGCTGCTCCAATAGACTTCTGCACTGAAATACATTTCTCAAAAGTGCAAACAGATTTTTTTATATTCAGTTTTAAAATCTGACATGGGGCTAGTCATTTTGTCAATTTCCCAGCTGCCCCAGTCATGTGACTTGTGTCAGCACTTCAGAAGGGAACTGCTTTCTGGCAGGCTGTTGTTTTTCCTTCTCAATGTAACTGAATAGTACGCAGTGGGACATGGGTTTTACTATTGAGTGTTGTTCTTAGATGTACCAGGCAGCTGTTATCTTGTGTTAGGGAGCTGTTATCTGGTTACCTTCCCATTGTTCTGTTGTTAGGCTCCTGGGTGGGGGAAAGGGAGGAGGTGATTTCACTCCAACTTGCAGTACAGCAGTAAAGAGTGATTGAAGTTTATCAGAGCACAAGCCACATGACTTGGGGCAGCTGGGAAATTGACAATATGTCTAGCCCCATGTCAGATTTCAAAATGAAATATAAAAAAAATCTGTTTGCTCTTTTGAGAAATGGATTTCAATGCAGAATTCTTCAGGAACAGCACTATTAACTGATACATTTTTAAAAAAAAAAAAATTTTCCCATGACAGAATCCCTTTAACAATATTGGACTAGGTTCTGTTATTTGTTTTCTTCCATAGCCTGTGACACTGATCTATAGTTGTATCTTGATTGGACTGTTCCCTAACAGGCCTTTTGGCAGCATGTGTGTCTGTCTGTGGACCTTTGTGTATTTTAGATATGAGGTTCTCCAGTAACAATATAACACTGAGTACCTTCATGCACTGTAAGAATTCCTTGTGCTTTTTGCCTTGATAATGACTTGGAAGACTCGTTTAAGAGCAAAGCTATAAAAGTATATTGAATGTTGGCCGAACACAAAAGAAAATGAGACGATACTGAGGTTGGGCTGGCCTACTATTTTTCAGCAGCTGTTCGTTTTTCTATAATAATGCTAGGAACTGCCACAAAAGATTTAATTTATAGCAAAATCACAAAGTATGCTTTGTTTCTGCATGGCATTATGACCATTCCCGTCTTCTTACTGGTAACAATTCATTTGCCTGGAACACCTTAACAAGGTTCAGCATGTGGTTCCCATTTCAGATTATGAACCATAAAAAATAATTGCCATGACAACAACATTTTTATCCATTTTAGTAGCATGCTCTTTAAAAGCTCGCCTTGCGATTGCGACAGTCAACCAAAATAAAGGACAACTGTGCCATCATATTTGACTTTATATATATATTGTATTGTAAAAAATTCAAAGGGGAATGTGCTTAGCTTGCTTAAGCCCCAGAACTGAGCCAAGTAGTAGTTGTGTATACAAAATATGGTAATCCAACATCAGATAGTAACTCACCGGGTAATGGAAGAGGCCCAATTGCACTTCCCTGAGCCTTCAACAAGGGGATCAGTTCAAAGCCAAACATTTGTAGAGCAGACACTCAAGTTAAGTCAATCTTCCACCAGTCTTGGAAGATTGCCTTCATTCGAGTGCCTGCTCTACAAATTTTTGGTTTTGAAGTAGTAGTTGTGTCCAAGGAAGTCAGACTGATCTTCTCTGACTCCCACCACCTAGGTCTGCAAGAACTATACTTGGTCCTTTCCCTTGTCATTCAATCCCATCTGCACTTCAGTCCCTGAAGATCTATTTCCCCAGTTGTACCCCTCACCACCTTTTGCCAATGCTCGTGCCTCTTCTGCCAACCAGTAGTTTTAGACCTGCTAGACCCATGGCCATCCCATGCTTTTGTTATATCCTTGTGGTGATCCAGGGTAGAAGCATGGTATGATACCACTGAGGGAATGGGCAGTCTGAAAGGAACATAAATGGAACCCTCCATAAAGCTGAGCAGAATAATAAAATAATTACATACTTTAAGGCCACCCATGGAGTGAATCTTCATGCTCAGTCACTGGTGTAAACCCCTGATTGAAATGCATAAAAAAAGGCATCCCCTTGTTAATTAATCAGTGGAGGGCATACACTTGGCACAGAACAATCGCTGGGCTTGAGAACCAAACTTAGTATTATGGATCCAAATAGGTGGTACAGTGTCATAGAGGAAACTTTATCTAGTAGATGCTGTGCCTGATATACATTATATATATGGGTCAATTGGCATCATGTATGGACCAGTGAGTGGTTTTATTTATCTGTCTGAAGTTGCTTTATGGCGTATAAAGCAGCCAAAAGCGAAAAGAATACATTCATTCTGATGCTTTATCATCTCATAAATTATTTACACACATGGTCTTCCTTTGTTTGCTGAGGATTTATGTGATGGCTTGTATTCAGATACTGAGAAGATTGCAACAAATTGCTCCACTGATAGCATATGGATCCCATTGCTCTATATCAATGGGGGCCGAAACGTCGGATTAA
>CM044440.1:130016730-130046232 GCA_024363595.1 Xenopus borealis | reverse complement strand
TTCGTTGCCTTTCCTTGCCCTTTAATACAATATCCTTTTGGAATCGTGGGCCATGTAAAATGGATTACAGGTAATTTAAACTGCTTTCCAAAATGTAAAATTCATCGTAATATTAGGCCAAACATTAGTTGCACCAGAATAAGAATTTTAGACCATAAGGGGAGACAGCAATGATCCATATTTTTCTTTTTCAGCAGGGACCCCCTCCCTATTCCAGGACAGGGATAGGCCCCTTTTGTGTTTACAAAGGACCTACTGCTCCTCAACCCAAACTGAACATGCAACATGTATGGAAATCCTAACATTTAAGGGGGTCATTTTCTAAAGTCCATTTTTTTCAGAGTCAGAGTTTTAAAGGGGAAAACACCATATTTTCGTGAATGAAAAAGTAAAATTTTTCTAGATTTATTATAACCCAAGGTTGCTAAAAGTCTGTATCAAAAAATACTCCATCTCAAACTTGCTGAGGTCATGTAGAAATCAACGGCAGATGCTCCTTTTACAACTGGAAGATATTGTGAGCTGCGCTGGGTTTCATACAATAATCCAAAAATTGGTGGTTTTCAGGCGATAATCGGGCGTCAAATCCGAAAAATTTTTAAAAGTTTTTTATAGAGTCTTTTCAAAGCCGAATTTTTAAAATTATTTTAAATAAAATAAAGTATAATTATGGATCGGAGTTTGGTTGACGTTATTACACTAAAATAATGATAACATTTGTGATTTTAGTAAATCTTTGTAGACTGTCTGTAATTACTCCTCCTTCCCAGATAACTGACCCCTGCTGTGAGGGGAAAGTGATGGGCGATTTTTGCTTCGCTGAAAAATTTGTGAATTTCCAGCGAAATTCGCGAATTGGCGAAAAAATTCTAGAAACGAGTAGCGTTTTTGATGCGCATCGCGTCGTTTTCGATGTGCGTCATGTCATATTCGTCGCGTCGACTCGTTTTTTTCAGCAAATTTTTTTGGCAAATTTTCGCTGGCGTTTCGCGAATTTATTCGCCCGCAGCGAATAGCGGGAATTCGTTGCGAATTCGCCTCTGGCGAATAAATTCACCCATCACTAGCTAGGACTCTTTGTAATTGGGGACCATACATAACCAGTCTTCTTATTTGAGCTTTGCATTGGATCCTACATGCAGACTTAACTGGCCATGATTACTAAATGGCACCCCATAAAACAGCTGCATAGGCTCCTGTTGGCTCCATTACACTTTGGCAGGATTAGTCCCTATGACGGGCCACTTGCAATAGTGCCCTATACCCATGATCACCCACGACATTGGGCCAGTACATATTGGGCCACAGGATTTGTGATGGAAGTTCTGCTCAGCCTTCTTAATACCCATCTTCACATCCCCATACCAAAGACTCGAATAAACTATAATAGAAAATATAATAAAATTCACCATATACAATTTTATTCCTGAACCAACACTTATTTTTAGATTTTAGTTGTAATATTGTTGTGTAGAAAGTCATCTTAGGTCATTTGCCTGCTCATGTGCTTTCAGAAAGAGCCAGCAAGCGATAAGCAAATTTTTTCGCTGAAGTTTTTCCACAAAAATTATGCCCATAGACTTGAATGGATGAAGAAAATTGTTGCGTGACAAAATATTTTTCGCTGTTTTGCAAACTTTTGGCGAAGCAACATGGGTCAGATTTGTCCATCACTAGAGCCAGTACATGGTGGAACTGCTTTCAGTTTAGCTATTGCTTCTCCAAATCAGTGTAACGAAAGGAATTGCAGTGGGATTTGGATTCTACTATTGAGTGCTGTACTTATTATTATATTTATCAAGGAGCTGTTATCTTGGGTCAGGGAGCTGTTATCTGGTACCCATTGTTCCGTTGGAGCAAAATCACTCCAACTTGCAATGTAGTAGTAAAGCGTGACTGAAGTTACTGAGCACAAGTCACATGACTCGGGCACCTGGGAAACCGCCAACATGTCAGATTTCAAAATTAAATATAAACAACTCTGTTTGCTCTTTTGAAAAAATGATTTCAGCGCAGAATTCTACAGGAGCAGCACCATTAACTGATGTGTTTAAAAATAAACATTATCCCATGACAGGATCCCTTTTAATACAAATATATAGGAAGTCACCTTAAACTTGATTGGGCATATAAAGGCACATGGCCTTATATTAAAGACTTGCCCCTATATGTAATATAAGACAGTAAGTTTGCCCAGGGGCAGTAACACATGGCAACCAATAAGATGGTGACTAGTTGACCAGGTGACTAGTGAATGCTACCTGCTGATTGGTTGCTATAGGTTACTGCCCTTGGGCAAACTTAGTGCCTTTTATTATATAACCCCATAAAAGTTTTAGTATCCAACATACACATCGTACATTAATGGAAATCTATGGCAAAGAGGTTAATTTAATGAAACCTGACTCAGGGAGTCTTGGGAGGTCAAGGAAGAAGGGTGACATTTTTATTTGGGGAGGCAACTAATAGATGGCTTTCCATTATTATATATCACTGTCCAATGGAAAGCCATCTCTTGGTAGATGATATATATAGTGAATAAAGTACCCCCTATTGTAAAATATTGTAAGTCACCGAGGAGTTCCATGACCATAAATACAGGACATGGAACTCCAAGGTTACTTCTAATATCCTCATATTTTCCAACAAGAAGTACTTTATTTATTATACTACACAAGTTTCAGTGAGTCATGTGACAAAAATGGCATCACCCCTCACCGTTTATAACTGATGACATCACTACTCACCATTTATAAGGTTATAATTTACAAGATATCCATATTCATTGGGCCTTATAACTAATTATTATTCTTCACCTATGCTTGAGGCACTGGCTTGGTGTAGTCGGAAGCATTTTATAAGAGTAAATAAATCAACAGTCAATGTTGGTAAGGAAAGTAAAGGCCATTAAAGATGCAGTACACCTTAGATACATACCTAGCGGTGGTGCTTGTGTTTCAGCCAAACACACCAAAAAATTTGAAAATCATGGAAACATTAAATAAACCCAATTGCCTCCAATAACATACCTCCCAACTGTCCCGTTTTGAGTGAAACAGTCCCGTTTTTGACAGCTTCACCTGCAGTCACTAGTGATGGGCGAATCTATCCCGTTTCGCTTCGCTGAAAATTTAGCAAATTTCCAGCGAAATTCGCAAACTGGCGAATAATTAGCGAATTTCCAGCGAAATTCGCAAACTGGTGAAAAATTTGCGAAACGAGTCGAGTCACGTTTTTGACGCGCGTCGCGTCATTTTCAGCGCGTCTCGTTTCTTTTTTTTTACGCCAGCGAATTTTTGCCAGGCAAATTTTCGCAGGTGTTTCGTGAATTTATTCGCCAGTGGGGAATCGCAAGGATTCGCCGCGATTTTGTGCCTGGCTAATAAATTCGCCCATCACTAGCAGTCACGAGTTTGTACTGGAAAGTCCCTATTTCCCTGCACTGAACTGGAAAGTCCCTATTTCTCTGCACTGAACAGCCAAAAAACAATGTTTCTAACTTAACTGGCTCTTGGCAGAGAGCCCAGAATAGATAAATACATTTGTAACAGTTTTGTCTCTTGGGAGAAGTTAGACTCACAGCTTAAAGGGCAATTCACCTTCATTAGTAAAACTGTAATTAAACATAAAAACGATATGTGTTCAAACTTTCATAACCTGGTAACCTATTTCAGTTGGGATCAAGTACAAGCTACTGTTTTATTATCACAGAGAAAAAGGAAATCATTTTTATAAATTTGGAATATTTGGACAAATGGAGTCTATGGGAGACGGCCTTTCTGTAATTGGAGCTTTCTGGATAATTGATCCCATACCTTTATATGATTATTAGTGATGGGAGAATTTATTCGCCAGGCGCGAATTTGCGGTGAATTCCCGCGATTCGGGAAACGCCATAAAAAATTCTCCTGACGAAAATTTGCGACTCGTTTCGCGAATTCTTCTTTAATTTGTCAATTTCGCTGGAAATTCATAAATTTTCTGGTGAAGCCAAACGTGATAAATGTGCCCATCACTAATGATTATAGCAATTTCACTTAAAGGAAAAGTAAATGTTTTTCTTTTTCTTTCTGTAAATTTGCTCTAAACAGCCCCCCAGATTAATGTACCTTAGTCCCTGCTGCAAGTCTGCTCTGGTTTCTGTGTTATCAGCAGCTTGTTTCACCTTCTTCCTGGTGCAGAGTGAAGCCCCGCCCCTTAGCTTACTGAGCAGTCCATTTGCTGCTGTTCCACAATAGAGAGGAAGAGGGAGCCAGTGTGTGCATTAGTAAGCTAGTTTCCCCAAGCAAAAGGTGCTATGTCATAGTATGCAAATGATCTCCAGGACTAGTCCAAGATAAAAGGTCAGCTCAGTAAGCTAAGGGGTGGGGCTTCACTCTGCACCAGGAAGAAGGGGAAACAAGCTGCTGATAACACAGAAACCAGAGCAGACTTGCAGCAGGGACTAAGGTACATTAATTTGAGGGGCTGTTTAGAGCAAATTTAGAGATAGAAAAAAAAAACATTTACTTGTTCTTTAACAACCATCAGCCTCAGTACAGATCCGTTCATTAAAAGAGACTATGGGGCAAATTCACTAAGCAGCCAAAATGTGCTAGCAGCGCCTTTGCCACAATTCGCCACACTTCGGCAGGGGAATTTTCGCCAACCTGCCGCTAATTCACTAAAAATCAAATTTGCCCTCAGGGAGGTGAGTAGCGTAGTTGCGCTACCGTTACTTCGCCAGGCAAAGCGCATTTACGCTAGTGATTCCTAATTTGCATACTGTGCAAATTTCTAAATATAATAGAAGTATATGTTCCAGCCACTACATTCCACTACACAAGCCCAGGAAACCTTTAATAAATAAAATAAAGTTATTGCCCTACATGTGCCCCCTGTATAGTTGTGTTGTCATATGTTAGGAAATGTAGGGGGGCAGGAGGGTAACCCCAAAAAAAATCACCCTACAAAAGGTAAAAGATGCCAGCGTTGTTTTGGGACTTAGAAAAAAAATGTATAATTCTATTGTACTGAACTTCGCCAGGTCTGACCTGAGAAGTAAAGTCTAGCGCAAGAGGTGACGTTCAGTAAAATGATCATCTTAGGGAATTAGCGTAGTTACGTCCCATCGTCAGTGAGCAACTTTGCCTGGCGTAAGGGTGCGAAGTTGCACTAGTCTATCTACTTCACTAGCGAATTTTCACCAGGGACCCTGTTAGTAAATTGACACATTTGCGAAATGACGTCACACTGGCGAATTAGCGCTGGCATTAGATGCTTCGCTCTTTAGTGAATTTGCCCCAATAAATCTGAATTGAAAACATCAGGAACACATTCAAACTGGATCCAGGTTAAGAGACATAAACAATGAGGAAACCTATTCCCAGTAAACGCCAGTGGTTACCCAGGCATTGGCACAATCCACTCCTGTAAGGATACAGACAAAGGGGTTTTTTATGTTATTTTTTGTATTTTTGTTATAAATGTGTAACTGCGGGCAAAAAAAGTCCCGGTGCCAGGAAAGTGGGATTAATGGTTTATGCTATCTTTCATTTATTGATAGTTACATAGTTAAATTGGGTTGAAAAAAGACTGAGTCCATCAAGTTCAACCCCTCCAAATTAAACCCAGCATATACACACACACATCTCCACTCTTTCACACAAACCATATATGCCCATAGCTATACTAACTGTAGAGTTTAGTACCACAATAGCCTTTGTATTATGTCTGTCCTGTAAATCATCCCCCTCTTATAGTCATTAACAGAATGAGCATCACAACATCACCCGGCAGTGCATTCCACAACCTCACTGTCCTCACTGTGAAGAACCACCTACTCTGTTCCTTTAAATGAAAGTCCTTTTCTTCTAGTCTGAAGGGGTGGCCTCTGGTGATCCTCTTTATGGGTAATATTTGTCTATAATGTCCTCTAATGTATTTAGTGTAATACAGAGAAAACAAGCCCAACCTGGACAGTCTCCCAGTCTCATAATTGAAGTGTCCCAGTCTCATCCCTCTAACCAGTTTAGTTGCACTTAGTCTCTGCACTCTCTCCAGCTCATTTATATCCCTCCTAAGGACTGGAGTCCAAAACTGCACTGCATACTCCACATGAGCTCTTACTAGGGATCTATAAAGAGGTATAATTATGTTTTCATCCCTTGAGTTTATGCCCTTTTTTATGCAGGAAAGAACTTTATTTGCTTTAGTAGCTACAGACACTGCCCAGAATTAGACAACTTGTTATCTATAAAAACCCCAAGATCCTTCTCACTTAAGGAAACCCCCAACACACTGACATTTAGTGTATAACTTGCATTTATATTATTTTTGCCAAAGTGCATAACCTTGCACTGTATTGAAAAAAGGAGCCTTTTCTTTTCTGCCAATCAAGAGCATGACTATTGGTGACTATCCTATAAATAACATAGAGAGGGCCGTTCTGTGCCAAACATTATCAGGCTTAGGACAGGGGAGTCCCCATAATGGTTTGGGTGGGGGGAAGGAAGCACAGACTTTGAATCACCTGCATTGGTAGCAAAATACCGAGAATTTGCCTAGGACACTTCACCCCACATTCCTTTACAGGGACACTATGGGGTATATTTATCAAAGAGTGAAGTTCCGCCACTAGAGGGAAATTCCACAGCTCTCCATTAATTTCTATGGGATTTTTGAAGGAGTATTTATCAAAGGGTGAAACTTCACTTCACCCATTGATAAATACGCCTTTCAAAATCCCATAGAAATGAATAGAGAGCTGTGGAATTTCACTCTAGTGGCGGAACTTCACTCTTTGATAAATTTACCCCTATGTTCCTCCTAACGAGAGAACACAGAGACCTCATTCTGAATACTGAAGAGTAATATGGGCAAAATCTGTACAATAATCAACAGTTAACTGACCTAGCTTTATCCAGAATGCTCAGGGCCTGGGGCTTTCCAGCTAACAGATCTTTCCATAATTTGGTTCTTTATACCTTAAATCTACTAGAAAATCATAGAAACATTAAATAACTCCAATGGGCGGGTTTGGCTTCCAATAAGGATTCATTATATCTTAGTCTGGAACAAGTACAAGGTATTGTATAAGTATTACAGAGAAAACGGAATCATATAAAAATATATACATTGTTTGATTATAATCAAATGGAAGACGGCCTTTCCGTAACTTGAAACTTTCTGGATAACAGGTTTCTGGATAAAAGATCCCATACCTGTACTCATTTTCTTTCATTCATTAATTTTATTTTTTGAGGGACTGCCACTGAAAGAAAGATGGAGTTTTGGCTATGCCATATGATTGATTTGCATAGCTGAGAAAGGTAGAAAGTTGAATTTCCAATGTTTTTTAATTAAATTACTCAAAATATGTTGGACTCTTTTGTTATCCAAATGAGCTCATCATGTTTTCAGCCACATAGAGTAAATAAACTCTTAACGTTTCACTTAAGGAATGTTGACTGTCAAGTATATGCCGAGAAATGTTTGTGAATTGCCAGTGTTCCGCGTTTTCAGAAATCTATTTCCCAAATATGCTTAGACTGTTCTGGCATAAGTAATCCAAAAGAGTTCACGTTATTTTTAGACATCTGAAGCAAACGAACCCCTAGAAGTAAAACTCTGAAATTTTAACTGTCTAGAATATACTGAGTAATCTTTTGGGACATCTAGCACTCAATCATTATGTGTTTCATAAAGTGATTTTATATTTATGTTGAACTGTTTTGGCGTAAGTAGTCCAAATGAGTTCATGTTTTTAGTAATCTGAAGCAAGTCCCAAAAGAATCAGTTTTAGAAAAGTTAACTCTCTCTCTCTCTCTCTCTGGCCCAAATTCACTAAAGTGCGAAGTGTCTAACGCTAGCGCTAATTCGCCAGCGTGGCGTCAATTCATAACTTCGGAAATTCCCTAACACCGCCTCTGGTGAATTTTCGCTAGCAAAGTAGATAGACTTTTCTAATATTGATTCTTTGGGACTTTGAGAGAGAAATATTTTCATATAGCCAACTCTACCTCATTAGGTGTTCCATAAATGTATTTTGTAAATATTTTGGACTGTTTCATACAAAAAGAAGCAATAACAAACAATTCATATTATTGATAGACATCTGAATCAAATGAACCCCTAAAAAAATCAGCCTAGGTAATCCAAGCACGAGATGGAAAAGGGACTTGACAACCCAACTCTATCCACCTTAATGATGTCAGAGATTATGTCAGAGGGACAACTTTGCCATTGTTTAGTACTGATTACTACAGGGAAGGCAAATATGATGTCAATGGGATGAAACAGTGGGCAGATTAAAGTCTGATCCAGGGGCTGTGGTGGGAGTGAGGATTGTTGAGGATCCAGGACTTAAATGGGCAGGCTGCTGATGAAACCAGGTAGTAATTGCATTGCTGGTAAAAATAAAATACCAGCCCAGACTTAGCTTCCCATTTCCAGACAGAAATTGCAATGGACAAACCAAGCTTCCTGTATTCTTCATTACTCTTCTAGTTTAAAATGTTACATTGGTCAGATAGTTGGGCAAAAATATTTTCTGTCTTACTGGAACATCAATTATGGAGCAATCATAGATTTTTTTCTGTTCGTGTTTTTTAAACATCTCCTCCTTACGGAATCCGACACCGTGTTTCTGACTTGCAAAGGAATGTTTGCTGTGTCATCAGACCTTGGCTACAAAACTATATTATACCCTCTTCTTGGAAAAAAAAGAAATCCATACAGCGTTAATAGGGTTTTTATTAAAAAGAAGAAATACCTTGTCCTACAGGGAATCCCAGCATATGTGTGATATCATCAGAGAAACTTGTAGGGTTATAATTGCACTTTTGTGACAAACGTTGGCAGTGACATACTGGAAATATTTTTCCATCCACTTTCTGTTTGACATTTCCAATTGCCAGTGTACAGGATAGAGATGTTTTTGCAAAAATCCAATCTGCACCTTCATTGGGTGAATATACAGAATTTCTCCAAATGTTTTTTTTTTTGTCTAGTAAGTAGTCCTGATTTTACTGAACCGCTTTTAAAACTTGGTAAAAACCACCAATTCCTACATCCAGGATCAGGATACAACCTAGATGCTCTCAGTTTTTGATTTGGTGGAAAGAGAATACTAATACTTTGGACAATGTGCAGCATATCGACTATACATTATCCTACCTGAGAATGGGACCTACGGATTCATTAGCCAGGAAGAGGCTCAATTCCTATGTGAGCTTTCAGGTCTAAAATTGCACCTTTCAGGGCACCTTACATATTTTTTCCTATGCTTTGTACAGCACCTGTGTTTTTCACCTTACTCCATTGGCTCATCAAGAGCAAGATGCAGAACACATGGCTCTACACACATTTTCCAGCAAAGTACAAGAAGAAGGGTATCAGGCACTCAAAAGAACTTCACAAGGGCTGCCAAAAAATAAAGTTAAACAATGAATATTGTGTGAATGTTGAGTTCTTTTGAGTACCTGATACCCCTCTTCTTGTACTTCGCTGGTTTATCCGCTCCCTAAGCTGAGGGTCTGGGGCTGGACCACCTGTTCTACTTGGTGAGTTATCAACATATTTTATTTATATATTCTGGAGTTATACGACTGCAAGTGCAGTGTAGAATGTGTAGTAGATTTTTTACCCACAAAGCAGCTTTTTCCACCAAGCAACTCTGTGGCCTCGCTCAGTCTTATAGCTAATGAATACAAATTAAAGCAGTAGACTGTGCATGTCTTAATTGGGGACACAAACATTTTGTGGCTAAAATTTGCATAGTAGGGCTGGCGTCAATTCCATGGTTTGGTATGAAAAGGAAATTAGCTTATTGTTCCTTGGATAAAAGACTGTTGGTTTCACTTCAGTGCAGCCCACTGTGGGAACCTTTGAATTACTTGTTAGAAGCTCTGGGGTTTCTTCATGATGAACATGTGGGTGGTTGACAGAGCAGTGCAGAAGCGGGAGAAGCAATCATTCAAATCAAAGCAACACTAAGGGGCAAATTTACTATTTTTCACATAAAATCCTACGAATCTATTCGAAATTCGATAAGCATTCGACTGCTTATCGAATGCTTATCGAATAGTTTTAGGCTATCTTTTTGCTCGATATTCGATTTCTCGATGAAATCGTATGATCGGATACCGATCGTTCCATTTCACTAAAAAATCTTACTTTTGCCTTCGAGCCTCTGAAAAATTTGTACGATTCGAACAATCGAGGCGTTTGATCGTACGAATGGTATTCGAGCAGGTCTTAGCAAAGGGTTCCCACAGGCTTCTATTGGTTCGGTAGGTTCAATCTGGCGAAGTAGGCATTCAAAGGATTTTAAAATTTTAAATCCTTCGATCATCAAATGATCGAATTATCGAATATCCGATCATTCGATATTACGATCATTCGGTATTCGATGATCGAAGAGGCCAAATTTGCATATTGGAATATCCAAAAAAATCGTACGATCGGTATTCGATTGAATTTGAACTTCGAATCCTTTGCACAAATTTTGTAAATCTGCCCCTAACATTTGCCAGAAGTCATGCAACCTACAACTGCGAACCCACCTGTGCAATCACAGATGAATACATATTAATGTCATTATTTAGTAGATAATGCCCTGTATAACTGTAACAATAGTATGTGCAGTGTATTTTAGCAATGGACACCAAAAATATGAGAATGCCTACCTGTCCAACATCTTATCTCAGCATCAAACCAAAGGGGTTAATATGAAGTTGTCCCTTTTGCTTATATGTAATAACCTCTACTCTTCTGGGAAGGTTTCCATTAGATGTTGGGACATGGTTGGGCTCTGATGTTGGTGGAAGACAGCTCCACATTGAATTCATCCCATAGGTGTTTGGATGAGATGTAGTGAGTAAACCAATTTTCAGGAGCATTTTTGTTCTGAAAGGGACAAAACCTTGCCCAAAGGTTTTGCATAGTAACTACATCATTGTAGGATGTGGTGGCACCAGTGTTGGCAATGATGGGTGTGGTTCATAAAGCTAATTCCAATAATTAGAAGGAGTGTCAATATTTTTTTGACCATAGAGACTATGCATTGTACGTATTTCAGGAAGAGTGGAGCAGATAGAATGTACAATAGTCAGAATAAAGCAAGGTTGATGCACAGTGTGTGGTAGAAAAAATGTCAAGGACTATGCTCACTGTATGACAGGGAGAGTGGAGTCTGCAGTTTGTATAATGTGTGGCCAGGATGGAGAGACCATAATGTGTGGCAAGGAGAATTCAGCAAAGGAAAGGAACCTGTCTCACTCCCTATCCACTGAAGCCAGTACAAGTCATGAAAGTGCCGTTGGGTGTTTCAGATACACTGAATGTCTGTTACTGCTGTTAGTGGAATGATCTTGGACACAGAAACGAATCAAATCCTGGCTTTCGTCTCGTTATTTTTTTTTTTTTTGAAGATCAGTTACAGATACAATTAGAGTGCATATATAAATATATTCCTTTTTGAACCATTTTCTTTACATTTTGGTTAAGGAAATCCCAAGTCCTGTAAAAGTAATTTGTGCTACTGCTGAAGACAGCCAGAAATATGAGAATGTGTGCTTAATATTTCACCGGGCTGCTTCGTCAGGTCTTTCTTGTGCATTGCAACGCTACTACCCTGTCCTGCCCCACAGCCAAAGGCCAAGCTAATCCTTATTCAAATCACTTTTTTACAGGCTCATTTCGAGTGGTTTGAACAAGCCTATTTACACCCAATATGTGCCATTGTAGTGCTACTGTACATGAGAGGAGGAAAGAAAGTGAATCAAATTATAATTTCCAATGAAACGTCCGAACTTTTCCTATATGAAACAGTCTATACAAGCTTGTTTATATGGAGCAAATGATCTCTTTTTAAAGCTTTTGTTTCCAGTTTTAGTTGGAATGTTTAACTATGAGTTTAATAAGTTACCCTCATCACTGACACAGATCCTGCCCCTGGTGTATCGGGAGTTGACTTAGGAGTTATGACTGGGACACGTCATCAGCCTTTTCCGACAGGAGCATGTCTTGCTGAGTGACTTCCAATGCATAGGCTTCCTAACATAGATCACTGAGATGAAGCATGGTCTCTTAAAGCCAAATATTGTAGAGGTGACCTTCAGCCCTGTTGCAATTTGTCTGTGTTTAAAGACCTGAGAAGAAAGTAGAATCTGGGGAAGTTCTTCATGCTGTAGGGTGGGGGAAGAGGGGAACACTTTTTCAAAAGTGATAGGGGTTTCCTTGCCCTTCAAAATGTCACATGTTCACCTCACCTAGCCTTAGGAATCAGCATAGGAGAATTGATCGATTTTAATGACCCATTAAAGGGAAACCACCAAATGGAAACCAGATCTAACATAGGGTTATTCTCCAAAAATGTTCCCCTTATCTCTGTTCTTATATATTAGGCACCTAAGTATCTATTTCTGCCATTTCATACCTTATCTATTGTGCTGTACTGTATGTCTCCTCCCAAATTAAGAAAACATATAATTAGCAACTTTGTTTGTAAGCAGGGATACCATCAGGGTGTACAAGGGTACTGCAATCAGGGCCCCCACTGATATATTTGATTTGTGGCTCACAAAGGCCAAGGAGCTTGAGGGAGAGTGGGCAGGGTTTGGCTGGGTCCTGGGTGGGGTTTTGGAATATTGGGTTATTCCTTGGTTGTGTCAGGGGTGTGGTCATGGGTGCATGGGAGATGGTAATAGATTAATAAAAAGGGGCCCATCTAGGGGAGGACGTTGCTAACTTAGTATTATTGGGCCCTGTCACCTCTGATGGTAAGTGCTATGGGCAGGGACCTGACTTTAGCCAATAAAAATAAAGAGTGTGTTCTTTAAACATGGTTTGTGTTTTCAAAAATATTGATTGGATTTTGGCAAATAAAACGTGCAAAAAACTAATTAATACAGTATTTAAATGTAATATTATTAAAACCCAAGTTGTAAAGTATACACTGTATACTGTATGTAAATTATATTATAACTTATCCATCATTTTCATATGTCATGTGTGACTTGTCTTTCCTGACTCTGATCTAGTGATAGATTGGATAATTACATTTAGTGCAGATTAATAAAATTGAAAGCCTTAATTCTCCTTTATCACTGAGATGCAGGTCATGGTAGGTAATGAGACGCATTTTTTGGTCCATGCCCCTCAAATGGCGATGTACGGCGCTTCGCATTTCACTCTGCATTTTGTACTCATAGACCATGTCGCCTTCTGAGTGATTCTATTCTTGGCAATGAGACCAGGCCCTGGCAAATGTGATTCTCCTGTTGATGCCAGAAGTCAGCAAAGCTCTATTCTGTTGCAGCTGTGGCATGTTTGGAAGTTTGGAACCAGCGCTACAAGAGGAAAGAAATGAAGAAGCAAAAAAAGAAGAAATCTGTTCCACTCTACTGTAAATTACAACCCTGCTTTTTTAATTTCCTTTCTCAGTACAATATTATTCATTCTCTTCCAAAGAAAATACAAGACTCAGAAACTGAACAACTTAGGAGAACAAACTGTCCTCTCTTCACAGTCTTCACCTGTCAAGAGCCTGATTAAACACATATATCCCGATGTTAAGTGTGAAAGACATGGCGACCCTCAGGGTCAAAAAAGGCTGGTAAAGACGTATATACAGGAGATTGTTTAAGGGCTCAGTAGGATGGCACCTATCTGCTAAGAATGTAAAGATATTTTTATGAAAGCTTTGTGGAAATGGACTTTAAATAATATTGACCGTCAGTGCTTTCTTGGGTACATTCATGGTTAAGTCCCATGGAGAATTTCAACATAGAACTAGGCTAGACATGCTACACCTTATGCTTTCTGGCTTCTCTGCCAGCCCAAGGCAACCACAGCCCTTTAGCAGTAAAGATCTGTGCCTCTTAATATGCTCCCAGTAGCTCCCTGCTGATCCTCAGCACATGCTATGGGGTTCTGCCACTTACCTGAGCTTAGGGTACGGTGTATCATGCACACACAAATATATATTTCTAACTTATTCTTATCTTATGCTAACAAATCCTCTCCTCTCATTTAGCATATTCTGGTGGCCTCCTTTTGTACTTTGTCCAGCTCCTTGTATAATCTTTCTTTGGAGACTTCATTTTACACTATTATTGTAAGCAGAGGGCATCCAGATATATTTAAATACCCCTTCATTAACCACATTTACCATAGCCACCTCAAACTGAACCTAAATTATAACAGAGCTCACCATTTTTCCACCCAAACCCAGCCTTTCTCCACCTCCTTTACCATTACTACTGATAGCAAAACCATTAACCTTGTTGATTTGGCATGCTACCTGGAGGTAATCATTAATCAAACCTCTCCTTCTAAAATCATATATGGCATACCCTGTTCTTTCTCAAACAACTACTAAATACTAATCCATGCACTTATCCTTATTAAACTATTGTAACCTCCTACTAACCAATCACTCACACTACCTCCTCTTTCTTCAACAATGAACCTCAAACTCCATGACTAGAATTCTCCTGCTCTCTCCTTTAGGAGCAATTTTAAAGTACTTTACTCCTCTGCTCCTAAATATATTTCTTTACTTTTGTCTCAGAATGTTCCTGCCTCTCTCGTTCATCCTCCTCACATCGTTGATGGGCACCACCATGTCTTTCTATCTCCTGCTCCTTGATTTCTTCTGTAGAAAAACACTGTTTGACTCTCAGTATCTTAAACTTTTGGAGCTAAGCTTAGCTTCTTAACAGCAGCCCAGAGCCCACTGAGCATGTGCAGTGCCACTGACACTTGAAAGATGGCTAAACAAGATCCAAGATGGGGAAATATTGTGAATAATGTGGATCATTTTGAATGGCTGTATCATTACTGTTATAGGACTGCTGAACCTCTGGGCTGGTACAGTATGTTTAGCCTATATAATACAACAATTACAGCCATATTTTAGGTTTTAGTTCTTCATTAATACTAGCAATTGTTTTTTGAATTCTGATTTTCTTTTTTTTCTTTGAAACTTGAAGTGAATTCACAAAGTCATCATTAACAGGACAGAATCATTAAAAGAACTTTTTCATTCATTTCTTTAATGTATCTAGTTGCTGTTTTCCAACATCGCTGTTGTTTTTTTGCCCTTTTATTTAATTTTATCAAACTAAAATTTTAAATTGAGGTGGATTTTCATGATCAGGCCTTCTTGAGAGTATAAAATATGCAAAATCCAACCAAATGGCAATTTTTATCTCGTACAGTTTAACAAATTTCTGCTCCTTGTCCTGTGGGGTTTGTAAATGGGTCTGTAAAATTCTTTACAACATATTTAATATGTATAACAAATTGTCTTCACTGGAGAATATTTAAATATAATATATGAAACAATGTCAGGGCCAGTTTCTGTAGCCTGCCCAGCCATCATGCACAGCATAGTAAGAATAATATTTAATAATGATAATGTTTCATACAGTTTGTAAATGGAGTGACTGAAATACACAAAAAATAACACTGGATTTCTAATTCAGACATTAAAAAAAAGAGAAATGAATCACGTTATATTTGTATGTTTGGCTTAACCAGAATCTGGCTTTGCAATTTTGGGAGAAGATGCCAACTTTGGATTCCAGATGATTTTCAAATTTTTTTTAGGAAAGTCTTTAGAACTCTTGCAGCCAAAAGTACAGCCAATTAAAATATTAGTGAAGATCCTCAAATTGAAATGAACTTGAAAGTGGTGTTTTTTGTTTCTCAGTTTGTGTGATATTCTTAGATCCTTCTCTCATCATTAAACTATATTTGTCCTACTTCTCTATTTTTTCCAGTTGGATCGTTTATTTTCACCCTCTCCCTGAAATCTGAAGTCTCTGACAGGTTAGGTATGGATTGGTTTCATAATAGCGGAGGATGAAAAAACAAACATTTCCAAACTCCTCATAGCAGTCCAACATTGTACTAAAAGTACTAATCTGTGGTGGAACCTTGGTGTTCCACCAGATGTAGTGATTATAGTTCCTGTTCCCTAGTTTAAGTAAAGTAAAGGAGCACATGGTTCTGTTTATTTTGTATCTACTCTATAAAGGGGATGGATGCTGCTCTGAAGTAGGAAGCATAAGAACTAAGGTAACCTAAGCCTTGGTGAAGTTGGGATAAATTACCCTGTGAATGAGGTAAAGAAAGTGTCATGATACTGTAGCACCTGTTATGAAACACTCTAGAAGAAGGGGAGCACCCTTTAAGGATATTGGTACAGTGGGAGCAGACACCTTGGGTGTGAGTAATACCCATTGTAAACCATTGGGATATTATGCCACACAAATTACCTTCTATTTGTTAATTCAACCTGAGTAAGAACCATTAACTAACCATTAGCAATACTATAAATGGGATATTACCAGTTATTTATAAAGTTGAGCTTGCGTTTCCTTTGTGTATTGTGTATTTAACACCCAAGACTATGTCTAGTTCAAGTGGCTCATATCAAAGAAAGCTTCCATAGATGTCTCAGAAGACTCTTGAAACACAAACAGTACTGCACTGTATCTGGGCCTAGTAATTTTCTTCAATTCTGCAGCATTCCAGAAATACTGTTAAAAAACATTTTTATCAGTTATACCATTTAGCTTTCCCAATTGCCAAAAGTAGAAGATGGCAGTGAGGAAGTTAACATCTGACTTTAGAAATCACGAGTTCAATAAAAGGGTAGCATGCTATTTAATGGATATTCATGAATATCATCCTTTTAAAGGGCGTTGAAGGGAAAATATAGCAAAAATGAAGATTTCATTTAAAGGAAAACTATACCCCCCGAACAATGTAGGTCTCTATAAACAGATATTGAATAAAACAGCTCACATGTAAAATCCTGCTTCATTTAAATAAACCATTTTCATAATAATACACTTTTTTAGTAGCATGTGCCATTAGGTAATCATAAATAGAAAACTGCCATTTTAAAAAATAAGGACGGCCTCCTGGGATCCTAGGATCCAACGGTGCACACAAACATACCAAACAAACTATAAAGTTAGGTCACATGAGCCAATTAACAGACAGAGTTGTGTCTTTTGCTTCAACACTTCTTCCTGTTACAGTTAGAGTTGAAATATTTCTGGTCAGGTGATCTCTGAGGCAGCACACAGACCATCATGAAATGGGAGTTCAAGGCAATTTATGTAAAAGGGCAATATTTACTTAAATATATACAGTATACCAGGTAGGTAAGATTCTTTAATATGTCACTTGATTTGATCTGTTGCTCAAAAATTCATTTTCGGGGTATAGTTTTCCTTTAAGCTTTTCATACTGAAATTGATCATTCTATAATATAATCAATTAAAAATTCTGTTTCTGAATGTTTTTCTCTTCTTTCTTTGTTCATGCAGGATATGGGAGTAAAGGTAAACCCAATGTATCTTTCAGGGTTGGGCTTCCTTTGCCTAGAAATTATACTGGAGCTCACTCTTTCAGAATTCAGGAATTCTGTTTCTCTTCATGCAGGATATGTTTCAAAGTCAGCTAATTTGTTGGGTTTTGTTTGTGCTGGAATCAATTGGAGTGAGCCCTAATATATCTGCTAGGAAAGGGAGCCCCCCTAAAATATATATTGGATCTAACTGTCAGTGAAAATCTGACACCCAACTCCTGAATGACAAGAGAATGAAGAAAAAGAGATGCCGAGTGAGGGATAGTGAAGATAAAAAAAAAATCTTTTTAGAAGCTGAGCCATGAAACATGATTTGGCAGGCCTTTGCATCTGCATTGATAATCCTAAAGTTATATGCAAAACCTCATCCAAACTGAAGCCAAGCATGACCCTATAATAGAACCCCTGTACTAGAAATATTTCTAATCTGCCTCAGTATCTTCACTGAAATAAATAAATCTGTAGGGAAAGCTGGAATATTTACTAGGAAAGAACTAAATGCATTTTGTCAAAACCAGCTCCTTCACAATAGATTCAGACGAACCCCAAACTGAATTCTGGATTGGGTGCTTCCCTAATGTTTACTGTAGATGTATTTGAGATTGTGTGCTTCTTTGGCTGGCTCTCAGAATTGCCATTGGATTCCAAGTGGATTCCATCAACAGCAATACTGAGCCTGGAACATTTGCTCCAGGAAAGTGTACATGTAACAATATATGCAAGGAGTAACATTTTCCAACCCAAAAGAACACATTTCTGCCCCAAGCAATAAATAGCTTACTTAATAAAGTTTACTGTAAGCTGAGGCCTATTTAAACAAATAACCTGTAAGGTTACACCTGTATCAATATTAAGCCTAACTGTTTTAATCACACCCCAAACACTAGCAAAACATAAGCAATGAATGAATAATTAAATGTTCCTGACAGGAAAGTATGGATAAAGGTGGGAAAATGTAAACTTTCAACCCTTTACGATTCTCCAGTTTTATATCTGAAAAGTCTGCGCCTTGACGATCCATTCTTTTCAAGCCAGAAATTTACATTGAATTATTACAATTGTTTGCTTTTTTTGTCAAAACGAGAAACACATTGGTTCTGTACAAAGAGCCGATTACAATAATTCAAACACTGGAAACCTTTTTGGTGGGAGGGTTCATTGTTATTGTTTTATTTCTGTAAGGACTCACCCTGGTGGTCTAGCAGACAGTGGGGTCCACCACCGCTCCATCGGCGTGGATGCTCGCTGCGCTGCTTCTACCCCTTCTGTTCCCGGTTACCCTACGACGCGTGCACCGACACAATTCCTGGCTTTATGCGCCGGTGTGATTACGTCTTCGTGCTTGGTGCGAAACTCAAACAGTATAAAAGGGTAATTCAGTCTTCTGCACTTTGCCCCTTGTTAGGTTCTATTAGTAGAGTTCCTGGGTGCTTAATCTTGTGATCCTGATTCATCTTCTGAAATTGACCTCTGACTACTCTGATTTCTCCAATCCTGACCCTTGCCTGTCTGTGACTATTCTGTTCTCTCCAATCCTAATCCCAGCCTGTCTGATGATTCTGATCTGCTTGTGCCTGTTCCACTCTGTGGCGTCTGGTGGTGTTCTTCATTCCAGAATCCTTGGTGAGACGATCGTGCCCCTTTGCTCGTCCAGAACCGTTAAGCTTTGCTCCTCTCTCAATTAAGACCTGGCGGCATCCAATTAGCCAAGGGAAGAAGTGAGAGCCGAGACCAGCAAGCTTAGCTGGGGTTCTGGATTTAGGGTGCCGTTCGTGACAATTACCTTGGTTACAAATAATAACAGTTAGAGAGAAAGGTGTAATTACATCAAATTTATCCACAGTGAAGCTTTTCCTTTTGACTCCTTTAAAATACACCTTTAACAGTCTTATTTACAGATGGGCCTTTAAATAGCATAGATGCCATGCCACCAATGAATCACTCATCACTGCTTTGCTGGAAAGGGAATGCCATAACTTGCCAAAACCCTTCTTGTGTTCTATATTTTCCTGCATGGAGATTCATCTTGTCTAAAGTAGATGCTCCTCACCTGCCCCGTCAACCTTTGTCTATTACTTTGTCTATTATCTTCTTGGGAATTTCCTGTCAGGACTGCGCAGCCATTGAGCAAAACCCCCTGGTTCTGTGCCCTCTCCAATAAAGATCAATTAAATAGCTAAATATTAATCTTTAACTGCTCATAATAAAAAATCTACTAAATTGTCAATGTTTCAGAAGTATTTGCAAAGCTTAAAAAGTTGATTTCTTGCTGTAAGTTCTACATAGCCAACTACTCTCTTCAGTCAATTCCCTTGTACGTCTTTGTAGGAGGCACAGTAGATTGACTTGGTAGCTTAAGAACCACAAATTATTCTCCAAACATTTACATTGGTAATTGGTTTAAACTGGCACATATAAATAGCACTAATGGTAAAGTCAAAAATAGTTATCATTCTCATAAAAGGGGGTGAATATCACATATTGGATGACGAAGAGGGCATGTCTGTTCATTACCTATACAATTTAACACTATGTAGTCACTGGAAGCATGGGGCTACCCAAGAACTTATGGGATGGGATATGAATGCACATGGGACGATTTGGTGTCAAAATACCTATTAAACAGGTTCCCAAACTTTGGAACTTTCCTCCAAGGGGTCACGGAGCAGGCTCTTTTTAGTGGTACAGACTACTGGGCTCATGGTTCACTTTTGATCAGAACATTTTAAATTCACGCCATTTTAGTATAGGTTTCCACCAGGTGCACCAGTTTCAAGAGCAACAGCAGATCAATTGGTCCATAATAAAATGTAGTGTGTGTTGACTGAGATGAAATTTAAGGCCCTGCCTTATCTTTTGGGACCAAGCCCATCTCTGGCCAAACAAGTGGGCATACAGCAGACAAGAAGTAGAAATTAATTCAAAATAGAGATCTGGGTTTTAGAATGGTCTAAAAGGACCATGTGTAAACCAAACTATAATAAAACTTCAGTTGATTGGAGAAATTCATACAAAATAATCAAAAGTTCGTTTTAGCAAAATTTAATTCACCAAACAATACAAGAGCTTGAAGCACAACAGACCTTTCCCATTAAGAAAAAACAACTCCAGAGAATCCATAATGACATTTCTTGAAGAATAATTTCTGCCTTTTTAGAACTGTGACTTAAAATATCAGAAGATCAATTTTCTGTGAACCATGTAGACACTGAATATCTTAAAATTAATAAAGATTCCTCACTTAGGGTATTTTTTTTGGCAAACCTTTAGGGCCGAGCCAAATTATTACATTATTTTATTCTTGCCAAAGAGAAAGTTTATTAATCATAAACAGTGAGCTGGGCCCTTCCATATTCTCAAATATGCTGTTATTTGAAAATGTGCGTGTGATGTTCCTTCTACATTCTGCTCATGGCATCCGTTTGGATTGGCTCACAAGTACGTATAATCAGACATTTCTCACTCATGTGCCAGGTATGAAACTAAAATTACTGTCGGTTCTGAAGCACAGCAGTGGGCTAAATTCTGGGTAATGTTTATTCTACATTTTCTCACTGTGAAAAGTTTGGTTGTCCTGATTTCTGTAACTGGTGTTGCAATTTCATAAATTATGTTCTCATCAAAGTGAAAAATCTCACACTCAGGTTACAATTTATTATAGACAAAGAATACAAAACAGGGCATCTTAATAATAGAAAAAAGGGATTTTGTAGCCTCCAAACCTTGGGTTTCAAGGTTATTTCAAGGCAATTTAAGAACAACGTCTGACATTGAAGCCTTCAAATATCCTTCTACCCAGGATAGAAACCAACATAAATGCAAAATATTTAATTTCTCTAAACCCATGCCATGCAAAATAACAGGGGAACTATAGGGTCTTAGAAATATAGCACCCTGAACTAAATTCATTATCACTTCCAACCTCTTTGATCAACATGGTTGCTAAGAACTTTGCAGGCATTAAAACCATTTTTATGGAACAAGAGTCTGTGATTGACTGTGATACTCATAAGGTATCCTGTTGCCCATGCCACAAAGGAAGCTTCTTAAAGTAAATCAATTTTGGAACCCAACCAATATTTTTTCATGCCCTTGGTGGTAGCATCTCATTTAATACTAAAATCACATTGCCTTCCTTTCATACTTTCATACAAGGAAATAATGTGTCATGTGTTGAAAAAATGAATTCCAAATTCCCTTACTTTACCTAAAATACAACCGTACAATAAGATGAGATGGAGAGTATAGGGAGCTATGGGGCAAGATTAGGAGAAACCTTTTCTGCTGTCTGTCTGTTCCATCTCTGAGCTCTTTAAATGAATGCTGGACATAAAATAATATTTTGGTCCAAATTTTTATAGCTTTAGCTATACAAACTAGGGGAGAACAAATGGAGAGTAATCAAATTTAAAAACCTTGTAACAAGATTTATGTGCAAGTTTCTCCTTCAGATTTTACAAAGGTTTTAATATATTGCATTCAATGTTACTTGCTATTGAAAAGCCTAATATATTCCTGGATAGCAGGGCAACAAGCCTTGTTTCATACTGTGAGTAAATAATTAACATATGGGGCAAAAACAAAAACTGCTGTTGCACGACCTGCCAAAAATGAAAGAACAATAGATTGAATAGGACAACTGTTTTTAGTATAAATATTTTCTTTTATGGGCAAACTGCAAAAATTTGGAGAGGCTCGGGAATCAGGATTTTTTTTTGTGAGTTACAAACTGCAAATACCTCATGTCTTCCCTGATTTTTTGAAAAATTCTTTATTTATGTCAGTTTACAAATAGAGAAGAGAAAAAAGATAGAATAAACCAGACTGTATTACAGGAAAGAACCAACATGCATGAAGTGCCATTGGGGGTGTGAGTTGAGGGTTGGAGAACATTTCTAGAGGAAGAATAGGAGGTTGCTGGCTATTTAATTGTCACTGTGTATTTCTAGATATAATCAGTGATGATTGGAGGATCTTAGCTGACCAGATCTCAGTATTCCTTGGAGTTCCTTCCTCTGAAGAGAAGCCAATGATGCAATTTATGTGAAAAATGTATCTTGTAGTTTCTGTTTAAACTTGTACCATGTACAAGTTCATTGTAACTGAATAAGCTTCTGTGATGAAGGTTAATATGACCAGTCCAACCCTGATTTTGGTTTTATAAAGTCAACTCTCACTGTATCATGTGCTGCTTGATTGGTTAATTATTCCAAACTATTTGGCATTTCTGGTTACTACCCTTCTTTGATTAATAAATATATCTAGGGTAACCACCTAAACCCATGTATTAAGTCCCACAGACATTGAGTGTGAATGGAGGAATCTGACATACTGTTTTCTGATCAAGACAAACTAAAGGAGAAGTTCTGCAGTAGCTATACCAATAATGCGCATAACAAAAAGAGAAAAAAACAAAAATATTTATCAGAAAAGCAACTTGAATAAACTCAGGTGAACTTTAAAGATAGAGGCTTGGGTCCTATCAAAGTAAATGTACAAATATCATGGGGAGGATTTAATAACATACTGAACATACTGTCCAATAACAGAAATGCAAGAGATAAAATGAGTCCAAAGTAAATGAATATGAGGGCAGCAGCAGCCAACAAATTTCTATAAAAACACAATTTGACTGAATGAAAACTCAACTGTCAGGGCACGACCCCATGAGATAAGGATAAAAAGGATACAGCATTTGTGGGAAAGATCCTGCCAACCATTGACTTTGATGAGCAAAATGATGGGGCTGTGTGGCAGCCAGCAGCACCCGCAATATTGAGGAAGAAGATAAA
This sequence comes from Xenopus borealis, assembly GCA_024363595.1. NCBI lineage: Eukaryota > Metazoa > Chordata > Amphibia > Anura > Pipidae > Xenopus > Xenopus borealis. The sequence goes on along the minus strand of CM044440.1, from coordinate 130,023,072 downwards.
ATGGATTAATTCAACATCCACAAACCTCAAAAGCTTATAGGTCACAGCCAGCAAAGCAACTGAAGCTCAAACTGGACACATTACAGTATTTCAACAAGACAAGCCATCAGCCATTGGGTACATACACGAAGGAAACATGAAGGTTTAATGTGACCTTGACAAAGGAAAATAATGTTCATGTCCCATGGGGAGGTCTCAAACACACAGGGCAAGCAAGGATATTTAAGAGCATTTTTACGTTCCAAGCGCAGTACCAGAAAAAACATGGGAAAAATCTTTGTCTGACAATAGGAAGCAATGAGAGAATGCATATAGGCCAAAGAAGTCATTACAAAATGATGCCAGGTGATCATTGAGTCAGAACCTGCAGTGCAAAAAAGGACTAATGAATAAATTGAATAATTTCAATCACTATGGTCCATAGCAAAAGTTGCAGGAGATTTTTGGATCCCTATGGTTGGTTCTGGGTCAAAACTCCCTGTCCTATCTGGATGCCGCTTCCTTACTGCCAGTGCCCAGGGCCAATGAAATTGTGAGCCAGAAGCAACACAGAGCTGTATCCAAAATGATTTTTAACTCTATATCCTCTGAAATATGTAGTCAGCACTTCCCAATACTGAAAAACATTCCAGTATGAGCTTTATTCCTTAATACATTTATACCAATGCTTTGGAATCCATGTTTACCCACAACACATAACTCATCCTATAAATCATAATTTGGCCGCTGGTTTGTCTTCTTTCACTCACTCAATGAGCATTTGTAATTTTTTAAATTTGTGATTTGGTAAAAGATCAAAGCTAAATTGCTCTCGTCCTGCTACTGTTGCCATGTAAGTAGCACACTTGGCAGATTTATGCTCCTTCTGTATTAAAAAAAAAGTTATTTAATTTGCATGAATACACAAGGGCTTGGAACATTGAGTCCACACATCCAGTACAGTACATTAAGGTTCTGCAAGCAATGGTACAGTGGTTCCTATGCAATGTGCCTTTGTCTGTGGTTGGTCTTGAAGGCATAGTTAATCCATCATTGAAAAATGTATTATGAAAAAGTTGCATGGAGACATTTCCTTATTCAGATCTTCTATTACGAGTCAACATGAAGTTGTGTAAGGAAAGACCCTCCAGGCAAACATAAACGTGGCAAGATGCTGTAGGACTAATATACTTGTGGTTGGATTGAGCGAGCATGAAGTACAGGACCCCTGTTCACTTGTCCCCAATGTCCGCCTGCCTCTCTTCCTCGTAAACAAGTTACATTAGACTGTAGGAGGGAATAAGAAAATATGGGTTGGGTGAAGACGTGATGTCATATATTTTGTGCGAAGTGAGAGTCATTCTGAAGCCCACTCAGCAGTCTTTGTAGTGCCCATGAAGGAGTAGCTGTGGCTAAAAAGCCAGACTGCTTCTAACTATCCTAAGTAAGTGTACATCAACTTGTTTTCTTCAGGTGTAGGTACCCTATAAGTCAGCTCATGTCTGACCACTAGTGATGGGTAAATCTGTGAAACTGTGAAAAATTCACCAAAAACATTGGGTGACAATATTTTTTGACTTCAACAATTGTTTTTGATAAGCAACAATTTTTTTTCAAACATTATCTATGGGCTTCTTTTTCCTGGCGAAAAATTCACTTATCGTTAGTGGCCACCTGTAGCCTCTCAAATAAAAAAGAATCAACCTCTGCCCATGGAACAGTGGTTACCAAACTGTCGGACTCATCCTAGTGGATGGCTGGAGCAATGACAAGGGGCCCAACCTGGTTCTGCTACTTTGGGGGTATGGGGTTATTGTTATGAAACAATGGCTAACACTTGGCTATGACAACAATGGCTAACACTAGGCTATGACTAATCTATGTCTTTGTGTTGGAAGCCATTAAGCAACATAACAGAGGTTTGCATATTCTACAAGACAACCAAGTCCTTCACTTAAGCTCTGTTGCTTGTAGTTAACCTCTGAAGCTTATATTTGGGGGTGTGGATGCCATTTCATGTCACTATTTTACCTGTGTTTAAAAGAAAAAAAGGGGAATGTCTACATTTTATAGCACTCAGCTTTCTCTCTAACTGAAAACATAAATCCAGGTGGAATATTCTGGGGGCAAGCAGAAAAGTGCTAATTCATGTAGCAGCTCTGTTTGAACTACATGTTGGGAGACTTAAGAATCCACAAAATAAAAACAATCCTCTGGAGCGGCCGGCAATAGCTTTAGGACGTTGTGGCTATGGGCTCTGGCACATGAATAACATGGAGCACAAAGCAACAGAAATCATCTTTATATGCATTACCCTGGAGGGCATATAATAATCCACCAACTATATGCAGCATATTTCCGAGTACAAAAGGGGGCAGCTTTTAATAAAAATCTATATTATTTAATAGCCACCCTAAAACACTTTAAGACAACACAGGGAACACTGGCAAACCTGAAACATGAAGGCAGCAGAAACATTAATTATCAAAAATATATCAAAGAATTTAGTCTGGATTAAAGCCCCAGGGAACAATCATGTCTCCATGCTGCTGCCCATCTCAGACGGAATTTTCTGGAGCTGATTGATTAATAGGAAAAAAAAAAGGAGGTGTGAATTTGTTTTGGATTCCAGTGGGTTTGAAGAAGTTTTGGCATGGCTCAAGTGTTTCATCAGCTCAGATCTTACAAGGCATTTTTAGATCTGTAAAACGATGACCACCTACAGACACCCTTCAATGGCTCAGTGAGGTGGGTCCAACCAAAGGAGGAAACAAGCTTGGAATTAACAGACTGTCTCAGCCAAAGGTCCCCAAATGCAACAAGGAATTAAGAAAAATATGACTCTCATCCAAATAAACAAAATAATATTTCCGCTGTAAATTATTAGAAAAATAGTTGATGTGCTTGGGAAAAAGCATCATCCTTAAACTAGTGGTCAAATAGAAAGACAGATGATGAGAAGTTGGTGGGTTGTGGGAATGAAACAAAGAAGAGATTCATGACAGATACTCTCCCTTGGTATTTTTACTATGTACCCTTCAGAGGAGGCTCCAGGTTGATAAGAGAAAGAACCATTCACTGTAGCACTTGGGCTATGAAGACATCACATTCATCGGTATAATCTAATCTCCTGGGCTCCATCAGAACTCTACCAGTTCTCCACGCTATTGTATCATTGTAGTCATTGTAGCATGTCATCAACAGCCTCAATGACATAACCTTTGTTTGGGAATGAGATGTTGGACAAGTAAGTCAATTATAAAGAAGAATTATCTTAGCCAAATTATTGAGAATCAAAGCATAACAGAAAAAGATGGACTGTCTTAAAGACTTGAAATAAATAATATGCCCTTCCGTGAGCTACCCAGGCAGACCCAATCTTTAGCTAATCAGATACTAACGGCCACACGATTGGCTATAGGAGCTAAGTGGAAAGATCCAAACCCTCCCACATTAACAGAAGTAATTAACAGAGTTAAAACCAATAAAGGCTTTGAAGAAAGAATACTTATATCCAAAACAAAACCCCCAACTTTCTGAAGGTCTGGTCTGCATGGGTACTCAACGAATCCACATGACAGTTGTAAACTAAATCTTCAAATAATATTAATGGTAGAAATAACCTCTAAGCACAGTCACAATTCCATGCATTCCAATGCACGACTCCAGTGTCTACCTACTCTACTGAATCTAAAGGCTGAAAATACTTATTATACTTTCTTCTTTTCCCTTTTACTTTGGATTAATGTTATAATTTTATTTTTATTATGGTCTGAAAAAAACTTTATAATGCATAAAGTTGTAAATTATGCTTATTATTGCAAAATAAAAATGGTAAGTTACAAAAAAAAAAAAGAAATAAATAATATGGCTCCATACACAACTCTCAGTAGTCCATAAAGACCAGAAAAAAAGCATCTGGGCCTCACAATTCATCATCTGCAAGTATTGGCTCAGAACATCTCCCCACCCAAGCCGTGAGTCACACAACCCCAACTGATGCAAGCTGATCCTTACACTTGATTATTGTGTCACTTATACAATTAAATGATGATTCCAACAATCTTTCTGGGGCTGTACAACAATACACACAGCAGAGGTTTTCTTCCAGTGATTTACATTAAAAACAGGTTCTCTTGCTTCTGTTTTCTATCAGTTTGACAAGTGTGATTTTTCTTGCCCATTGTTACACGCCGGCCACAAAGTGCTTGTGAGAAGCAAAAGACTTAATAATTTTCCTAACGTTGGCTCCTAGGAGCAGGAGATGAAAATATATTTTTGTATCAAAAAGAGATCATCTGCCCAAGGAAATACTCTATACACAGAATAACTGCACCAGAATGGGCATTTACCTTTCTCATTGAAATGTAAAAGGAGATGTGTTATTATTTCATATTTATTTCTCTTTTACCAGTTTCGAGGAAGGCGTTAATTCAGCAGGAACAGTCCCCTAAGTTTGCTTGAGGCCCATACAGAGAGATCCAATAAAATGATAGCAACATATGTATTCGCCTGTACTAAGCACAATTCAGCAGGAACAGTCCCTAAGTTTGCACATAGTCTGTACAGAGAGATCCCATAAAACTATGTCACATAGGTATTCCCCTGTACTAAGCACAATTCAGCAGGAACAGTCCCTAAGTTTGCTCATAGTCTGTACAGAGAGATCCCATAAAACTATGTCACATAGGTATTCCCCTGTACTAAGCACAATTCAGCAGGAACAGTCCCTAAGTTTGCTCATAGTCTGTACAGAGAGATCCCATAAAACTATGTCACATAGGTATTCCCTGTACTAAGCACAATTCAGCAGGAACAGTCCCTAAGTTTGCTCATAGTCTGTACAGAGAGATCCCATAAAAACATGGCAGCATAGTAAAATCTATAAAACCTTATGGTTCATGTAATGGCATGCCGTTGCATTGCTGCATTAAGCTGATTCAGTTGGATCTCCAGCCACCAGCACACCACCTGATATTGAACTACAACCTTTAGTCTTATGTCTAATGTAATATGTTTTGTTAATGTTTGTGAATAGTGATGGTAGAATCTGGGGTGTTTCGCTTTGACCAACTAGTGAAACTGTGAAAAATTTGCAAAAATAGTGAAATCGAAAAGTTCATGAAAAATTTTAAAGTTTTCATGAAAAAATTGTGAAGTTCAAATGATTTCACAAAAAATGTGTGAATTTTGAGCAATTTCACAAAAAATTGTGAATTTCAAGCGATTTCCCAAAAAATTTGAGAAATTCGAACATTTTCACAAAAAATTGTGAATATCAGAAATTGATGAAAGTAAATTTTCTCCGGCAAATTTTCACAGGCATTTTGCAAATTTATTCTCTGGAGGTGAATCGCAGGAATTCTCTGCAAATTCGAGCAATGCGAATAAATTCGCCCATCACTATTTGAGAACAGCCAAGATTTTCATTGTTTGCGTCCTTTTAACTGATTTCAGGCCTCGCCGGCTCCGTTGCAAGGTGATTTAGTGAACAACGCGCAGTGTACGCAAATAGATTTTACAATCGCAAAGCATTTTTTTGTGACCAAATATTGAAGGCAGCTCCAGGTGTTGACTCTAACCTTTGCTTACGATGAAATATTCTCCAGCGAACGTTTACATTAAGAGCAACACTAAACATTCACCAAAAAAAATCCATTTGAAACACTCACGACTTTAATTATGTTCCCTCTGTAGTGAAAACACACTAAAACATCTGACAAATGTTCCACAATATAAAATATTCTTTCTGCCTTTTTTTCAACCTTTATTTTCAAGAGGCCCCTGTGATGCCAGGGCTACAATGGCCTCTCTGTGATGCAATAAAACCAAATAGGACTCTAACTTATGGCGCTCAGTAACATTTCTTCCCCTTTAATGTTTTTACAGAGCTGGTCCTGACTGTATGTGCAAATGCAACTCTGCCACTTTGGCACAAGGAGGCGCCAGAGAATTTGACAGAACCCTGATATTATAATAAATACATATATCTCCGACTATATGACTGCTATATGAGACTGCTAAGTCTCATTCAGATGCATTTGTTCCTTTGCTCAGTGGCTGCACTGTGTATCCAGCCAGCAGGCTGCAATGTTCATGACAGTTTGGGAATGTTGTGTTGGCACTATATTGTTGGCTGCAGGGTTCAATGCTCGAGGTGGACATACATTAAAAATGTTCACCGGTTTAATACACACCTGTAAATACATAGTTATAAAGTAACATGGTAAGATAGTAGGTTGAAAAAACACACACATCCATCAAGTTCAACCTTTTAACTCTGTTAACTCTGTTAAACCCCAACTGAAGCCTCTCCAATTTGCCTCAGAGGGGAAAAAATTCCTTCCTGACTCCAAAAAGGCA
>CM044440.1:129935290-130001218 GCA_024363595.1 Xenopus borealis | reverse complement strand
GCTGCTGGGTGGGGGAAAGGGATGGGGTGATATCACTCCAACTTGCAGTACAGCAGTAAATTTTGAAGTTTATCAGTGCACAAGTCACATGACTGGGGGCAGCTGGGAAATTGACAATATGTCTAGCCCCATGTCAGATTTCTAAATGAAATTTAAAAAAATAATTTGCTCTTTTTAGAAATGGATTTCAATGCAGGATTCTTCTGGAACAGCACTATCAATGGATGCATTTTGAAAAAAAAACATTTTTTTCCAATGACGGGATCCCTTTAAAGTGAGAGGATCAAGGGAGAAATTCTGGGGAGGCAAGGGAACCATAAAGTACACAGGAAGGATGGGGAACAGAGTGCAGATGTGGAACAGGCAGGGACAGTACTAATCAGACAGTGAAGTACAAAATAGGAGCCTCGAGTAGTCAAAATGAACAGACTTGAGTCAAAACCAGTAATCAAAATCAGTAACAAGGTATAAAGTTAGGAAGAGTTGTCAAACAGGCATGAGTCAGTTCAGGCAAAAGGTCAGGAACAGAAAATAAGACAAGAATCACACCGAGGATCTATCAGGATGGGCAATGAGTCAGAGCAGTTTAGGAGGTTTTATAGGCAGACTAAAGGCTTACACAGATCACCTGAGACCCGATTGAAACAAGCCGAGACTACTTACAATTACAAGGATCGAAATAGGAACAAACCACGGTCTTCACCCACATAGTGCATCTGCAATGCAAACTGCATAGATACACCTGGTTCAATTCCAATAAGGATATCACAATTTCACAAAGTTGGAACCCATATAATGTTATTGATCTTGTGGAAACCAAAAGAGTAATGACCAAATCAGACTTGTTCTTGAGTTTCCTACTGTCACCAGATTGCACTTTTTCCTTTTTCCTTTTATACGTGACTCATTTCCAAATGTTGGGCAAATTTTCATCTGGACAGTAAGCTAGAGTGATTAGTTTTCTTCATCCAGCTTGATTGGTTGCTGTGCTATACTTCACTATTGCCAAGTCACCTTCATCGAAATCCTCTAAAGACATCTTTAAATACTGTAGATGCCCACTCTCTCATCTTTCAAGTGATCCAATGGAATGAAGCTGTGACATTGCAGCCATTATGATTTGCTTCATCATTATTCTGTCAGACTATAACCTTAGCGCTTATATGTTTTATGTATATTATTTGGCTATTCTGAGACTAAATCCTGAAAACAATACTTCTTACTTATCCTTCAAATTCTCATTAGTCGAGAAATACAAGTAACACGCAACCAAGAACTTATTTTCAATGAAAAGTGAAATAATATCCTTGGAAACTCAAACTTTGGCTCTAATAAGGCCTAATCCAAACACAATGATTTATTTACATGACTATCTGTTGCAGACTGATTCATGGCAGTGTCTTTGATAGAACTGCTGGAGCCTTCCCTGACAGCTCGGGGGAAAAGTGGTGGTCACACAAATTAAAATGAAACTCCCCTAATATTTTTTTTGTTATATTTTTGTTATATGCTAACAATTTTCTTGCACGTGCTTCATGCTTGGCACACTTCGATAAGGAATTTAGCAGTTTTATTCGTTATGACGGGTTCCATGTCTTAAAATGGTGTTTTCCTTAGGCATGGTGATTGTTATTTTATAGAGTAAGATGTAATCCTAGTGTACGCAGGACCTTGGGAGGGACGTGCTATATTGAGAAATCATGCGTACACCCAGATTAACATTCTTCAAATTTGATAAAAGCTCATGATTGCTCTTAAAATTCCATTGGAATGTTGGGCTCACTCCATACTATTCATCCCATTCCATATGTCTTGGTCACCGTTCAGGAGATCCCAGCTTGATCTATCCCTCTTTAGGCACCTGCTTTGCCCCTCCTGGCACTGAACTGGTACCCTTAGCATGGCAAAAATTGAGTGGGCGATTTTAAAAACATTAACGGGGCCCTGTTTCTTGTCTACATAAAAGTCGGCCAGGTGTTTACACAGCAATCTCAATGCTGCTTCCCTTTGCCAAATCATACTTTGGAAGGGTGTTGGATTTCAGGACTGAGGTCTCCATGCCAAGCTAAGCAGAGAAGCAGAGAAGGATAAAGAAAATGAGATGGGGGGACGTGAAGAGAGTAATATCAATATCTATCTATATATATATTCTTTTTAAAGAAATACTTGGTTGTTCCAACTTGGCAGTTTCTTCTTAGAATAATTAACTAAGCAGTGTAGGAAAACAGGTAGGACTGTTCTGCAGAGCTCAGGAACTTGGCTGCCTTCTACACTCCTGGCCTTGCAATGAATGAATGTTTGTTGCTCACCTTTACGAAGGGCAGGGGGTTGTATCACTGTGACCTAAGAAAACCTAGTGTAGAAGGTTAAATATAATTATTGAACCAACATGACCTATTTTAACCTCTGTACACTATTATATACAAAGGACAAGAGTTTTAAGCACCCAAACATCAAGAAACATTCATTATTCTGACCCACACTCAATGACATTGCACAAAAGCAAGAGATTATTTCTCTCTAAATTCCAGTATTTGTTCTTCTCTTTCTGTTTTCTGATGCTTGAAACAATGCAGTAGAAGCTAGTTCTCCTTCAAGTTCAAAAAAGGTATAATCAGCCATTTTTTTTTTGCACTTTTCCCCATGAATACAGTGCCTGTGTTTTGCAGTACTGTATTCATAAGGGTTGGAAGGAGGCTTGTACGAGTCAACCCTCCTATCTTCTTCCTTGGAAATATTCACAACTAAAAAACAGGATACAGAAAGAAGAAAATCCGAGGAGGGATTCAAAATATTCAGAAAATTCAAGGCTAAATGTTAAAAAATAAATTATACATTTTGCTTGAGGAGGCAGTTGGAGGGGGGTATACCTTCTCTCAATTCCTGCTTGGATTAATGAAAATGAATTTACAAATCAAGGTAAAATGATGGCTATACCATGCATAAGTACAAACATGTATAGCATTTCTACAATTACAAATTATATGGTGCAACTGTGAGGCTGGCATCCAGGACATTTTTGTCCTCTCTAAAACAAACCCATGCCAGCACTAAAATGCATATTTGCTCATTCTAAAATTGTCCACACGTATACATTTTGTCATATTAGTACGATGTGACTGGTCTATAATCACCTGAGCATGTGCCAAATTCCACCCCTCCGAAATGATTGGTCTGGCTTAGAAAACTCTGGTGAGGTCATATCAATTTTTGTAAGCCAAAATAGCAAGCAAAACTACTTTATGACTATATCAGCACAGTTGGCTCACGGACTTGTCAAGAAATGCACAGGGTTCAATCTCCTACTTATCAGCTGCAGACTGCTCAGTGGGATAACCACAACTGTAACAGGATGAAGTGTGGAAGCAAAAGACACAAATCTGTCTGTCAATTGGCTTGTGTGACCCAACTTCATGGTTTGTTTGGTATGTTTGTGTGCACCGTTGAATCATACGATCCCAGGAGGCTGTCCTTATTTTTTAAAATGGTTTTCTATTTATGATTACCCAATGGCACATGCTAGTAAAAAGTACATTATTATGAAAATGGTTTATTTACATGAAGCAGGGTTTTACATATGAGCTGTTTTATGCAATATCTTTTTATAGAGACCTACATTGTTCAGGGGGTGTAGTTTTCCTTTGAACGTCAAATAAACCCAATAGGCTGGTTTTACTTCCAATAATAATTCATTATATCTTAGTTTGAATTAAGTACAAGCCTCTGTTTTATTATTACAGAGAAAAAGGAAATAATTTTTCAGAATTTGAAATTATTTGGATAAATGGAGAGATGGCCTTTCCCTGATTCCGATTTCTGGATAATGGATTTCCAGATAACGGATCCCATACTTGTGTATTTCAATGAGTTCACTCATTTTTGGCAACTTAACTTTGTGTTGCCATAGATTAACATCTGTTCACCAAAATACGCCAATCTAGTAAAAGCAGCAATTTCTATATTTGCCAAGAATATTTTTGGCAGGTTCTGGCTGTTGACCTACCAAGCTAAAGATAGAGCAGCCACCTTTATATCTCATTATCTATGGCATTATTTTCCATATTAATATCCCATGATTGTAAATTTCTAGCACGTTTCCCCACTATAATGTATTAGGGGATTCACTAAAATAATTAACACCAGGAAATTGTAAATTGACACTAGCACTGGCAAAAGTACGATTTTAGATAAATATGTGATGTCATTGTGAAAATGCGCCATGTATATTGTTGGGTACTTCAGTCAGATGAGGAGAAAAGTTGCCCTTTATTAAACATGAATGTCAATGGTGGGAAATACTGTAGAGTCTAACATAAGTTAGTCTCCTTCTTTATTGGTGTTGGAACCATTTTTGCATCCAACTGTAGTTGAAGTTCAGTTCTGAGCAGCACATTATTTCTTCCCCCCAACAATAATTAATAATAAGTAGTAAGCATAGTAATAAATAAGAATAAATATACAGAGATTCGGGGGAGGGGGATATTTGATTAAATGTTTTAAATAAAAAAAAAGTCTGACCAAACTAGAATCCACAATTTACCCTTATTATCACTGAAAAACCACAATAAAATCAGGTTCGGAATGTTGAGCAAAAAATCTGATTTTTTTTTTCAGATTTGACGCCCGAAAAGTATGAATTTTTTGTGAAATCAGCAGAAAAGCCCCAAATGTTCAGATTATTGTGTGAAACCCAGCACAGATGATTATATCTTCAAACTGAAAACAGGACCTCTGCCACTGACTTCTACAGGACTTCAACAGGTTGAAGATGGAGATCTAGACTTTTTGCACCCTCGGGGTATAATACGTACATCTCAAACATTGTGAGTTTTTTTCCCATTATAAATTTCAGATTTTATAGTAAAAAAAATTGAATTTCTGAGTTTTTAGCATTTAGACTTAAATAAATAAACCCCAATGTGTCGTGCTAAAGACACAGACGGAAGGAGGTCTTTGCCCAGTAGAGCTTACAATCTAATCAGGGGGATAACATACAGACACAACTCGAAGGGATAATTGTACAGAGGTTTGGGCATTGGCCGTAAGTGCCAGGAACGAAGTGGACCGCACCAAGATATGTTCTTGTGTTTCAAAAGGTAGGATCTGACTTTGTTTATGGAAGCGTACTACAGCTATGTTCACTTTTAAAAAGGAAATGGCTAGAAGACAGAGATCTGGGGTTGAGTGTCAGAGGTTATTGATAGCTACACTTGAGTGTCAGCTGAATATATGTGATATTTAAGGCCAAATGAAGAAATAAGGTCTTCTAAAGAGACAGTGTACAGGGAGAACAACAGACAGCCTAATTCAGAACCCTGAGCTCAACCGGGGAAAAAAGATCTGTTGGCAAAACCAACAAAGAAGGAGCAGTTAGAAAGGTAGAAAGAAAACCAAGAAACAGCTTGATCCCAGATGCATAGTGAATAGAAAATTTGCATTAAAGTGGAATAGAGAAGTGTCTTTTGGCCTCAGCAGTCTGGAGCTCAATTATACTCAATGGAGTGTGCAGGTCAAAAGCCAGACTACATAGGATCAAGCAGATTATGGGTAACATGAGAAAAGACAAAACGTTTCAGGAGTTTAGAGGCTGAGAGACAGACAGGGCGATAGATAGACAGGCTGCGTTTCTACATACAGACCTGTTTAAATATAGAGGGAAGGTACCAGAAATAGTGATAATTGAATATATTCATCAGGTATGGATTCCCAGCAAAATTCCACACTTCACCTCCTGTAAATTTTATTCGGAAACTGCAGCAAAAATTAGCTGTGAAGAATTTTGCAGAGACAAAATTATTGCCATTAGAAGAAAAGTCTATTAACTTTAATGCATTTGGATAAAAAAAAAGTTGCAGAGACATAACAGTCCCATAGACAAAATTGTCACGGAGATAAGTCGCCATAAGAAAAAATGCCCATTGGCTTTAATGCATTTGGAGTGTGAAAGTTGTTGTGCTCTTAAAAAATTTGCTGCACGTAAATACATTTTTGACACCCATTGACTTCAATGCGTTTTTTGCCTATTTTGATGTTTCTGTGGTCTGCGCTGGAATGAGCCTGAAAATTTTACCATTTTTGGCAAAAATCTGAAAACTTCTGGCTTTCCGGGAAAAAGCCCCAAGAAAATCAAGCGATTCGGGAAAAAACTCTGAAAAACTTGTACAATTCTGTTTTACCCTCGATTTTATGGAGTTCTTAACTAAAAATTCACAGCAGGCGAAATGTCCCAGACACCCATTAAAGTCTATGGACATCAAAAAAATTTGACGTGCAGCGAATTTTTTTGACGCACATCTTTTTTTTTTTTTCGCTCAATGCCATTCAAGTCTATGGGGTGTCATGGCAAAACAAGGTGAAAAAATTTGCCCATCCCTAATACTCAAGAATTTTTATCAAGAAAAAGAATGTCCAGAAGATTTGATTTATTACTACAGATATAACAAACTAAAACCACAAATTTGGTTAGTATACTATTTCTGTTAGGGATGCACCTAATCCAGTATTTGGTTCATGATTCAGCCAGGATTCAGCAAAATCCTTCTGTTCGACCGAACTGAATCAGAATCTTAATTTTCAAAATCGCCTGACTTTTTGTCATAAAACAAGGAAGTAAAAATGTTTTCCCATTACCACCCTTAATTTGCAAATTAGGATTCAGATTCGGTTTAGCATTCAGTCAAATCTTTCACGAAGGATTCGGGGGGTTCAACCGAATCGAAAATAGTGGATTTGGTGCATCCCTAATTTCTTCACTGGATACATTTGGGGGCAGATTTACTAAGGGTCAAATTTCAAAGTTAAAAAACTTCTTGAGTTTTCTTTAAAGTGTTTCGATCCGGTCCATTTTCTATCAAGTAAAAATCGTTTCAATCGTTCGAATGCATTTGCCCCAAAATTTTCAAAAATTTTCAAAAACACTCCTTAAAGGTTCCATGAGGTCCCCCATGGACTAAAACAGCAATTTGGCAGGTTTAAAGGGAAACTTTACCCCCCGAACAATGTAGGTCTCTATAAACAGATATTGCCTAAAGCAACTCATATGTAAAACCCTGCTGCATGTAAATAAACCATTTTCATAATAATACACTTTTTTAGTAGCATGTGCCATTGGGTGATCAAAAATAGAAAATAGCCATTTTAAAAAATAAGGACAGCCTCCTGGGATCCTAGGATCCAACGGTGCACACAAACATGCCAGACAAACTATAAAGTTAGGTCACACGAGCCAATTAACAGGCAGAGTTGTGTCTTTTGCTTCAACACTTCTTCCTGTTACAGTTAGAGTTGAAATTTTCTGGTCAGGTGATCTCTGAGGCAGCACACAGACCATCATGAAATGGTGGTTCAAGGAAAGAGATGTAAAAGGGCAATATTTACTTATATATATATACCAGGTAGGTAAGATTCTTTAATATGTCACTTGATTTGATTTAAACTATCGGTTGCTCAAAAATTCATTTTCGGGGTATAGTTTTCCTTTAAGGTGGCGAAAGGTCGAATTTGAATTTTTTAAAAAGACAGTACTTTGATTTTCGTATAGTCGAATTTTTAAATTGTATTCAAATTTTTTTCAGTTCCAAACAAATTTTGGCCTATTTGATAGCTGAAGAACCTAAAAACTACTTTCAAAATTCAAATTTGTTTAATTCGAATTTTCACTTCAACCCTTTGGGGCAGATTTACTAAGGGCCGGATTTTCGAAGTGAAAAAATTTTGAAATTTGACCCGCAAAGTTTTTTAAAGGGCTTTTTTCGATTGAAAATGGACCTAATTCGATTGAATAGGTCCGTTTGAGCTTTTTTCCACTAAAAAATTTCTAGCAAAAAGTTGATAGTATTTGTTCTTCATTAAATAACCCCTTTTAATGTTAAAAACTTTTAATAAATTAAATTCTAATCATGGATTTTAGAGTTTTTTAAGTCTACTAAAATGCATCCGTTAAATGAAAACTATACCCCGGACAATGAAGGTCTCTATAAAAAGATATTGCATAAAACAACTCATATGTAAAACCCTGCTTCATGTAAATAAACCATTTTCATAATAATATACTTTTTAGTAGCATGTGCCATTGGGTAATCTTAAATAGAAAATAGACATCTTAAAAAATAAGGACGGCCTCCTGGGATCTTATGATTCAACGGTGCACACAAACATACCAAACAAACTATAAAGTTAGGTCACATGAGCCAATTAACAGACAGAGTTATGTCGTTTGCTTCGACACTTCTTCCTGTTATAGTTAGAGTTGAAATATTTCTGGTCAGGTGATCTCTGAGGCAGCACACAGACCATCACCAAATGGTGGTTCAAGGCAAGAGATGTAAAAGGGCAATATATATTCCAGATTGGAAAGATTCTTTAAAATGCCACTTATATATATAAACTATCTGTTGCTCAAGTATTCATTTTGGGCGTATAGTTTTCCTTTAAGAAATAGGCCTCTACATGTGATGATCAGCTGAATTTAAAAAAAAACAGATTAAAAAGGAATTGTTCAGTATAAAAATAAAAACTTGGTAAATAGATAGACTGTGCAAAAAAAAAAAAAATTCTAATATAGTTAGTTAGCCAAAAATAATGTATAAAGGCTGAAGTGAGTGGATGTCTAACAAAATAGCAGAATCCAACTTCCTGCTTTTCAGCTCTCTTGTTTTCCACTGACTGGTTACCCTGGGGACCAGGCAGTAACCAATCAGTGACTTGAGGGAGGGTCACACAGGCCATAGCTGTTGCTTTTGAATCTGAGCTGAATGCTGAGGATCAATTGCAAACTCACTGAACAGTTATGTCCCATGTGGCCCCCCTTCAAGTTGCTGACTAACTCAGAGTTAGAGAGCTGAAAAGCAGGAAGTTGTATTCTGGCTGTTATATTAGACATACAGTCACTCCATCTATTTATCCAGTTTTTATTTTTACACTGAACTTTTCCTTTTACATCTGCCTCTCCAATACTATATACCATATATTCTGGATGAGGCTTTGGTGCTTATGATCCCCTCAAGGTTCTTTAGAAACAGCAGCAGAATTGCATCCCAGAATCAAATATCCCCATCCAACTCCAGATAACCAGTCATTGCACGTTGAAACAGAAGAAGAAATAATTGATGTTGTCATAAAGTACAAAAACTAATATGCAACAAATTGTTTGTGAAACTACAGAGCGAAGATCAGCCAAGGAAGTAAAATACTGCAAGAGAAATAGCTTGAATGTGAAATATGGTGACAAGCCAAACAAATAAGCAATTTGCTTCATAATCATTTTGAGGTATTTTCTCAGATTTTCATCTGTCAGTAAATTTTAGAACCTGGTAAAAGCCAGCTCTAGATTTAAGTAGAAACAAAGGGCCATATTCAATTCAGTGAGAAAAAGATATCTCATGAAAAGTCATGGACAAGATTAAATTTGAGAAGAAAAAACTTTTCTCCATATTCAATTCCAATTTTCCCCACAGACTTCAAAAGAGTTTTCATATGAGAAACTGTGACATATTGTAGGCATCTCAATTTTTCAAGTGATAAACCTTATTTTTTATTGTGCAAGTTTTTGAATTTGTATCCATAAGTTTGTTTGTTGGAGACCAATAACTGTAGAGATAACCCTATGTTCTTTCAGTCTGTATTGTCCAGATCATTGACCTGAGTGTTTAGCTACACAATTAATGATTTAATTTCTTATAAAAAATAAGTGTTGATTTCCTTTTTTAATCTTCCTTTTTTAATCTTCCTTTTACCCCAGTTATTTGAGGTCACATGTAATTCACATTAGTGAAAGATTTCAGTTTTTTATGCCTTCAGACAGAAGTTAAGCAGGTAACGAAACAAAGATTATGACATCACTTATGATAATCACCTTAAAGTTGATAATTGGGATGATTTTTTATCCACTAGAGATGGGCAAATTGATACAACATTTATTGAAAAATGTTTAAATACAAGTATCTCCATGGGGCCTATGTGTTTCATGTCTAGTAGGCACTAAATCATAGGCTAGGTTGATTTTGCTTCCATTAAGTATTAATTATATCTAAGTTTGACTTAAGTACAAGGTACTATTTTATTATTACAGAGAAAAAAGGAATGGTTTTTAAAAATTTTAACTCAATTACATTTTGCCTTCTACAATTCCTTCCTGGTATGATAAGCATTAGTTACACAATCTATGAAACAGCAAAATGTTCACTCAATCTAATTATTTTTATTTTTTAAATAAACAGCTTGTTTTCATCATTTTGGCTACTACATTTCTCCAAAAAAGTTAATTTTAGCCATAATCAAACTAAAAACTGTGTTTTGTATTCCGCTTGCCAATCCCTACAGGGTAGAAATTAGCCTGACTTGTTATTTGTCTGGTCAGGAAACAGTTTAATTAAAAAAAAAAAAAATGCATATATAGCTATTTTTTTTTCCTGGAAAAACAAAAAGTGAGCATTTCCATTATTCCATGCTTTCTGCCGCAGTTGAGACTTTAAAATCTTTAATTATAGTTTTCATATTACTTGAGTTCGATTCTTTTCAGTGCATTGGTTTTGATGAATGAGCCTGTCAGATTCAAATGTAAAACTCCCTAAGTCAGTCACTATTTCCAAAGAAAATAACTACGCCCGACCAAAATGGGGGGGGTTCAAAACAAAAATAAATCAACTTTATTTTTCTTATTCTGTTTGTTCAGGGTACAGTAAGTCATTATAAGGTTGAATTTGAATGGAATAAATGAAAATATTATAAAATGTCAAAATGAATACATTTATATAAAAATTTTTATTTGGTATATGTGTCACAACTGTTTAAAAAAAAAAAAAAAATATGCACCCTGATTTACAAAAGAAAGACTGAATCTGCAATTGTATTTTATAACTCATAGTGGTGGAAATTAGTTGAGATTATTATGAGATTCTGGCAGAATTATCCATGATGAGTTATTATCCGATTCATGGGAGACATATAGGAAATCCTCAAATGTTTGCTGGAGGCTTTAGAAAATGTATGTCTTGTGGAGTCTGGTTTAGGAAGGGGATTCTTTAAGGATAAAAGTTGAGGGATGCTAGCCCATCCAAGAGTGTGTTTTTCCACACAAGATGCCAAGACGGTATCTTGCATAAGCAGGATCCACTTTTCTGTGGTGGACCATAAATTGTTGTTGAAATGGCTCCTCCAGGGAGGATGTATTTTTAAACTTCTTGAAGAGAGAACATGTTCTAAGTAATTACACCTTACTTCTTTTATTATTTAGGTTAATTCTCATTTATTTTATTCTGAAGTCCTGCTTACACGTAAAAGCAGAATTTAGTCCAAGAGCCAAGTATTTACAAAGTCTATTTGGTTTTCTCCAGCAAATTATACAACTAACTTTGCAGTTCCTTATATTTCAGACATAATTAAGTTATCAATCAACATAATGGATGACTTTGTACAGACTAAGGGATTATTTGTTCTTTAAAGGTCTGCTGGTTGCAAAGAAACAGAAAGAAGGATGAAAAAGGGAACACTTGTTTATGAGGAAAAGCACTTTCTATGAAAGAACTATTTGCTAGTCTAGGGGTCTAATTTGAGAATGGATGGGAGGCATAACAGATAGTTGATCCAGTGGTCTGTCTATTGGGAGTGATTGATGATGTAATACCAATGTGGTTAGAAATTGGCTGTGCTCCCTTATGTTCTATGTAATGGATGGGGAACACCCCCTACTATACCCTTCTGGAGACAGTTGATAGACGGAGCTCTTCCACTAATCAAGCTGACTCGTGAAACAAGATGAAAACAGACCAATTTGACAGGGTGTGGGGGCCTGGTGTGACTCAGAGTCCATGGAACACCTAGGCACTAACAGCCATCTGTGACAACTACTTGAAGTAGTTAAGACACTTCCTCTGCACCAACACCAATCTGAACATTGTTGTCATGAACGGCACCCAATACCAGAACAGTTGCTAAGCACCCTGGTCTCAACTCTGCTTCACCAGTTAAGTGACCGTCTTTGGCCTTGGGAGGACCCCTCAGCTTACTCAGATGCCATCTGGACTGCCACCATTAAAGTGGAAGCTAGACAGCAATCTGTACAATTGGAACCCCACTAGATAACCTCCCCAGTTACCCAATCAATGTGGGGGTTGTGTAGCTGCAGCCAGGGTAACCAGAATTAACGGGGACGAGGAACCATCAAGAACGTGAAAAGCAAATTTTTCACAGTGCATATTATTCACACACACGGATAATTCCTTGGATTTGTGGGTTACCAGACCTGATCCCAGTGGGCTTTTATCAATAGCAGAAATCCTCATAGGAGATTTGAGAGGAATAATGGGAATATTATACCTTTCTGCGAAGGCAGCATCTAAGAAATTCCCCCCAGCCCCAGAATCCACCACTTGAAACTTGAACTGAACCCCCAGGCCAGGACAAAACTACAGGTACTAGGTTTTTTGAGGTGAATTGGGAAGAAGAAATCTCTCTATCCAAATGGAGCTTCCCTTCTCCACTTTTTTTTTGGACTTCCTGATCTTTTGAGACAATTTTTAAGGAAATGCCTCTTATCCCCACAATATATGCATAGACCCAGGGATCGCCTTCGGGCCCTCTCCTCAGGGGACAAGCATGTAGCCACCAATTGCATAGGTTCCCCCTGAGGGTTAGGAAACAAGGGAGTTGGAGACATGTAATTACATATGATATGGTAATCTGTATCCCCCTCAGCCCTTCTTTCTCTTTGCCTCCTATCAATTTGGATGGCTAATTTCATAAGGTCATCTAAAGTGGATGAATGAAGGTAATTAACCAGGCTGTCTTTGACAGAGCAAGAAAGCCATACCCGAAATTGCCTATGAAGAGCTGCATCATTCCATCCCATCTCAACTTACCAGCGGCAAAATTCAGTGCAGTACTCTTCAGCTATTCTTTTCCCTTGGCAGAGTTTACGGATCATGGAATCGGCAGTGATAGCATGATCCGGGTCATAGTAAAGCATGGGCATAGAGGCAAAAAATGCCTCTAGGGATAAACGGGCAGGATCAGAAGGGGGTGATCTTAGTGCCCAGACTTGTGGGTCACCTTGTAATAAGGTCATAACTTCATCCTCACCAGTAGGGAAGTTGTGAGGGAAAGATAAAGCTTACAGGCTTCTTGAAAAACAAAAAATGTACTCCTATCCCCACTAAACTTATCTGGAAAGGGTATTTTTGGATGAAATGTAAAACTGCAGCTACTGAATTCATGTAAAAAGTCAATGGGAACAGTCTATGACAAATTTAAAACATTTTTGCTTTAAAAAATGTTTTGATCCATTTAAAATGATAGAGTCCAAATTTAAGGTGTTCTAATTTTCTTTGCACAGTTTGTTTTTCAAAGAATTTTTTTTTAAATAAATAAGCAAACATTTGAGTTTGATAACAATTAAAGTTTATTAAAAGCAGAAAAATCCTCTAGAATTCAATTGTTGATAAGTAGGCCTTCCCGTTTGACTCTTTAACAACTTCATCCCTTGGGATGCAATAAAATGTTTATTTATATAGTCTGTTTGACGGTTTCATGTCTTGTTTCTGCAACCACTGAAATTTTTACTACTGACCTTAAATATTGTTACAGGTACTGCGCCAGTCCAAGTTTAAATAGATAATCTTCTTGCAAATCCTTTCCCAAATGTTGGTAGAAGTCTAAAAAAAAACATTTTAGCATTTTTATTAGATTTTAAGCTACTTTTTCAAATGGAACTTTGTGGCTTTAGGAAAAATTATTCTTTAATTTTTCTCTATAACAGTTATTCTGTTTTTATTTTTGTTTCTGAAGGAAAGCTTTTCTTCCCACCAAGTACGGATATGGAAGGAGTGGTTGATTCTAATATTTGGTTTTCACATTAGAATCTTTTAGCTATGTCCCAAAAAGGAGCCCAAGGTTATATTAAAAGGAGGTTAATGGATATGGCTTCAAATGTGTCTTTTCTGGGCATTTTAATGCTTACAGTAAGGTTTCTCAGAGGAGCCTTTGGAGATTTGGGAAAGTCTATGACATGTCAACAGGCATAAACATTTTTTCTGCATTTTATGAAGTCTATAAGTTCTTATATTGGCCTTAGAATGTCACACTGATTTGAGTGAGATCTGATTGTATTGGAGTGCCAATATTTTTTAAAGTAATGTTAATGACAAATGTATTCATCTGGGTGTGTTTGAATTATGCATTGTTACAAGTCAGATGTTTGAGGGTCTATAAAAGTAGAGGACACAATATGAAGATAACAATTAGGATTCATTTGCTATCAGGGGTCAAATCTGAACCAGTTCAATAGCCTACAGGAACCAGTAAAATATAACATTATTCTACCAGTAGACTGAATAAAACTTATCAGTCATTGGTTGCTATTGGTAATTAGGCTGGTGTATTATTTCTCGCTTAACATAGTATATATAGAGTATATTTTTTACAACCAAAAAAAATGGGAATTAAAGTAGCCTGTGACTCAAAGAGCACAAAACATATAAAGCAATAGGTGTTCAAATACAGTTTTTAGTTTTTCACTTCTAAATATCTACAATCTGAAGACGTGGAAGCTCTGTCTCACATCATTTGTTCAGTGTGTACTTATATTTTCCAGTTGAACTTTGTTAAGTGAGGATAAATATTCTACAGGTCATGAACACACTTTGGGAACTACTTATCATGCAGTTATCTAATGATGAGTGAGTTGACATGAAACTCGTGAAACCTGTGAGTTGGACATGTTTAGGTCAAGAAAGTGAGTCCCATGGGTAGATTTGAGTGAGTTGCATGTTACACTTGTATGAATAGAACTATGAAATAGAACAATGAGTAGAAATAGAAGAATAAAACCATCACAACAGAGCAATTGCTTATATGGGTTCACTTGCAGGCAATTGCTATGTTGTGCTGGTTTTAATTGTATGTCTACTACATATTGGAAGGTGACTGCCCCACTAGACCAGGCAATGAGCTCACTTTTTTAGGTTTTTGGTACACTCGTGATTTCTACTACATGTATGTAATCATGGTGCATCTGAGTTTGGTCAAAAGAAGGATTTCAGTCTGGGTTGGGTTTGAAAGCAATTGGTTAGGTTAAGGTTGCAAAAGTTTCTGACCTGCTCATCACTACAGCTATCCTTGAATAATTGAATATTCAGCTATTTATAACTGGCCAAAGATAATGGCAGGAGGCTATGACAAAACTGTACAAGGTTTTTGGCCAAAGAAAAGACTTAATGAGCCTGAAAATGGTGGCAGCCATCACCACCTCATCCGGAAATTTACCTTAACTGTAATGTATATTGAATCTTACTAAAGTGTCTTACTGAAACAGTACCAATTCCTTTCCAGGTCAACTATAAGTAGAGTGGGTCTATTTCACTCTCCTTCAAACCTTAACAAACCTATCTGGGAATACAATCTGCAAAGTACCAGAGAGCAGGACCATGTTTATTTATACCAGTGCTCCAATAAACATAATGACAGAGGGAAAACTATTAAAATCTCTCCTTAAAAACAAAATCAGCTAAAAAAAACCTTTTGTACAACACAAGTAATTATACTTGGCATGATGGCAAGAATAATTGAAGTGTTCGTTTTTATGGCGTTGTCTTTTCTTTCTGCGTTGGACACTAAATTAACTTAGTCAGGATGAATTATTTTAGGATTCTGTTTGGATTACATTTTGGATACAATCTGACATCATAATTTAAGAGAACTGGTTGGCCTGAAACTTAACCATAGTTTTGGACCGTTTCCCTGTTTGGGCAGCACGGTAATATAAACTTCCAGCAGTATTTGGCCCGCTGAATACAGTTAAATACTAGTTAGGAAAAAGATTGTTTATAATGTTATGTGGGCAGCCTGTTGGGTCCATAGATGTATCCCCTTGGTGAACTCTCAATGGCAACGCTAAGTAGCCAGGCTTTCTGTACAATGGTTAAATAGTTCTTGACCCCGAACACTTATCAGTGCCAAGAACAGAAACTGTACAAGTTAATTTGTAGCAAAACCAGAAAATTCTCCTTAATGTTATGCCCATCATGTCAACAACCTGAAACCAAGCTTTGTTTATGAACCCCCCTCTAAAGTATCCCATCAGGCTTATGAGACATTTCTTGCTGAATTGAAACATTGAGAACTCAAAGTTCAAGGGCAAATGTCTGAAGAAGTGGCCTATGAAGCACTATGAATGAACCTTGATCCCCTATATCTAGTTGTTGGCGTACATACTTCCGGTATGGGATCCATTATCTGAAAACCCATTATCCAGAAAGTTCTGAATTATGGAAATGCTGTCTTCCATAGACTCCATTTTATACAAATAATCGAAACTTGTAAAAAATGATTTCCTTTTCTAATTAATAATAAAACAGTACCTTGTATTTGATCCATACTAAGATCTCTGAATCTATATTGGAAGCAAAACCAGCCTATTGGGCTCCTACTGTGCATTCTCCACCAAGTGGCGAAGAAGCCAGGAAGAAGATGACTGGGGAGAAGATGGTGCCTGCAAACTCCATGGACAGGACCTGCGCTGAGGGCTAAGTAGCAACTTAGAGCCGGGGGGAGGGGGCCTACGGGCAGGGTTTTGCACTGGGAGGGTAGACTTCTCCTTTAAGGCATGAAGATTCAAATTATGGAAAGATTCATTATCTGAAAAACCCAGATCCCAAGCATTCTGAATTACAGGAGGTCCCATACTTGTAGTACTAATAATGGTTTTTAAGAACTGTTCTGGCATATAGTATATATAAAATGTAGTTCTTTATTACCATCCTTCATTGCCAATTCATTGCCTTGGCTACTACATTAGGTACAATGTGTGTTTCCCAACACTAGAACATGTTCAGCAACTAGGAGCCACTGAGTGGTCCAACCAAGACCAGGAATGTATTTGGATGTGGAGTACATGTCATATCATTGGGTTCATATTACCCCGGGCTGCCTTCTAAAAAAAAAAGGCATTCTGTGCTAAGAAGTGGTCTGAGGTGATTTATTTACTATTTATATTCAAATATTTTAATAATTTACATGACATTCATGGTTTTCAAGAAACTGAGTTTATTTGTGGTTTCAAAAACCTCTAAAACCACTAAAAGGAGAATGTTGATAAATTGGCCTCCCAGAAAGCCCCTTCATACTTCAACTACTAACCCCAAATGGATCTATTCACATGAGCAGATCCAGTTAGGAGCTTGCTACAATATCCAGGATTTGAATGCAGGCAACGGTGCTGAGTCCCAACATCATCATTACCAACATCTCTAGAAGCTTCACAGCAACCAGCTCAATATTGCAGTCACCCATCAATTAACAGTGTCAGCCAGTCCTGCCCACCTTATTTCCAATTAAGCAGCAGCCATAAGGGATCAATGCTGGGCACCTGTGAGCTCTATATGAATGTTTCTTAATTGCATCACCCACCCTGTGTGCCTCCAGATATTCAGCCCAGCAAGGCAGGTACAAACTTCCACAACTGCTATTCCACTATATATTCCATCCACTGCACCCACAAAAATGCCAATCAAAGTAGATATAGAGGTTGTGCACAGACCATGTAACCAAAGTGGGGCGCTTGGCAGGTGCCTGTCTTCTGCCTACCCCAGGATTGCTGCTCTCCCATCCTGCACTCGGTCCCCTTGACCCCCCCCCACCAGCGCTCTCTCCCCTCTGTGCAAACGTCGAATGTGTGTGCTCAGTGCTCCAGGGGGAGGGCGCGGGGAAGTGCGGTGGCGCCTGGGGCGCCAGGTACACTTGGCCCGGCACTGGTCAGCAGTGTGTTTATTGTAAGCACTGCACCACTTTGCCGATGTATAATGGATCTTAACGGATATCAATAATGATGAGAGTTCTTAAGAAACGCGGTTGATCCATTGGCTACTTGTTTATAGAGTATGGTGAAAAGCAGAATACCTGCTCCTTAGGTGCAAATTCACTAAAGCGCGAAGCGTGTAACGATAGCGCTAATTCGCCAATTCACAACTTTGACAACAGTGAAATTTTGCTAGCGAAGGACATCGACTTGCGCAACTTTGCACCCTTACGTCAGGCGAAGCTGCACATTGACAAAGGGACGTAACTACGCTAATTCACTAAGATGAAAATTTTTGTGAACGTTACCTCTTACGCTAGACCTGGCAAAGTTCAATACAATAGAAAGGAGTTTGAAAAAAAAAAAACATGAAATTTTTTCCCAAAAAGTCCCAAAAAACACTGGCGTCTTTTACCTTTTGTTGGACAAATTAATTTTATTTATTAAAGATTTCCTGGGCTTGTGTAGTGGAATGTAGTGGCTGTAACATACGTTTAAGTTGACGCCGTATGCAAATTAGGCATCGCTAGCGTAAATGCGCTTTGCCTGGTGAAGTAACACTAGCGCAACTTCGCTAACGTTCGCCGCCCTGAGTGCAAATTCGCATCTTAGTGAATTTGCATAACACTGGTGAAAATTTGCCTGGCGAAGTGCGGCGAACGTCGTCGAACGTCAGCGAAGGCAACGCTAGCGCATTTCTGTCCCCTTAGTGCCACACAACATGTTTCGGCCAGAAAGGGCCCTTTTTCAAGTGTGAACAAATCACAGTGAGAAAATGCTTTAAAGGGTCACGTCTTAACCAGTGATATAAACCACAGTTAACCCTTACTCCTGTGGAATATTACAATCAGATTTTAAATACAATTAAAACATTAATCCATAAAAGTGTGTGTGTATATATATATATATATATATATAGTGATGGGCGAACTTATTCGCGAATAAATTTGCGAAACGGCAGCAAAAATTCGCAGCCAAAAAATTTGCCAAAAAAAAACGAGTCGCACGTCGTTTTTGACGCGACGCGTTTGACGGAAAATTTGATGGAATTCGCAAATTTTTCGGCGAAGCGAAACGCGGGAGATTCGCCCATCACTATATATATATATATAAAACATAATCTGCATAAAAGTCCATAAGATAACATAAAAGTCCTTGTAAATATGCAGATATAATT
Source organism: Xenopus borealis (assembly GCA_024363595.1). Classification (NCBI taxonomy): domain Eukaryota; kingdom Metazoa; phylum Chordata; class Amphibia; order Anura; family Pipidae; genus Xenopus; species Xenopus borealis. Next base: position 129,982,253 of record CM044440.1, on the reverse strand, counting down.
TGACATTCACCAACTCCGTCCGCAGTGCCAAAACTTATTAACAGATAAAATATGATCACCTCAAACGGTTTCCTCATGATATAGTGGCGTCAAACTACACATAAATATGGACAAAAACAATATACTTGTAGGAACTGCTCATTGAAAGAGCCTACCCAAAGGTTACCTTATTTCAACTGCCTATATACTAGTTGCTATCTACAAATTGCTCATATTTGACAAAAGGTCTGATCCTTAGCCGATACTCGCAAACAATGCTCCTAATTTTGATCCTGAATCAAAGCTGGGATCAATATCTGTGAAGGAAGAGATACATATGTAAACAGTGTAGCATCAAAAAAAGGAGTTAAAGGGCAAGGAAAGTGTAAAATAGAATAAGGCTAGAAATGCTGTATTTTGTATACTAAACATAAACATGAACTTACTGCACCACAAGCCTAATCAAACAAATGATTTATGCTTTCAAAGTTGGCCACAGGGGGCTGTCATCTTGTAACTTTGTTATACATCTTTGCAAGACCAAGACTGTGCACATGCTCAGTGTGATCTGGGCTAGTGATGGGCGAATTTATTCGCCATGGTCGAATTTGCGGTGAATTCCCGCGATTCGCCGCTGGCGAATAAATTCGAATCACCAGCGAAATTTCGCAGAAAAAATGAGTCGCGCGTCGCCGAAAACGACGCGACGCGCGCCGGAAACGACTAAATGAAGGAAGAATTTTACTGCATACAGTCATGTTTGTTATAAAAACAGTACACATTTTTAAATGAAAGTATATTGGAGATAGATTTCTTTTTCATTAAAGAAAGTAAAAATGGGATTTTATTTCTTTGCCTTTCCTTGCCCCTCCAAAAATCATTAAAAGGAGCCAACGTATTCATACTTTTTAGCCAATATGCTTCCCAATATCACCTCCCCTCTTGGCCCTGTGTTATCTTTTCAAGTTCCAGCCATCTAAACTGGCTTAGATTATGGCCCCGATTAAAAATAATGTCTAGAGACAGGTGTGTCAGTAGCTGTATTTATTTTATAATTCCTTATGTTATTTCATTGTTCTTTGATTCATTCCTTCACCGATCTCATGGTTTGTCCTATATATGCCATGCCGCATGGACATTTTACCATGTACACTACATATTTTGTTTCGCAAGTGAAAATGCCTTTTAACTAGTGATGAGCGAATTTATTCGCCAGGGTCGAATTCGCAGCGAATTCCCGCGATTCGCCACTGGCGAATAAATTCGCGAATCACCAGCAAAATTTCGGCAAGCGAAATTTCGCCGGAAAAACGAGTCGCGCGTCGAAAACAGGGCGACGCGCGTCAAAAGCATCCCACGACTCGTTTCGCGAATTTTTCGCCGATTCAAATTAGCGAATTTTTCAGCGAAGCGAATCGCGGGAGATTCGCCCATCACTACTTTTAACCCTTATTGCAATGCCCTTCGTACAGAACATTTCCGCACTTCAGTTTTATATCTTCAAAGCATCAGTTGATAAACTTTTGACTTTTTAACTCTGGTCCTGCAAAAAAATTACGTATTTCCCATTCATAAATACATTTAAAGTTTATGTTGTAGAGCTCACCCAATCCGTTGTGCTGTACCTCTGTTCCTCAGGCAGCTCTCGCGGGATGTCGGCACTTCCATGACCTGACGAAGTGCCAGGAGAGCGGAGGGCACGAAACGCGTAGCACTCTCACCATCCCACTGTCCTTGATGTTGGTATGTTTGAATAAACCGCAATAATTCTTATTACGCGTCCTCTGATGATTCTGATGTGCGCCAGATAGCGGGTACATGCAGACTGCAAAAAAATGACTTCAGATTCAATGATCGATATTTCTGGCAACACCAGGGTACATTGATAGGGGCAGCGGTTGCCCCATTGTTTGCCAATATTTTTGTCCATTACTTGGAACAGAAGTTGTTAGAGGGTAAAAAAAAAAAACCTCAAGTTCGACCGTCAAATTTTCGTCGAATTGCAATCCTTCGAATTCAAAGGCTTTTAGCTCAATTCGATTAATCAAACGATCGAATAGAAATAGTTCGATTCGAATGATTTTAACCAATTTTTTTTTATTCGATCTAAAAAAACTTTTAACAGCAATTCGGTAGGTTTAATCTGGCGAGCTAGGCAGTCGAATTAAATTTTAAAGGGCAAGTATTTCAACCATCAAAGAGTCGAATGATCGAATAGATTTTTATTCAAATCATTAGAATCATTCGAACCGATCAATTTTTTTTAAATTTGATGGTCGAAGTGGCCAAAAATGTTATTCTAAAATTCGAATTTGAATATTCCATTAAATTCGATTGAATTTTCGAATCATTGACACGAATTTAGTAAATCTGCCCCTAAGTAGTAGGTATTCTACTTTTCTCTCCTTACGTATAGGGAATGTTGTGACCAGTTAAAATGGTGGTTCAGTACCATCTCTTTTACCTACCTGACTGTTACAGCCCTTCATGGCCCTTAATAGGGCATACTAGACAACAAGAAGCAGGAACCCAGGTACAAGCAGGAAACCTGATACGTTACTATAGATCCTGGTAGGTTTGAAAGGTAGGTCCATGACACTGGAACAGGTAACACATATACAGGTATTGGACAGGCAGACTAAGTAGGTACAGGCAAGAGCAAGCTAAAAGGGTTAACCAGCTCAAAGTCCAATTCCAGGCAATGGGTCAAGGCACAGGATCTAGAAAGGGCTAAATACCTATTGTGGTATTGACATCTCCCTCAATTTGCAAACCTATACTAACAGCCTCCTAGCATGGGCTTGAAGATGTAAGCTTCTCTATGCTGAAGAGGGTGCCAAAGAGGGAGCTGACACTGACCTGCACCTTTGCTCCTTTATATGGTCACAAAACAACCCCTCAGTGACTTCTAATATCCTTATCATTTACAGTAGGGGGTACATTATCCCTTATAATACATGAGTGATACTCAGAGTTCCCTGTATAACTCAGCCGGCAGCCTTGTGCCTTTATATGGTCACACCCCTCAGTGACTTCTAATATCCTTATAAATTACAGTAGGACATATTTTATCTGATTTTATTTAATTTACAGAGTCCCTTTAAACTCCTAATTCCTGTCTTTCAGTAAAGCCTACTTTATAAATTCCATTAACATCCATCAGTTTTTTTTTTTTTATGAATCTTTTTATAGCTCCTTTTACCTAAACCTTAAAATATGTTCTCAAGAATACATTCCAGGATCGTCTGTCTCGCACCTTTCAGGATCACTAAATAGTACCATAAAATAAAAGTTCATGTTGGCGTCAAATTTCCCTCTGATGAAACCAACATTTGTTGCGGTTCTGACCATGATATGCTTCTTACTGTCATGTCTCAGTTAGAAAATGATTTTTCACCATAAACTCTGTCTTCAATTGTTTGGCCTACAGGGTGTTCAGAAGCTCTGTGACCAGAACGCTCAAACTGAACATGATACAATTACATCACCGGCATTAAAAAGTTTGGCTTAGTTTGTAGACTTCAAGGTTTGGCTGCAAAGCTATTGAGTTGCTCTTTTGGTTCCATCCAAGAAGCCTCTAGTACCTCACTTACATCCTCAGACTCTGATGTCAGCCAAGTCCAATGTTTAACAGACAGACTACGTGTACCAGTGTTCTGTGTACAAATGGAAGCATTCTAGCCTATAATAGTCTCTTATAAATATTATAGCTGTGCCTTTCTCCTGATCTATGTAATATGAAACACAGATGTTCCCCTACAGCTTGTTCAGTGTGCGGTTCCTGATCTCTTACACATGCATCACTGGGAACTCTAATATTTGGTATGCTAATTGGTCCAATAGGTCTGTTACTGTGAAAGCTGAATGTTTTAGCTATTTCCTCACCAAAATCAATTTTGTAGACTCTACTGTGCACAGAAAATATTAAATAATCAAATACCATAATAGACAGGGAACTTACACAGTTTAAGGGAAGCATCTAAGCAAAAAGAAGATCCTTTACAAAAAGAACTCACTACAAATGGGTACACAGCTGTAAAACACACCTAGGGGGTACAAGAAAGCCTCTTATAAAACTAGAACAAATTACCTTCTTCAAATGACATTCATTCTTTGGTTAATTGGTGGGGAACTGGACTTGGGTCTACTGTACATGACAACAGTTGGCACAAGCCTATGATTAAGTGTCTTTTGGACTTTTGGAAGAGAGATGACTATACAATAAAGTTTACATTTTTATACAAAATAATCTTGGTCTGATCAGAGCGTGGATATCCAGTGTGCCTTGCACCAACCAGTTTGTATTAGGATAACAGTTGGTACAAGACCACACGTCTACGGAGCCCTTACACTTGCTCTTCTTCTCTTTCCTTCCCTACTTTTATTTTGATTTATTCCAGCCCTCGGCAAAGAATCTAAAAATTTCAGGATCATGTTAAAATGTAGATGGAAATCTGACCTATCATTGTCATATTTATACAGTAATATAACTTTTATAGCATTCTCATCAGTCAACAAAACTCTTGTTGTACCTTCTTCATTAGAATACTCTATATATTCACATAGTAGTCATAGAAAGTAAGCTCATCTTGGAAAAGTATGCCATAATGAGGATCTCTGTAATACTACCAGTGATGTCTTGTGTTAATAATTTGAGAAGTTTACAATTCACAAGAGAAGAGATATCAGGAGCAACCCAATTATTAGTCAGAACAATAATGGAGTAGTGCATCATGCAATATTGCAAATGTTCATTAATTAGGACCTTACTGGGTCCCCTACAGTCCTGAGCCACGTTTCAACTGTAGGGTCTACTTCCTTTCTATTTACACCACTGGTCGGGATATAACATGATTTCTTTTCACTTTAAGCTTCACCGGCCAAGGTATGTTCCACTAGGGATTGGGACATGACACATATGTCTTTCGACATTATGAACGTCCCATCAGTGTTATCTAGATAGATTTGTCCTCCCAGTAATGTTATTCTGGACCATCAGTCACACCATGCAGTAGCTGAATCCCTCTGTAAGTCCAGTTGGATGACTTGCTAATAATATTAATTACTCCTGGATTCTTCGTCGGATGTCAGTGCAGAGCTGAAAGTTTTCCACGAGTAATAACATTCTACAAGTTACACATGTCTAACTCTTTACTACACTGAATGACCTATAAATTTCAAATTTTGCTGACTATTAACCCAGATTTGGTATTTTATTTCCCAGATTTGTTATACAAAAAAAGAATAAATTGGGAGACGTTCTCTGACTATTTTATTACAACCGCACCTGTCTATCTTCATAAATCAGAACTTTACATTTCTCCATGTTCAGCTCCAACAGGAGTTGATTGGAACAATTCCCTTGCAACTGTTGTTTGTAATTTCTTTATCCTGATATGTTTCGTGTTACTGACTTGAGCTGATCTGATCTGCATGAGAACCATAGGGAAAAACACAATATGTTCTCTATTACACACTAAGGGCAGGAACACTGGGTTCTGATGAAGACTGATCTTGGTAGGCAAAGCAAGAAAATATGGGGAGATATAAATAGAGGGATTAAAGTTGATTTGTTTAATGATTCCATAAACCTTTTTCAATGAAAACAATGAATCATAGTTTAATTTCAGTCCAAAAGATCACAATTAAATGAAACCGAGCAAAAGGGTGGTTTCTACTTTGTAGGAAATGAGGTGTAATGTTCCATCACATTTATTTCACACATATTTGTCTTCTTACTTGCTCTCTAGTAAACAGCAGTCAGGAAGCAGGATATATAAAAGAATACTTTCTTGGGACAGATAGGAAGTTACAAACTACACAGCCCCAAGTAAATCTCAGTTATACAAAATAAGTTGGCGCTATAGAAATACATGTTAATAATAATAAAATCTCTGCTGGGAAGGTGTGTATAAATACATTTCAATTAATCTGTATGGCCATGCAGGTAGTCATAAATAGAGCTGTGAAAGTCATTGCCGGGCTCACAGAGGAAAGAAAGTAAAAAATATTGGTCTGAGTGATGATATATTACAGAAGATTTAGTAACATGAAAGCAAGCCTAGAAATATTGCTGGAAAAGCAGCATACCATAAGGATAATTTATTGAAAGAAAGAGAAAGAAAAAAAGAAAGAGAAAGAAAGAAAGAAAGAAAGAAAGAAAGAGAGAAAGAAAGAAAAAAGAAAAGAAAAGAAAGAAAAAAAGAACGAAAGAAAGAAACAGAAAGAAAGAAAGAAAGAAAGAAAGAAAGAAAGAAAAAGAAAGTGATGGGTCATGGGGGCTATCAGGTGGGACAGAAAGATGTTATTGCCCCTGATCTTGTTGCAGATTCCTGGTGCTTGGTCAGAAGCAGGGTGGGCAGGGCTAAGCATGTATAAGTAGAGGTTTGGAACCCTCCAGGCCCCACTAGCCATTGCTTAGTTCCTGACTACACGGTATCTGTGACCAGCTTCTTGATGGTGCCTTCGCTTACTAGGATCACACCTGAGGAAAGTTCCACCAGACAGCTCCTTGGACCTCTACCAACTCTACAAACTTCCATGGAAAGTCTATGGCCAAATTTAAGGGTTGCAGGCTTCCAACCATTGTGCAAATTATACTGAACTACTGTATATAAACAAGTGTACTTTAAATCCTCAAAATCCTCAAAACCTTGCCATATAATGTTGAGCATCGGCCCTAAGGCGGTAAATACAGAGCTGTCTTGCTCACACAAACCCTGATTTTTCATCCGGTGCGAATTGACTGAGCTCCTCGAATTAACACTAAAGGGTGTCCTACTGTCGCAAGGAGTAAAACCAAAGTCTCTGGCTTCAGATCCAGTGTCATAGGCAGATTACTTATGTAGGGACTGGAAAGCAACCCCACCTGGGCCTTTTGACTTAAGCAAACCCTGCTGCCATAAATACTTACATCAGGGTTACAGGTCTTTTATCTACAATAGATTATCATAAAACAATAATGCCATACCTAAAAATACATGTAACTTTCTAGCATGAAGGGGACATAAGCATCTTTTGAAAAATTCACAGACAATGAAGTGCGGAATTTCACCAAGAATCCATGCCTGGCAAAAAAAAATTCACTCATCACTGCTGAGGTTCATAAAAAACTTCCTAATGAAATATGTTTGTGATTGTATAACAAACAGTTATCCATGTGCCGGTGCTTCTGTATTCCCAATGAACTCTTCCAGATGATTTATGCCAGACTGCAGTTTTCTTTGTAAATCCAGATTTATTTTAGAGAGAATAAACACATTCCAAAGGCACTTAAACCCACTTACATCATACTGTGTTGCAATGAGTAAACTGAAATCTCCATGGTGGAGATTAGCACTTGGATCCTCAGCCTCAAATCATCAGACTCAGCCAACTAAGACTGGTTTAAAGGCCTAAAAATATTCCACTCGGGAGACAGACATTTAGACATTTGAAGTTCTGCCACTGTGCATCGGACACAAGATAAATGTTTAATGAAAGTGCAATGCAGGGGTTCTGTAACGTCTTCCATCAACATGGGAAATTAGCTCTAAAAGCCACTGGAGATTTAGGGGGGTGTGTGACCTTAATTAACAATGTACAAACTGCAGCCCTCTAACCAGTCAAACAGTCAGTGATTTGCTCTCTTCTATAATCATTGACTTTTCAGCCTTGAATATCAGCAGATATTCAGAGCAGAATATCAGAGCAGAATATCAGAGATGGACAGAATATAAAAACCAGCATCCCTAAGGTTCAACTTCAAGGGGTCATTAATGAATTGGCTACAAACACTAATCTATTGGTCACATGAATTTCATTCATTTATTCGTGACTGTACGCCCTAAAACTCACCACCACAAACCCTGATCCTCGCCATTCTATAAAATAAAAGTCATCACTCCAAACCCTAAAACTCACTATTCCTTGCTCTAAAACTTGCCACTTTAAACCCTATAACTCACCACTCCTTACCCATTAAACTCACCACTCCAAGCTCTTAAACTCACCACGCCCAGCAGTAAATCCCTCCACTTCAAACCCTAACACTCATCACTACAAGTCCTAAAACTCATCACACCAAGGGGCAGATTTACAAAATTCACGTGAATAGATCGAAGTTCGATCATACGATTTTATTGGATATTCGAATATACAAATTTGGCCACATCGATAATCGAATACCCAAAATTCGAGCGTATCGAATAGATCAAATGATTGGATATTCGATAATTCGACCATTCGATGATCGAAGGACTTTAACTTTAAAATTTTATTCGACTGCCTACTTCGACCAGATTTAACCTACCGAATTGCAATAGAAGCCTATGGGAAGCCCCCAATAGGCTTTTTTTCTATCACCTGCTTAAATACCATACAAATACAAATTTTATGATTTTTTCGTGAAATCCAATGATCGGTATTCGATCGTACGATTTCATCGATAAATCGAATATCAAAGTAAAAATAGCCTAAAACTATTCGATAAGCATTCGATAGTCGAATGCTTATTGAATTTCGGCCGAATTCGAGGGCTTTTAGCCCTCAAATTAGGAAATAATACAATAATAGTAAATTTGCCTCCAAGTTCTTAAACTTACCTCTCCTTGCCCCTAAAACTCACCACTCCAAGCCTCACCACTCCATAACACTAAAACTCGTTGCTCCAAGCCCTAAAACGTACTACTCCAACCCCTAAAACTCACCACTCCTTACTACTAAAACTCATTGCTCCAAAACTCACTATTCCAAGCCATAAAACTCACCACTTTGCTCTGTAAAGCCTTTTTAGGGTCATTTGTGGCAAGTTTGACCCTTCATTTGTTTTAACGAAATACAGCATTAAGGTATGCACTGCTTTCCATCATCACATGAAATACCTACACATAATGAATGAGCTTCCAACAACACAAGTCAGAACCACAAATTCATGTTAACTTGGCTACTTTTTGTACATAAAAAACTAACATTTGGAAAACATCCCTCAAATAAGCAGCCACAAATCAATAAATCAAAGATAAAGATAAAGCCTAATAAACGTGCCAAGACTGTAAATTTAAGATTGGTCTGGACAGTTTACAGAAATAATATCATTACTAGCACTTGAATACTATAAACGTTCAACAGTCCAGTTCCTTTTAAGCTCGGGTTGAGGTTCCAAAACATTCTTGGAGGGCAATTGGTTAAAAAACAAAAGTTTTAAAATATTATAAAAAGCATGTGACAGTACATGTGTGAGTGTATAAGCTGTTGAGATTCTTGAGTTTTTTTCAGTGGCTTCTACACCCATGTGGCTAAATGTATGTTTAACATCTAGTGATCAATTTGATACATGGACTTTATCTATCTGCTCTGGATCCTATGCTTCTAGTATGGCTCCTATCCACAAACTCTTGTCTGGATCCTGTATCTAGTCCTGTCCTTGTTCTGTTCATATCCTTCTGGTCACACCCCATCTTGACTGGGTTCTATACCTGCACCACCCTTTTCTGTCCCAGAGCCCTTCTGCTCCAGTCTTCTTCATCACACCTTGTCCTGACCTGGTTCTACACCTGCACTGTCTTGTTCTGTCTCTTCATCCTGATTCACTCTTGTTTACCTACATTTTTTTTTGTGCAAGGATCAGCCAGGACTCAAACTCTAGTTTACTCTCTGGGACTCTTGCACTTACTATGTGAACTACTGGAGGCTCTTGGGGCTGGTCTTAACCTTGTCATTGTTGTTTTTGAATCTGCTTGTTTCCTGTATGTCTCCTCTCTTCTCTCCACCCACCTTGTTTCCCTCGTGTTCCCTAGTCCCGATCCTCTGCCCTCAGGGCTGAGTCATTGAATGTATTTTGTTGTTCCAACCTTGATTCCTGTTAACCGTGTTTCCTGAAGACCTTGATTCCTGAACCTTGATTCATGTGTGAGTACCTCGAAGTTCCCCAATTTCTCCTTACCTTTTGGATTCCCTGATACTGACCTTGGTCTGTCCCCGACTATCACTTTGCCTGTTCGAATAGATTCACAAAATGTCTGCGAAAATTCACCCGGCTTTTTTGGATTCCAGCGCTGGCATCCAGAACAAGACGTGCACATCCAAAATGAGATGCCCACGGCCGGCACAAAACTCCACAGATTCGTCCATCACTAGTGGTCTGAACTCCTGAATCTTGAATGTCCTTAAAATGCACATGGTAGGGAGAGCCAGGGGCCTTAACCTGCCTATGCTAGGCAATAAGTCCAGTGTCTGATAGTTTTAAAGGGCACAACCATTGCTCTAGATCAGTGATCCCCAACCAGTAGCTCGTGAGCAACATGTTGCTCTCCAACCCCTTGGATGTTGCTCTTAGTGTCCTCAAGGCAGGTGCTTATTTTTGAATTCCACGATTGGAGGCAAGTTTTAATTGCATAAAAACTAAGTACAGTGCCAAGTAAAGCCTCATGTAGGCTTCCAGTATACATGTGGGCTACCAAATAACCAATCACAGCACTTATTTGGCAACCCAATGGATTTTTTCAACTTTGTGTTGCTCCCCAACTCTTTTTATATTTGAATTATGCTCACGGGTAAAAAAAGGTTGGGGACCCCTGCTCTAGATGCAAGTGCTCTATGCATGAGGAACACCTTAGGGCTCTTCATCCAGAGCCTTATTTATTACATTAACACAAAGCAGCTGAAATTCCATTGTTGAGATGTGTAAGTAAAAAAAAAATAAAGACCAAACGCATAATTGTTAATCGGCCCACTTGTGTATAATGTAAGTACATAAAGACTTTCTTGTTTGTGGCCAACTCGCTGATCTGCTGGTCAGATGCACTTGCCAAAGACATTCCCATGGCATGTCTATGTTAGAGTATCAGCAGAAGGTAAACTAAAGACAGCGGATGAAACAAACAGTAGAAACATTAATTTGCAGTGTTTTGCACAGAATTTTAGATTCTTTTTATCCCAGCCATAAGTCTAATAGTTTTAATGTGATGGAAGGCAGTTGCTTTCACAGCTGTGACACAGTCAATAAATGGTAGACCATCCCTTTCCCATAACATCAGAAGACCCCGTAGTGAAAACAGAACCCGATATCACTCGGTTTTGCTTTCCTACAACACTTTGCATATGGGCCACCAGCATCAGTTTGGACATTTTTTAATAGCAATAAAAATGTCATGTTGCCAGTTATTTTAGGAAGATATTTGGTTATGGTTTGTTAAAAATGAATCTTTTGCAGCAAAATGTTCAGCCAAATACAAGGAACACTGGCGCCACAAACAGAACTACAATAATAACAATAAAATAAAATTTATAGTACAGGGAGGCACAAGCCGTTACTCATTTTTATTTCTGCATAAATATATATATGTATATAAATATGTATTCTCAGCTTTGCTATACCAGGTGCAATAAGAGGCACAGCCCTATACTGGTTATTGTTGCACACGGAACTCCTTTAATCCTCCTTTAGGGCAAAGAGTGGGACAAAGACAGTAACAAGTCCATGGGCAAAAAGGTCTGATTGGTTGATTGATTTTGCTGCTACAAACAGACACAGATCAGGTTATTGACTTGGTTCTCAAGTCATTACTATCTTGTACAGGTATGGGAAAATCATGTAAACATTAAATAAACCCAATAGACTGCGTCCAATTAGAATTAGTTATATTTTAGTTGGGAACAAGTACAAGGTACTGTTTTATTATAATAGAAAAAAAGGAAATCATTTATATAAATTTGGATGAATTGGATAAAATGGAGTCTATGGGAGATGGCCATTCTGTAATTTGGAGCTTTCTGGATAACGGGTTTCCGGATAACTGACCCCATACCTGGTATTCTACTCTACAGAGTGGATCTTTTATCTGCTATGTAGCCTATGCTTTGAATGGCTGAAACATGACTTAATGGGTCACATGACTAGGCAGTGATATACTGTGATAAGGATAATCCATGTGGTTAGAACCATTCATATACTATAATCAAACAGCGAAATTGATAGTAATAGAAAAGAGTTTGTTATGTTATCATCATGTAGTGGCAGTCAACACATTAAACCTTCTTACAGATGAAGATTAAAGGGCAAGGAAAGGGAAAGAAATAAAATCCAATTTTTACTTTCTTTAATGAAAAAGAAATCTATCTCCAATATACTGTAATTTAAAAATGTGTACCGTTTTTATAACAAACATGACTGTATGCAGTAAAATTCTTCCTTCATTTAGTGCTGAGGATAGGCATTGTCAGACGGTCCCTAACTTCTGGCAGGGAAACAATCATACTTATGAACAGCAGGGGGAGCTCCCGCCTTACTTACCAGCCATACAGAACTCAAACAGCTTTGTTTTTTGATCATTTAGGACAATCCCTAAGCAGCACAGACCACACTGAGCATGTGCAGTGCCAGTGTCAGACAAAGATGTATAACAAAGTTATAAGATGACAGCCCCCTGTGGCCAACTTTGAAAGCATAAATCATTTGTTTGATTAGGCTTGTGGTGCAGTAAGTTCATGTTTATGTTTAGTATACAAAATACACCATTTCTACCCTTATTCTATTTTACACTTTCCTTGCCCTTTACAACTTCTACAGATGTTCTGGCTTGGAAGCACAATGAGCTCCATGTCTCTATATACTATAGAAACCAAATAGGCCTTACAGTATCATCATGAGACAATAAGCTAACAGTCATTCAAAGATGAAATAAACATTTTTGTTATATAATCTAAAACAGGACCTGGAGTCCCATGTGGTCCACCATGAGATTTTTCATGGCCTTCAGACTTCTCAAAAAATTCTGATGACTTCTTTGAATTAGATCCCATTTCATTGAATTCACCCCCCCCCCGAAAACACACAGTATTCGTTCTACCATGTAGTAACTGCTAAAGCTTAGCTGAGCAGTTAAAATAGTGGATAGACCTATACAACTAGCCACCAGAAGCTGTTATCCAGATAGTTAAGTGCCAGAACATAAGTATCCTAAAAGTTGAAATATTCAAACCTAAATTCAAATTGTCCTAATATACATAAAGTTAATGTTAAGATGTTGATAATTTCCAACCATGGCTGATTTCACATAAGAGTTAAAATGTTTTTAATTTTTAGCTCTATATTTTTAAAAGTTACTGTATCTGATTGAGGTTATTAATTAAGGTCTATCATAACATTTTCTTTTTTTTGTATAAGTCCTTTCCTACAAAGGTTGATGTAGTTTTGAAGGTTTTAAGTAAATTTAGCATTTTCAGCAACTAGGATTTAGCTAGATATAAGTGGCTGCTCAGACACAGTTCTTTTTATGGTTCATTCTGTGGCAAATGGAAGAGTGGTGACAAAGTGGCCTCCCGTAGAATTCTCAGGTGATTTACACTCAAACCATGTGAAATTGTTTATTGAATTCCTTCTTATTGGTGGTTATGGCTATGACTCATGGAAAAGTGGTGCCAAAGTGGTCCCCCCATAGAATTCTCAGGTGATTTACACTCAAACCATGTGAAATTGTTTATTGAATTCCTTCTTATTGGTGGTTATGGCTATGACTCATGGAAAAGTGGTGCCAAAGTGGTCACCCCCCCATGGAATTCTCAGGTGATTTACACTCAAGTCGTGTCATTATTGCAGAAAATCTTCTCTTTTTGGTGGTTGTGGATATGGCTTTTGGGGATTGGTGCAAAAGTGCCCCCAATAGAATTCTTAGCTGATTTACACTCATGCTGTGTGTCATTATTGGCCCATGGCTATGCCCCCATAGATTTCTCAGGGGATTTACATTCAAGCCATGTGTCATTATTGCATAGCTTATTGCATAGGTTCTTATTGATGTTTATGGCTATGGCTCATGGAAAAGTGGTGCCAAAGTGGCCCCCATAGATTTCTGAAGTGATTTAGATTTTAGATTAATTGAATCCACTCTTATTGGTGGTTATGGCTATGACACATGGAAAAGTGGTGCAAAAGAATGTCCCCTATAGAATTCTCAGCTGATTTACACTCAAGCCAGGTGTCATTATTGAACTCATTATTACTCTCTTTGGTTGTTATGGCTATGGCTCATGGAAAAGTGGTGCCAAAGTCCCCCCCATAAATTTATTAGGTGATTTACATTCAAGCCATGTGAGATTGTTCATTGCATCCACAATTATTGGTGGTTATGGCTATGGCTCTTGTAAAAGTGGTGCCAAAGTCGTCCCCATAGATTTATCAGGTGATTTACATTCAAGCCATGTGAGATTGTGCATTGCATCCACAATTATTGGTGGTTATGGCTATGACTCATGGAAAAGTTGTGCAAAAGAATGTCCCCTATAGATTTCTCAGCTGATTTACACTCAAGCCAGGTGTCATTATTGAACAGAATCTACTCTCTTTGGTTGTTATGGCTATGGCTCATGGAGAAATGGTGCCAAAGTCATCCCCATAGATTTATCAGGTGATTTACATTCAAGCCATGTGAGATTGTTCATTGCATCCACTCTTATTGGTGGTTATGGCTATGGCTCATGGAAAAGTGATGCCAAAGTGGCCCCCATAGAATTCTCAGGTGATTTACATTCAAGCTGTGTGTGATTATTCATTCATTCAATCCACTCATTGATGGTTATGGCTATGGCTCATGGAAAAGTGGTGCAAAAAGTCATTAGCACTCTAACTGTGTTTCATTACAATTATAAACTGACAAAAATATTTTCCGGCAATTTTGTTTAAAAATATAATTATTTGATTGAATATCTTCAGGCTCGAATGATACATATTTCTTAATCATTAGCATCTATCAGAGCTCCTATATATGCAATAAACTTTATAAATGAAAAAAAATGATGCTTTCAAGTTTTTACAGACTTAAAGTAAAAATGAACACAGGTGGGAACGGTAACAAATGATCACGTTGAACGGGTAGCACAAAAGCTCTGAATTATTAGACTAAAGGCTAAAGATCACAAGACTGTGCAGTTGGAAAAATAATCATCTCATTTACAGCACAAAATAAAAAGCAGAAAGAATGAAAGAAAATCGTATTGACAAAATCAAGTAAATAAGTGGAAAATGTGAATAAAATCCTTGTGGGGATTTTATTTTTGTCAACAGTTTGGAAGTATCTGGGTGGAAACTGATGATATCCTCTGGAATCCAGACTCCGCTCATCTCCTGCTCCAAGTAAAACACAATATTTTCACAAACATGAAAGCGTCAGGAGCTGCTTCCAAAGCAATAGAAATGGTGATTGCTTTTCTGTATTTCCTCCATATTTATCTTTCAGATGAAATGAAAATAGGTTTGATATAGAAATTCGCTCACACGTTCAAAGCGGTTTTTGCCAAGGTTTTTATGTAGCATTTTATTTCTCTCTAATGGCCAAAAAGTCTGTTATTTCCAATGGAAGTGGAGATATTTTGGGTAATATTGGTGGTTTCTTCATCCAAGCACCATACAGATTGTTTGAGTTTGACTATTAATTATATGATATATGCTGTAGATAAACCAGAATAATATTTCATAGATTTTGTAGTTCTCCTAACCCAGTGATCCCCAACCAGTAGCTTGTGAGTAACATGTTGCTCTCCAACCCCTTAGATGTTGCTCCCAATGTCCTCAAAGCAGGTGCTTATTTTTGAATTCCAGGCTTGGAAGCAAGTTTTTATTGCATAAAAACTAATAATAGTGCCGAACAGAACCTCCCGTAGGCTGCCAGTCCACATAGGGACTACCAAATATTCAATCACAGACTTTTTTTGGCACCTTAAGGGACTTTTTCATGCTTGTGTTGCTCCCCAACTCTTTTTACATTTGAATGTTACTCACGGGTACAAAAGGTTGGGGACCCCTGTCCTAACCCTAAAATGTTTATACTGGCAGCTTTTTAAAAACAATTTTATTGACACAACAAAGCAGGTAAACATTGGAATGTGTTTTATAGTAATGAGGACATTCTAACATACTTTTTCCATTCTTTCAGGTTGGGCGGAATAGGGTCCTTCCAGTGAAGGGCCACTAGCCTCCTGGCTTGAAACATTGCCTTTATGATATTGTGTGTTTGTCCAGTGCAGCATTTAGGTCTAGAGTCAGTATGCAGTTTCTAGCATTCCCCACCCAGGTATAGCTCTTGTTAGCCAATTCATGATGTATTGTTGAAGGCATGAACAGCTCCATCTGGTTGGTAGGAGTGAGACTCGTTCTGCATCTCAAACATCTGTATGGGTGAGATATAGATGTAATAGACTATGTCTAATTGAAAAGGAGAGAAACTGGGGTGCACAGAACCCATGACATAATGGCACCTTTAACGTTGGTGGGTGCTGCAGCAAATATCAATGCCCCGACACCCACCACTATTATCCCACTGTTACTATAGGCACCATCTCTCCCTACTATACCTGCTATCCCACAGTCACACTCCCTTCCCAGAGACTATTATCCACTGTTACTATAGACACCATCTCTCCCTACTATACCTGCTATCCCATAGTCACACTCCCTTCCCAGAGACTATTATCCCACTGCTACTATAGGCACACATACTACAGGGATTGATGCACTCAGAAAGTGAAAAGATTCATTGTGTATAGTCCATCCATGTACTCTACAACCTATAACTGTAACTGATCCAGTTGCCCCCAATTGCCATTTGACCACATGTGTGAGAGCTTCACCAAAAGAAGCATGTCACATATATGATTTTCTCAGCACATAAGGTCAATAGAAACCTTACATGAGCCAAAGTATATAATAAATGAATCAATACATCCTCAGACTGAAACTTCTTTCTTATATGATGTGTTCCCTGATCAGATCACTGTGCAATATAATGAGGCTGTAACATGATCACCGAATATAGAAAGTCCTTTTATTTTCTTGCTCATGGACGTAGCCAGAAGTAAGCAAGAGATATTTTGGGATGAATGAATCTGTTTTCCCCATAATCTGCTCTCATGAGAACAACCTGCTTTTTTACCATTACATATTCCTCTGTAATGAAAACGATACAGTTCCAGGACATTTTAACCCACAGGTGTCCGACCCGTCACTGTTTGTTTTCTAAGGACTAAGGGAGCTGGGAAGTTCCGCAGCAGGTGGAGAGTATCAGGTTGAAGGTTGTTGGGTAAAACCATCAGACGCCTCTCTAGGAGGTTTTTAAAGTTATGTATCACTAATTGTTGATTAAATTAAAAGGGTGGTTCACCTTTAGGATAACTTTTAGTATGTTACATAATGACTTATTCTAAGCAACTTGTAAAATAGTCTTCAATATTTATTTTTCATCATTTTCTTCTGACTCTTTCCAGCTTTTAAATTGGGGTCATTGACCCTATCAAAAAACAAATGCTCTGCAAAATGTATTGTTATTGCAACTTTTTATTACTCTCTTAGGCCTCTTTAGGCCTTTCCTATTCATATTCCAGTCTCTTATTCTGTAATTTGGAGTTCCATTTCTTAAGTCATGACTGCATTAAATAAGCACAATGGGCTGGTAATGTTATTAATAAGGATTAATTATATCTTAGTTAGGATCAAGTACAGGGTGTTATTTTATTATCACAGAGAAAAAGCCAATTGGTTTTAAAAATTTGGATTATTTGGATAAAATGCAGTCAATGGGAGATGGCCTTTCGGTAATTCAGAACTTTCTGGATAACGGGTTTTTGGATAAAGGATCCAATGCCTTTAGTTGATATTATGACTCAGGTGAGATGAACAAGGTTGATACCAAAGCTAAACCATTGACATCCAGGAAGGAATCAGGGTGGAACCCATTGCCGTGCCTTCTGTTCTTTCTATATGGCAAGGCAATATTCTTCCTCAACTGAGATCACTCACCTACCTGGCACTTTACCAACTGATTTGAGGTTCTTGCACCTTTCTAGAAAGCAGGAATTGCCCCTTTAGGTGTAAGGGGCACTCGCCCAGTGGGCCATCGGGGACGCCCACTGCATGGTGTTTCCTCCTCAGCCTCTCACTGGGGGTCATTTATCAACACTGGGCAAATTTGCCCATGGGCAGTAACACATGGCAACCAATCAGATTGCAGCATTCATTTTTCTACTTGCAGCTGGCTTCAAAAAGCTAATCACTGATTGGTTGCTATAGGTAACTGCCCATGGGCAAATTTGCCCAGTGTTGATGAATGAACCCCACTGTGTTCTTCCTTACGGCGCGAGCGGCACGCACTTACTGTGTTTCTGTCACATTGGCGCGGGTGTGATTACCTCAGCGCACAATCGCCCGAAATTCAAATGTATCTAAGGGGACTTTGCTAATGAACTCATTGCCCGTTGTTAGGTTCATCTCTGAGAGTTCCTGGGTTCTGTTCCTGTTTGTATCTTGTATCTGATTCCTGTTGTAACCCCTGACTAATCTGACTTCTGTGATCCTGACCCCTGCCTGGTAAACGGACTATTCTGAAATCCGTAATCCGACCTGTGTCTGTTTGACTCTTCATGATTGATCTCCCGGCTTTGACCTCTGCCTGTCCGTTTGTATTCTGCCTGCACCGACCCGGCCTGGTTTTGATTACGCTTTCCGTCCGTCCCGACCTTCTGCCCAAAAAGACTTCTGCTAACGATCATGCCCCTCTGCTTGTCCAGAACCTTTAGCTTGGCTCCTCTCTTAAATAAGACCTGACCAATTAGCTGAGGGCTCCTCCCGAGGGGAAAGGCGGCTCTTATAGGCGGAAGCAAGAGCCGAGACCTGCAAGCCTAGCATTGGTTCTGGATTTTGTGTGCCGATGTCACGGGGAGGCCGTATAGGCGCCCAGGGGAAGTAGTGGACCAAGGAGGAAGCTTAGGGGTTCAAAGGTCCAATAACGCAGCAAGGCAAGGATCAGGCAGGAGTCAAACAGGTCCAGGCAAAGAGGTGTATTATCAGGAACAAAAATAAACAAAGTCCAAGCAATGGTCAAAAAAACAGGAAACAAGGTCAGCAAAATACAGGAACAGGATCAGAACAATACCCAGGATCATAGCATTGATGTCCTATAATTGGGTGCCGAGAGGAGAGGACGCGCCACCCGGAGGCTTACCTTTAGCTCCAGGCGGCGCGTCCTCTCCTCTCGGCGTCCTATCCACTATGGCGGCGCCCATAGCCGCCACGTGGATATGCGCCGCCGGGTAGTGACATCATCGCGTCATTATGGCGCCCAATTATATCCTGACAGCCGATTCATGACATTAGGAACACAATGCAAATTTTTGTAGTCAATATATATTATGCCAGGAGCTCACCCAGCCACGTGTCTGACAAGTTGCAACATTTTAAGACTTGTTAATTCTACTGTAGTGAATGCGTCTTGTATTACTATCCAGCTCCCAGATCCTGAATATCCTGTGTCACGATGAATAGTGCAGTTGTACTGGAATGAAACCTCTCCAATTAAATTTCAGGTACTGCCAATTACTCTCTGGAGCCATCATCCACACCAGATTAATTATGGGGGGGAAATATTTATCGACTTCAACTGCCCGAGACTGCCAGTTTTATCCCAAGCCCTCGAAAATTATAAAAAAAAATACATTGTTAATGAGGTGGAACGACTTAAGCCAAAAAACAATTAAAAGGCCAGCGGTTTCCAAGCTTCAAACAGTAGATAGGACTGTTATTCCACTAAAAGTCGACCTGTTCCACGTTTTTCCTTAATTACACCTCAAGTTCCTTTGGGACCTCAGGCCAAATCTGATTTTAACCGGACAGTAATGAAACTAAAAAGGTTTGCAGCCTTTCCCTTCTCATCTTATTCCATTTTTTCCATTTCCATACTATAGGGTCTATTTACCAATGGCCAAAAATAGCATTTGTTTTTTTTTTTTACTCGCTGTTTTTCCTTCAGTGTCGAAAAATTTAATTTTATCCTTTATTTATTAAGAAGTTATGAGGCTTTATTTTAAAGGGAAACTGTCATGGGAAAACATGTTTTTTTTTAAATGTATCAGTTAATAGTGCTGCTCCAGTAGACTTCTGTATTGAAATCCATTTCTCAAAAGAGCAAACATATTTTTTTGTATTCAGTTTTGAAATCTGACATGGGGCTAGCCATTTTGTCAATTTCCCAGTTACCCCAGTCATGTGACTTGTGCCAGCACTTTAGGCGGGAACTGCTTTCTGGCAGTCTGTTGTTTTTCCTTCTCAATGTAACTGAATAGTACACAGTGGGACATGGGTTTTACTATTGAGTGTTGTTCTTAGATCTACCAGGCAGCTGTTATCTTGTGTTATGGAGCTGTTATCTGGTTACCTTCCCATTGTTCTGTTGTTAGGCTGCTGGGTGGGGGAAAGGGAGGGGGTGATATCACTCCAACTTGCAGTACAGCAGTAAAGAGCACACCAAATGTCAAGAATTCACTAATTTATTACAAAAATAAGAAGAAACAAAAGAAATACAAATTATATAATCAGAACAACGAAAAAAACAAGGGAAAAATGGAAAATAGAAAAAGAAAAAAGAAGGAGCCCAACGCGTTTCGACCTTAAGGGTCTTCCTCGGGGGCAAAAAAATACAAAAACAAAACAAAAAAATCGGCCGATTTTTTCGTTTTCTATTTTCCTTTTTTTCGTTATTCTGATTATATAATTTGTATTTCTTTTGTTTCTTCTTATTTTTGTAATAAATTAGTGAATTCTTGACATTTGGTGTGCTCTCCATGGCTTTGATTAAGTGTTAATCCCCTAATGGGGAGTCTCCTTTGGATGAGCCCCCGATATCTTATTTGAATGGGTGTGCGCTGACTTTCCTTTTTGGTGGATTTATGTACAGCCCAAGGAAGCCACAGCCCTTTAGCAGGCAAGATCTGTTCCCAAAAAGATGTCCCCAGTAGCTCCCCATCTTCTTTTCTGATCATTCCCAGCATATACCCAGCAGCAGCCCAGAGCACACTGAGCATGTGCAGTGCCACTGACACTCAAATACCTAACAAGGTCCAAGATAGGGAGCTGCTGAGGACAACTTAGTAGGCTTGGATCATAATGTTACAGTGTTGCTGAAACTCTGGGCCGGTACAGTAAGTTCAATATATAAAATACAGCAAACCTATCCATATTTATTTCTATGGCTTCAGTTATTCAAGAAACCCATTAAAACAACTTTCTTTAACCCTCTGTTTCTGCCCTGAAAGAGAGTCAACCTCAAGTCTATTCACAATAAAGGCCATTAACTGCGGGTGGGACAAGGCAGGCCCGGACTGGCAATCTGTGGGTTAGGGCAAATGCCAGAGGGGCTGCTATAAGGTGCCATAGAAAGTCAGTATTCAGTGGGCTGGTGGGGCTGTTTGGGCCTCTATGTGGACTGATTGGGCCTCTTTGTACCTGAAATGCCAGGGCCTATTTTGATTCTCAGTCCAGTCCTGGGACAAGGAATATCTTATTGGGAGAGAGCGGCACCATCATTCTGACGAGCACATTTATATGTTTCATTCCTCCGACACAAACCCTGGCCACAGTAACCTTTATTTGGCAGTGCTCTCTGAATGTAAATAACATTGGCCAAGCTAAAGATGAGATCTCCATTAAATTTACACTTCCCGGTGAGGCCTGAGATGCTTTAAACATATGTTTGCTCGATGCTCTTGATTAAGCTTTATTAACAGTCTCATAAAACCCAATGCTCTTGGCTTGAGTGATGGATAAGAAACTCATTTAGGAGATGGAGATACTTGCTGCACTGCAGTTACATGGAGCAGGCATTTAGTCATTAAATAGTAACAACAGATAATAGAGTAAGTACATAAAGTGCAAGCTGGACTGTTATCTGATGGAGATAATGTGCAGCCTTAAAGGGGTTGTTCACCTTTGAGTTAACTTTTAGTATAATGTAGAGAGTGATATTCTGAGACAATTTGCAATTGGTTTTCATTTTTTATTGTTTGTGGTTTTATAGTTATTTAGCTTTTTATTCAGCAGCTCTCTAGTTTGCAGTGTCAGCAATTTGGTTTCTAGGGTACAAATTACCCTAGCAACCCTGCATTGATTTGAATAAGAGACTGGAATATGAATAGGAGAGGGACTGAATAGAATGATAAGTAATAAAAAGTGGCAATAACAATACATTTGTAGCCTTACAGAGCATTTGTTTTTAGATGGTGTCAGTGACCCCCATTTGAAAGCTGCAAAGAAACAGAAGAAAATTGCAAATCATTAAAAAACTATGAAAAATAAATAATGAAGACCAATTGAAAACTTTCTTAGAATTGGCCCTTCTACAATATACTAAAAGTTAACTTGAAGGTGAACCACCCCTTTAAAGCTACTACTGCCAATACAGGGGCAAAGTCTATACAATCCAGGCAGAAAATATATGGTGGTCAACCGCCAAAGATCTCAGCAGTCACTTTAATCCCAGGGGCAAAGGCTGGAGGGCATGTGAATTAAATGAACAAGTAACAGAAAAGGCTCCAAGGAACATTCCATCAGCTCCGGCCTCACTTCAGCATCTGATCTATATACAGTATTCTCTGGCTTTCCCATTATGAGACATGGCATCACAGCACATCATTCCTGAAAGTAAATCCCGGGGACGTATCCTCAGCACTTCATTAAAGATAAAGAATTACCTTTACGTGTAAATGGAATGGCTGGGTTAGTGCAAGTCAACCAGAACTGTACAGGCTAGGTATGAAGGACACCATGGCTTCAGGACAGAATGGATGGAAAAGGTCCTAACTTGGAAGAGTTAGGACCTGGAGGTGTATCACCCAAAGGCATCGGGCCACTATTGGAGAGTGGGGGGATATGGGTGGAAGCATATAACGGACCACTAGCATTTAGGTAGGATCTAAGATCCTTAAAGAGAAGGTGTGGCTACTGTTTAATGCTGGTGTCCCTCACTGAACATACCATTGGATGTTATGCGGAGTTGAACTGTTGGATTGGATTTATTTGAGAAGAGGCCTCTGGTGTGTCCTGAAATAAAAGTTTATGTTTGAAATTTTTTTTTAAATTTTTCTGCATTTTTTTATGTGGTAACATCATCAGGGTAACTTCCCCTTTAAAACTGGAAGCCCCGCCCACACTATTTGTCTATAATGTGTTTGTAAAGTGTAATCATGTCCCCTCGCAAGCTCTTTTTTTTTCCAGAGAAAACAAGCCCAACCTGGACAGTCTCCCAGTCTCATAATTGAAGTCTCCCATCCCCCTAACCAGTTTAGTTGCACTTAGTCTCTGCACTCTCTCCAGCTCATTTATATCCCTCCTAAGGACTGGAGTCCAAAACTGCACTGCATACTCCACATGAGCTCTTACTAGGGATCTATAAAGAGGTAGAATTATGTTTTCATCCCTTGAGTTTATGCCCTTTTTAGGCAAGACAGAAGTTGCATGCACACTGCAAACTGTGGGGTTCAGGTAGGATTCTTGCAAATCTATATCATTATTACATGGATGTACCATAGAGACAACAGGCCCAGCTATTTCTGAGAGGCCCAGGAGTGCAGATAGAGTGGAGGCCTGTCGTACTTGGAATATACTGTGCAAACATTCATTTTTGCTTCAAGTCTAATATCACGTTTGTGCCCGTCCAGCATGTAATTGTGCCACACACAGCGCGGGCAAGGAACGAAGTCTGTTAGTCTTGCCTTCCTCTAACAGATCCGTCTGTGCTGCATGTCGGCCACATGAAATGAGTTGTATAATTGAGAACCCACTAAAAATGCAGAGTGTGTGCACTTTAGCCACAGATTGGAAGAGAGAGGGGAAAAATAAAACCACAGGACAACTTTTCAGTAATAAAATTGCACGCCTAAATAAAAATCCATCCCCATTGAAATGATGTCAGGCCGTTCCCAAATAGAAGCTCCTGAAACCCAAGAAGAGGCACAGAATATATGAGGTTTAGCCTCTCCTTAGCCCCGGGATCTGGCAATGTTTAATCCAAGGCCCAAGGCAGGACTGAGACCCCCAGATTCAAAGGGAAATACATCCTAGAAAAGCATATATTGGGCAGATTTGGTGGTAGAATCCCTGCAAATATGAGCATAATGGAATACCAGACAGAGTTAGGCACAAGTTGTGGGCACAGTGTTATAAGGGAACCCCTTTCATTATTTATGCCAGTTGCAATGTCCCCTCTTTGTGAGCTTCACCCAAACATTTTATCTTGTCAACAGCCGGGGGCATCAGGTCGTATTTGACTAGAATCCCTGCTCTCCTGCCAAGCCTTGGGCCTCAACTCGGATTTACCATACAGGGATTCTGTCATGATTTTTATGGTGTAGTTTTATTAGTAAATTACACTGTTTACACTGCAAATGATTCTTGCATCTCAGGTCATTTTGCCTGGTCATGTGCTTTCAGAAAGAGCAAGCACGTTAGGATGGAACTGCTTTCTGACAGTTTCAATAAGTCGCAGTGTGACATGGATTTTTGCTATTGAGTGATGTTCTCATATTTACAAGGGAACTGTCATCTGGTTACCTTTATGTTGTTCTCTTGTTAGGCTGCTGGGGGGGGGGGTAGAGGGTGACAACTTGTAGTGCAGCAGTAAAAAGTGATGGAAGTTTATCACATGACAGAAGGCACCTGGAAATTGACAATATGTCTAGCTCAAGATCAGATTTCAAAATGAAATATAAAAACATCTGTTTTATCTAACACAAAGGGGCAAATTTACAAAATTCACATGTATTCACATGAAGGATTCGAATATTCGATCAAATTTTGAAAAAGATTCGAATTCTAATATCGAATATGCAAATTAGGCAAATCGACCAAATTTGACCATCGAATATTCGAATTCGAATGATTCGAATTTAATTTTATTCGAATATTCGAAAATTCGATGGTCGAATACTTCCCCTTTAAATTTAAATTCAATCCCCTAGTTCGCCAGATTAAACCTACCGAAACGGTGATCATTCCCTGAGTTGAATAGGAAAAATTCGATCGATAGTTTAAAAATCGTTCGAAAATTCGATTCGAATTTTCGAACTATTTCTAATCGAATTCGATTGAATCCGATCGAATTTCCCTATTGGACCATTCGATCGGTCGAATTGCGCTAAAAAAATTCAAATTCGAATTTTTTTAATTCCCCACTATTCCCTGGTCGAATTTCGAATTTTTTTGCCATTCGAAATTCAACCCTTAGTAAATCGGCCCCAAAGTAACTTTAAACAACTGGACTTTTAACGAAGACATTTCACTGCTCATCTGAGCAGCTTTGTTCAACCGACTGGTGTAGGGAAGTTCTCGGCATATAGACTCTTCCAACAATCCAATCACAACGGCACATTGTCACTCTTCAGAGAGGTGACGTCTGAAATTCACAGAGGTAGTGATGGGATAACCAATGGGTCGTGCAACTCCTAGAAACAGGTGTTACTTGCGAGAGTTGCATGAATGGATGTGTGAAGAGTTATGAAACTGCCAGGCAAGAGACCTGTTATCCAGAATGCTTTGAACCTGGAGTTTTCCATATAAGGGTTTTTTTTTATTTGGGTCTCCATAACTTAAGTCTACTAGAAAATCATGTAAACATTAAATAAACCCAATTTGGAGCTTTCTGGATAACAGATGCAATACCTGTACTGGAATAAGAAGAAGTTCTGCATAGTGATGGGTAAATTTGTCCCGTTCTCATGTGAAATTCGCGAAAAACGTAACTTTGGATGCCTGCGACTATTTTTGACATCCATGACTATTTTGACGCTGGTGTGTGACGCAAGCCTATTTTGTCAATGCATTAAAGTCAATGGACACCAGTATAATTTAGACGCGCTTCAGAATAGTTGCGTGAGTCAAAATAGTCGCGGGCGAAAGAAAATTTTCCTGATGCAGCAAATTTTCGCAAATTCATTCACCGTCAGCAAAGCGTGGAAATTCGCGGTAAATTCAAGCCTGGCAAATGTATTCGCCCATGACAAGTTCCGCATATTCCTTCATTCTGTTTGTTGGTTAAAGCACCAGTAATGTATTGGATGCACCAGACGGTGGTCCGCTCTCAATTCTTACATCACCAATATAGGCGGGGTTACGTTGATGCATCTGGGGATGTTTTCCCCTACAAGCACAACTGGGGCCCTGCTATTACTGTCCAAAGAATTAAGGGCCATTGGTTACACAGTACATGTATTTTATTTTTTATTTATTTCGTTTTCCTTCAAATGGATTTTTCCACTTCTGATGTAATATTCAGATTTGAAGGAAAATTTCTATAACAGAGCTCATGAAATGAACAAAACAAATTCTGGAACATTATTACTACTGACAACTGGGATGAGATTTTTGACTTTTTCTCTTTGGTGAAGAATCGCCTAGGGTTGGATTTATCAAAGGCCATAACTTCCCATGGTGTACAACAAACTGAACGTTTTTGCAGCTGGTTCAGATATTTTTGATGCACGCAAAATATTAGATAGTAGCAGTATAACTTTTATAGAGAAAAATTAACCAAAATCGAAACTTTTTCAATAGATATGTGCTCAGAAGAAGAAGCTCAGTGTTTATTATGAGTCATTGAGTTAATAAACAGTAGTCTCGCAATAAAACCTCTTGGGATTTCAGTCTTCTCAGTTTACCAAGGCGAATAAAAGTGAATATATCTTTCAACAACATTGTCTGCTGCTTCTCTTTTCCCACTGCTAGAAGATGGAATTTTTTGCCTCATTTGCCCTCGCGGTGGGACGTCATAAAGAAGTTGGAACGATGGCGATTTATGTCATTCTGGTCTCTCAGGACTTGCCATTATTAGTATTTGGGCCGGTATCAAGGCTCCGTGTGGTGTGTGCATAACTGCAAAACAAGGAGATGGGCGCCAAGGGATTCAAAAAGAGTCTGATGGAAAATAAAAAATGAGACCTTCATGACTGTGATCCTTTTCTCAGGATTGATACAGTTATAATTTCTGTAACGTGGACATCAGCAAGATATGCGAACCGTTCATGGTCTGTAGATTGTATGGCTCTCTGCCGGCATATTGTAATGCTGTGTCCCCACAGAGAACGTTAGTTAGATGTATTTTAATCTTCTAGAAGCTTCTCAACTAGGGTTATAGAACCGAAAGGGCTTGCTCAGATATAGGGTATTTGATACTGCTTTGCATTGTGGGGCATTGGGTCGAATTCATGGGGTGTATCTAAGGCTCTATGATTAAGTACCAGGGGGTACGAAACGTGTAAGGCGAAGGATCAAGGGGTCTGTATATGAATTTTTTTACTGATTTATATGATGAATAAATATTGAAATTTTTTAAACTTTCTAAAATGGGACTCTTTGGAGCTTAATCTTTTTGAAATTTGTATCTAAGGCTCTGGCATAATATAAAATGGGTTATTGTTATTTCTGAGGAAGGAGAAGAAAAAGGCAGTCTGGGCCTCTTATTTTCACTGCCATGAGTCATGAGTCCTATTTGCTGAATGGTGATCCAGGAATGGCTTGAAATGAAACTATCAGCAAGTGAACAGGGGTTTAACTATAGAGGAAGCAGAACTTGTGACTGCAGGGGAGCCCAGGAGGTATGGGGGCTCCATTTACATACAATTTAAATAAATATTGGTAAAACTGTTCAACCTGGGGGCCTGAAAAATGATCTGATATAGGTCCTAGAAATATCTGATTACACCTCTGCAAGTGAGGTAAAAGCCTCTCCAAATTTGTATAAACCTCCACTCCACTACACCTCCACTATAAGGATATTATAAGATACCGAGGAGTTTCATGACCTGAACATGGAACTCCAAGGTAACTTCTAACATCCTTATATTCTGCAACTGGGGGTACTTTATTTATTATAATACACAAGTTTCAGGGACTCATGTGACAGAAATAACATCACAACTCACCGTTTATAACTGGTGACATCAGAACTCACCATTTACAAGATATTCACGGCTTTTGTGTATTATAAACTATTAGGCTCCCAATAAAGATATATCAACACCCATGAGGAACATCTTTCATTTTTGCCAATAGTAAGTGTAATAGTAAGGCTGCAGAAGACTTACATAGTATATTTACATAAAAAGTTAGGCTGAAAAAAGACACACTTCCATCAAGTTCAACCTTTTGACTTTTTTTTTAACCTGCCTAACTGCTGAGAGAAAGTAAAAAAAACTCCATCTGAAGCCTCTCCAATTTGCCTCAGAGGGATAAAAAAATTTTGCTGACTCCAAAATGGCAATTGGACTAGTCCCTGGATCTGGATCTTCCATAACTCTGGATTCCCTCACTTACATTTCTAATGCACAAGGAGAACCCTCAGCTCCCCACAGGCCACCATCATACTGTGATGTAGTCTATAGAAGGGAAGCAGTCCTACAGTTCTTTCGCTGTGGACTCCACTCTACGGATTTTGCTAGGGAGTCTTAGGCAGGAGACTTCAATGGGGGCATGAACACTCAGGGGCAAATTTACTATTATTCCCCAGAATTAGCTCGACCAAATTCACAATTCGATAAGTATTCGACCATCGAATGCTTACCGAATTGTTTTAGGCTATCATTTTGCTCGATATCCGATTTCTCGATGAATTCGTACGATCGGATATCGATCGTTCGAATTCAAGAAAAAATCATGAAATTTCATTCGATCGTCCAAAAAATTTGTACGATTCGAACGATCGATCGCTCCGATCGTACGAATGGTATTCGAGCAGGACTTAGTCTCAGAAGCCTATGGGGAGCTTCCCATTGGCTTCTATTACAATTCGGTAGGTTCAATCTGGTGAAGTAGGCAGTCGAATAACTTAAAAACGATTGAATATCCGATCATTCGATCTATTCGATGACTGAAGAGGCCAAATTTCACAAAAAATTCGTACGATCGTTATTTGATCCAATTCGATCGAACTTCGATCATTTCACGTGAATTTCGTAAATTGGCCCCTCAGAGGCCTACTTCTATAAAGTCTCATTTTAGTGGTTTTAGGGGTTTTTGAAACCACAACTAAACACATAAGTCATTGAATTTATTGAAAGATTGAATGAAAATTAGAGTTTTTCTTAGTGAAAAAAAAAATATGAAAACCTCTACAATTCTGAATAAACTGAAAATGTTTCAATAAGATCAGTGAAGCTCCCACTGAGACGGTCTTGACAATTTTTACATGGCGAATTTGTATATTAAGGTGTTTATCTTGTAAATCTGTAAATCTGGAATTATTTTTTTTAAATGATTTCCTTTTCTCTATAATAATAAACCAGTAGCTTGTACTTGATCCACGTTAAGATATAATTAATCCTTAGTGGAAGCAAACTCAGTCTATTGGCTTTATTTAATGTTTACATGATTTCTAGTAAGTATGAAGATCCAAATTAAAAGATCCATTATCCAGGTCCCGAGAATTCTGGATCACAGGTCCCATATTTTCCTCTATTTCTGTCCAGTCTGCAACTTTCCAGATAACTGCAACAGAAGGTACATTTACTGGCCACCCTTTTTCAAAAACATCTGGTTGGTTATCATTCACTAGACCTGGAGAAGACCTAACACCTTTCATTCTGTTACCTACATAATTTAGTAGATACTCAGGAATTTGTATATTCATTATTACTTATTGCCAGAACATACAGTTAGGTGTTCTTTTATAATACATCTTTTTCTAATATATATACATCATTATGTAGAGGGAACCTTCACTCATCACCATTTGCATATTATAGAGGTTTTAGTAACCTACCTGATCTGATGTATCAGTGGCAACCGTACATATTGCTATGCAACCCTTCCTCGTTACTTCTTCCTCTAAATGAAGGGAAAACATTCTACTTTTGGTTTCAGAAACAGCATTATGTGGTTTGGCAGAAGAAGGAACAGAGCCATTCTATCTTCAGGTCACCACTAGAAAACAAATACGGCTCAGGTTGGTAGGAAGCGATATCCATCAGTGAAGAACAGCTGTTGGGGTGCTTATGTAGAATTCGTTTGTGGTCTTGATCTCCATGCTCATTAGCTATCCACATCAATAGAAGCCTTGACACAAATCGTCCCTCAGCCTGGCAACTTGTACTACTTAGTCTAATCTATGCACCTTTCATTATCGGATCATCTACAGTGCAGTCAACTGATCTCCGCAATGGAATACCTTGAATTCCTCGTGCTGGACACGAGCACATTATTCACTATTTATATTTGTGGTCTAGACTTGAAGTAAAGTTACCCAGGGAAAACCAGCAATCTATCCTATCCCAAACCTTACAATCGAAAATTATTAGGAACAGCCCAACTCCATTGCTTCACATGGAAAAGAAAATAATACAAGAAGCTGATAGTATTGCCTGGGTGTATGTGGGGGCTCTCTGCAATTAATCCTCCCTTCACTAGGAAATTTAAATTACATACAAGTATTATCTTTAAAGGGCATGTCAATCCAAAAAAATGCCCTTTTGCCTAATAAAAGAAAATACATGTAACTTAAAAAAACATAGAAAATGTGCAATGAATGTATATTGCAAAGCTGCTTAGAATCATGTTTTCTTTTATTAGGCCAAAAAAATTTTTTTTTGGGTTGATGTCCTTTAATTGTGTTTTCCCAAACACAAGACAGACCACCAGATCATATTGTACCAAAAGGTATCTCAGTTTAAAGGGACTCTGCGGGGCAGAGGCAGGGTATCAGGTGCTGTACAGAAGAAATGCCTTAGATGAAATATATAAAGGTTGTAGAGGACACCAGGGCTGCATTCTTGACGGGAGATATGTTTCCCCATTATTTGGGCTGTTGTTCCTTTAAAGGGATCCTGTCATGGGAAAAAAAAACTTCAAAACACATCAGTTAAAGGACAAGGAAAGTGTAAAATAGAATAAGGCTAGAAATGCTGTATTTTGTATACTAAACATAAACATGAACTTACTGCACCACAAGCCTAATCAAACAAATGATTTATGCTTTCAAAGTTGGCCACAGGGGGCTGTCATCTTGTAACTTTGTTATACATCTTTGTAAGACTAGACTACATACACATGCTCAGTGTGGTGTGGGATTCTTATGGGTTGTCATAAATGATCAAAAAAACAAAGCTGCTTGAGTTCTGCATGGCTGGTAAGTAAGGCAGGGGCTCCCCCTGCTGTTCATAAGTATGATTGTTTCCCTGCCAGAAGTTAGGGACCATCTGACAATTCCTATCCACATCAGTAAATGAAGGGAGAATTTCACTGCATACAGTCAGGTTTCTTATAAAAACGGTACACATTTTTAAATTAAAGTAAATTGGAGATAGATTTCTTTTTCATTAAAGAAAGTAAAAATGGGATTTTATTTCTTTGACTTTCATTTGCTCTTTAATAGTGCTGTTCCAGAAGAATTCTGCATTGAAATCCATTTCTCAAAAGAGCAAACAGATTTTTTTATATTTCATTTTGAAATCTGACATGGGGCTAGACATATTGTCAATTTCCCGGCTGCCCCAAGTCATGTGACTTGTGCTCTGATAAACTTCAATCACTCTTTACTGCTGTACTGGAAGTTGGAGTGATATCACCCCCTTCCTTTCCCCCACCCAGCAGCCTAACAAAGAACAATGAAGAGGTAACCAGATAACAGCTCCCTAACACAAGATAACAGCTGCCTGGTAGATCTAAGAACAACACTCAATAGTAAAAACCCATGTCCCACTGCGTACTATTCAGTTACATTGAGAAGGAAAAACAACAGCCTGCCAAAATGCAGTTCCCTCCTAAAGTGCTGGCACAAGTCACATGACTGGGGCAACTGGGAAATTGACAAAATGGCTAGCCCCATGTCAGATTTCAAAAATGAGAAATGGATTTCAGTGCAGAAGTCTACTGGAGAAGCACTATTAACTGATGCGTTTAAAAAAAATGTTTTCCCATGACAGTTTCCCTTTAAGCAGGGTCTGTGTCAGGCAAGGAGTCTGGGGATTATTTGGCATCAACACCAGTTGCTGTGTTTTTATTAGTTTTTCAGGGTCCAGACTCTGGAATGGGAGGGAAGGTACAGGGTGGGCCTTCTCATTCCACCTGGGTACACACCTGACTTAGTGCCACAGACGGGTACTCTACATAAAGAGGAGTCACAAAATACTGGTCAGTTACTTCCCTTTTGGTGTGTTTTTGTGCCTCTGGAAGGGTAAATAGATTGGAATCGCCACTAGTCAATAACTTACTGTCTTTATGTAGAACCTACTCAGCAGAATTCAACAGAATAAACTAAAGTTGAGCTCTACTCACTTAATATCTTCGGTTCTTTTTGTATATGTGTGGAAAATAGCCTTTTTAATACATTTCCAATGTCTCCCATCCAGCTCTGATAAATTTGGGTAATTCCTGTGTGGATCAAACTCATTTATTGAGTCAAGTTCTACCCCTTAACTCATAATTCTGTAAATGACAGTAAAGCTCCCAATAAATTATGTCTCTTGTAGATCTTTGAAAGTCTGTTGAGCAGAACCCAGCGGAAGCTTTTTGGCACCCTCCAAATATCTTATTCACTAATCCATCAAATCTTCTCAAACATTCAGTCAACCACCCTCATTCCTCTTTGGATTGTCCCACTGGTGCTGGCTCAAAATTAGTTTTACCAATATTTTCTTTCTTTGTTCCATAAAGAAAACTCCAACTCTATTAGCACTGGCTATGTGAGGATCTCACACCGCATGTTTATTTTCAAGAATTTTCAGGTTCAAATACAGGACACTCTTATTCAATTGTTCAACATTTCAATTGTGTCTTCCCAGGGTGTTGTGTATTTGATGACTTGTGAATGTGCGTCTCAATATGTGGGTAAAACCATACGTAATGCAGGTACTCGTGTTATGGAACATTTATCAGCGGTGGATAGAAATGATACAAAATCAGCCGTGGCAAAAAATTTATTGGAAAAACATAAGGGTAGAAAGTGTGTTAAATTCCAAGTTATTGATAAACAGCTTAACTCTACTAGGAAAGGTGATTTACATACTAGACCAGTGATCCCCAACCAGTAGCTCGTGAGTAACATGTTGCTCTCCAACCCCTTGGATGTTGCTCCCAGTGGCCTCAAAGCAGGGGCTTATTTTTGAATTACTGGCTTAGAGACAAGTTTTGGTTGTATAAAAAACAGATGTCCTGCCAAACATTCTCTCCTGTAGGCTGCCAGTCCATATAGGGGCTACCAAACAGCCAATCACAGCTCTTATTTGACATCCCCATGGACTTTCTCATGCTTGTGTTGCTCTCCAACTCTTTTTTAAATTTAAATGTGGCTCACAAGCAAAAAAGGTTGGGGACCCCTGTACTAGACTAATAAGGAAAGAAGCATTGGATCTACCGCCTTAAAACTTTGGAAAGTGAAGGGGGTTTAAATAAAGATTGGGAGCTTTCCTGTTATTATTAATAAGACAGTGGTCATTTTTACTATTATAATTATTTTTATAGTCTTTTGGGTCTATTAGAAAACCACCCTTATATTTGGACCAACACATTTTAGTGTTAAAAAATCCCAAATATTTGAATTGGTTGAAACAATGTTTTGTATCTTTGTACTTTGCAAATGTGTCTTATTTAGTTACTTATTTAGAACAACTCTGAATCAGTTGCTATGTAACCATTGGATACATTGTTAAACACTAGTGATGGGTGAATCTCCCGCGATTCGCTTCGGCGAAAAATTCGAAATTCGCGAATCGGCGAAAAATTAGCTATTAAAACTATTAAACACCATATAACTATGTTACTCTGGATCCAAGGATGCAAAGTAGTGTAATAGTTAATGTTTTTATGGGGGTTATGGGTATTTAAGGGAGATAATGGAATCAGGTGTGTGCTTCTGAGGAAGTGCGTGAGCCACGAATCGCGTTAAGTGCCGGATCCTGATATGTTTTTTGTATGGATATACTGACTATGAGTATTTTTAACTTGGAACATTAAAATTATATTTTATACACTGGCTCTGGTGCTCCGCTGGCTGCTTTTTCAATATTGGATACCACCCGTTGAGGGACGGGTCTGCGGAGGTGAGTGTTGAAGAGAGGCAGTATGCTCCCCGATTTTGGATGTCTGCACATGTTTATTTTCTCAAGCTAAAGAATGTTTAGTGGATCAGCTGGGGTCCATATAGTCCACTGTACAGTAATTTGCTATGGCATTACTCTCCGACACAGACTTTCACTGTCTTGCACCAGGGGGAACACCCCAGTAACATAGATGATCAGGAGCCAACAGGAACACAAAAACCTCTAAAAATATACAATACATAATATCTTAGTTTAGTGCTTTGAATCTCTCTGACAATTGTATCATTTAACTCTTAAAGGAGAAGAAAAGTCTTCTTCCACGTGAGGTGCCTGATGTTAGGCACCCCCAACTGATTGTATTTACTTACCTGAAACCCTGGTCTGGTGCTCCTATCAGCAGAAAACTGGACTGGCCTGAGGTTATTACAGTGAGCACAATGGAGCAATCCTCTTCAGGTTTCTTCTTTCTTCAAATTTCCCAGAGCAGACGTATGCGCAGTAGAATGAAATAGCCGACTTTTTAGTTAAAGTTCGACTTTTTGCTCTACTGCACATGCACAGCCACAAGAAGAACCCTGAGCCGGTGCAGTTTTCTGCTGATAGGAGCAGTTTCAGGTAAGTAAAGTAAATAGAATTACTTGGAAGTTCCTAACACTTAGCAACCCCAAGTGGAAGAAGACTTTCCTTCTCCTTTAAGGCCGGAAAGAGGTACCTACACAGGAGCTAATGGCTAGTTATTGGCGAATATGAACTGTTTTGCTTCACCTAAAATTTGGGAAATGGCAAAAATTCCTCGAAATGCATTGTCCATGCAACAAATCCCCCCCCCCCATTTAAGTATATAGGTGTAATTTTTGCAGAAAAACCTGGTGAAGAATTTTGCCCATTACTACTAATGACCAAAGCTTAAAGAGATTCTGACACCTGAAGTCAAACTCTTTTTTACATCTATTATAATAACTGGCTTTGAAAGCTACTTCTAACTTTGCCATAAGGTATTTGCATGATGCTTTTACATTACCTGTCTGATCCCCCATGTTCCTGTATGAGGGGGCTGCCATATTTGTGCACCCGGCATCTGTTATCATTAGCAACTGTAACTAACAGACTGAGATGGGACTGTTAGGTTGGCAAAGTAAGAGTGTCAGGGTGTCAGAGAGTCAGGCTTAGAAATTTCAGCTAACAGTTATATACAAAAACAAACCTCTCAGCAAAAAATTATCAACATGACCTATAGGTAACAATTAATGTACATTCATATGTTAAATTTCATTTTTTAGTGTCAGTATCACTTTAAGTAACTGAATTACTTAGGCAGGAAAGTGATGTCAATGGGTAGACATCAAAGTGATTCCTCTATATCAGTGATCCCCAACCAGTAGCTCACACGCAACATGTTGTTCACCAACCCATTGGCTGTTGCTCCCAGTGGCCTCAAAGCAGGTGCTTATTTTTGAATTCCTGGTTTGGAGGCATATTATGGTTGCATAAAAACCAGGTTTACGGCCAAGCAGAACCTCCTGTAGGCTGCCAGTACACATAGAGGCTACCAGCACTTATTGGCACCCAGTGTCGGATTGGCCCACCGGGATACCAGGAAAACTCCTGGTGGGCCCTGGTGTCAGTGGGCCCTCTTGCTTCTAAAGTTTTGGCCTATTTCATGGTCATTCCTTATTTCTTTATGGAGGCAACATGCTTAATAATAGAAAACAGGAAGATATAAAAGATTAGTAGAATAAAGAGATTGAGTGAGGAGAGGACGAATAATAGTTTTGAAAGTGGGCCCCTGGTGTAAGGTTTTCTGATGGGCATCCAGTCCAACACTGTTGGCACCCCTTGTCCTGCTTGTTTTGCTCCCCAACTTTTTTTTTACATTTGAATGTGGCTCACAGGGTAAAAAAAAGATTCTAGAAGAATGATTTCTAGGAACACTGATCAGAAACCTTTCCCTGCACTGATGCGCCTCAACAAGGGTAAAGGCCATTGTTCAAGACCATTTCCATCAATGCACAGTTGCAAATGAGTGAGGTTTCAATAACAACCATTCACCAGTACTTGAGTCAGGCACAAACAACGTCACTGAGCTGCTCATATCCAGAAAGGAAATCTTTAAGAACTTGTGAACGAACAATTAACCAGATATACAAACCTCTGTGACGTGGCACACCAATAGGAAATAACTGGGAGCTTGTGTCATACCACATTTATAAAGAGGTGCCAATTTGAAATAGATCTCCGGCAGGGACTGTTCCAGGAACTTGGTACTCAGAAACCTATGACATCACCCCTAATAATCTGACAGTTATTTTACCACTTTACTGTATGTGCTGAATTTTCCAGTGCCGGGGGAATGCCATAAGTATAAAAATAAATGAGCAGTTACAAGTTTAATTCTGCGGTGGTCACGGTCTTCTAAAGTGGATTAATGTTGTACTTAAGTGACCCAGGTACAAACCAATTCAATGTAAAACAATAACCTGTATGCCAAGTTTCAGGGCTAGAGCTTAAAGTAAAATCTGGACTTGGCTTTTTAGAATATTTCAACGTGTATATGTTACTTTAATAAGTCACATACATACCAACATTGGACTATTCAGCATTCTTGTATCTTGTGCAAATAAGCCCAAACTGCTTAATTTGTTGACTCTTCCTAACAGAAATATGTCAGGCCCCTGACCTGGCAGGACAGAGAAAGATAAGATGTATAATATCTTTTTTCTGAAAATTCAAAGGTGTTGGTTCCAAAAGTGCTGGCTATGGCTGAAGGGTCTTATCAAGAGGCAGAATTATACCCCTAATAATAAAGGGATTGCTGTTGCAGACTGATAGTTCTTAGTAGAGGTAAAGGTATTATCTAAGCTCTATTAACAAATCCTCATTCTCCATGAAGGATTCACTAGTGGAATGACATGTGCTTTCCTCTAGGCCGTTGGCGCCATACCAGACAAAGGACTTAAAATAATGAACTGGCAAAAACCGAGCCAAGGAATTGGGTCACCTCAACTGAACTATTGTTTATTGCAAATACAGTCTGATCCTCTTCACATTGGGTCATTTCAATCCCCTATGTCCAACAAAAAGAAAGAGGTTACAACGACATCACTTCTATCATTCTGTTTCCTTCCTATGTGCCGATCTTGCTCAGGCTCAGATGTTCTACATATTGTTCTATAATGTTATGTGATAATTAGGCAGCAGCATTTAGAGGAATCAAATTGAACAGCTGTGACAAGTTACAAATGTGAAAACGATTAACAGGCCTCCCCTGAATGATCTAATGCTGCAAAAATACTTTGGAATTTTATTATATATATATACTGTACATGATCATTCAGTGCTATGGAAATAGTGTATATGTCTTTAGTTTTGAATAGTGGAATGGAATACTATATGTATAGGACCTGTAATCCAGAATGCTTTCAACCTGGGGTTGTTCATATCTTTCTGTAATTTGTAACTCCATAACATAAGTCTACTTAAAATGTATTGAAAAAAACCCAATAGGCTGGCTTTGCCTCCATTAAGGATTAATTATATCTTAGTTGGCTTCAAGTTCAATGCATATTTCTTATTATTTATTACAGATGTTTGTGAGCTCCTCACGTCCTGTGCTTTGTCCATGAGTTAGTGAGTTACTTTAATTCTGAGCCCCATGAAGGAGTTTGTAAACTAACCAGTCCTTCAATCTACCATAGAGTTAGTACTACTTGATTTCAACCCTCAACCATGGAGTGAACTACTCAAATCCTTTGCTCCTGGGCAAGGCATGATAATGATCTGTTCTTCTCCTGAGGGGGATCCAAGGGATTGAACTAGGGTTGCCTCGAAAACTGGATAGGGGGTGGGTGAATGACTTTGAGGGATGATGTACAGGAGCGTAGTGACATTTAGTGATGGAAAGATGACATTGAGAGGCAGGGCACTGTAGGTAGGGATTGGTATATTTTGCAAACTTCAATATCAGAGTTTTATCTGAGTTTCACACCTGGACAGGGAGTTTTGAATCAGATTGCCCAAGTGAAGTCAGTGGATTATTATATATATAAAATATTGCTCTTCCATACCTCTTTATATTTGTCACGAACGGCACCCTAAATCCGGAACCCAAGCTAAGCTCCCTGGTCTCAGCTCTCATTTCTGCCTATAATTGCCACCTTTCACCTCGGGAGGAGCCCTAGGCTATTTGGATGCTGCCAGGTCTTAATTGAGAGAGGAGCAAAGCTAAAAGGTTCTGGACAAGCAAAGGGGCACGATCATCTCACCAAGGATACTGGATAGAAGAACACCACCAGATGCCACAGAGTGGTACAGGCAGGCCGGGCCAGCACAAGCAGAGCAGAATAATCAGACAGGCCGGGATCAGGATTGGAAAGAGTTCGAATAATTAAGCAGGCAAGCAAGGGTCAGGATTGGAGATAATCAGAATAGTCACAAACAGGCACGGGTCAGGATTGGAGAGAATCAGAGTAGTCAGGCAAAGCAAGGGTCAATATCAGAGGATCAATCAGGAATCACTAAGAACTCTACTAATAGAACCTAACAACTGCAACTCGCTGTAGACTGCTCGCCATAGGGGAACCAGGTGGGTAGAGAAAAAAGGAGCAGTGCATCGGGCATCCACGCCGAAGGAGCGGAGGTGGAGCCCACTGCCCACTAGACCACCACGGTAAGTCCTTACAATAATATTGTGGTAGTTATTCCCATATGGGGTCTATAACACTATTGAGACTGTGCTTCGTTCTCTCAGTACCTCTGCTCCAAAGAAACATACTGCCGGTAAGTTCCATCAACTATATACAGTAGGGGGCAACTGCTACCTGTAACCCCCCTGACCCCCCTCTCCTGTGGTAGCAATGAGACTACCAGGTACATGTTGGGGATGAAGGGGATTGTGGTGTCCATAAAGTACCTCACAACTGTGGCGGGGGGGGCTGGGATTGGGTGTGTCCTAGTGAGCTCAGAACCACCAGTCGGATGCTGTAGATCACTAAACGGGAGGGGACCTATTACTGGCCCCACACCACACACATAGGCTTGCCACAATTTCTAGATAAAAAATGCCGGCCTATATTTTTATTTTATTAACATTGGCATCGAGCACCATTTCTTGTAGCCAAGGCAACCCTAAACGCAACCATATTCTTTAACAATGGGCAAAATAGCAATGGCCCACATATTCTGCAACATATATTTTGATCTGCAATACTTACAACTGTCTGATTCCCTTTCATTTCCTTTATTCTAATACGGGATGCTGTTTGTGACTAAATGGTTTTTATTACAAAAAAAAATAATTAACTTTTGGCTAGAAATGAGCTGATTTAAAAAAGAAATGTTAGCGGACACACCGGCTATTTTAAGAAAATATTCCATATTAAAAACAAACAACTTTTAATAGCACATTTAGCTGTTATTAAAACTTTCAATCCACCTAAAAGCCACAGGAATATTTCAGAAGCTGTAATTACTTTTTATAACATGTAGAAAAACCATGCCCTTTTCCCAAACTGTACCAGAGAGAGTATCATTGAACTTTTTGGTGGCTTTGAAAAGTGAAATTCCCCCAGACATATGAGAACAATAATCATGCAATATTTATTGTCTGGGTTTTAAATGTTTCAGATATTCAAAGCCATAAAACGTCAGGAAAAAATCGGCTCCCTCATGTAAAAGACACTATAAATCTTCCCTTGTTTAGACAGAAAATTAAAAAATAGAGGTAATGATATTTTTTGTGAAAGGGCGAAACACAAAATCTAGAGTAGGTTGAAGCACCCCAGAGGGCATCCTCGCTTTACCTCAGGGAGTCTGAAGGAAGTCCACAGCAGCCAAATGAATAATTCCTGTACAATAACTCGGAATACATTTACAACACATTTCCACTAAGTAGTAAAGCAGTCAAATTGAGAACTTTCAAAATAGGAGCACGGTTATATCATACCTGCTGTCATTTCTAATATACAGTGTAACACTGTTCCTTATATTCCCTCTGCAGCAGGCTCACCTCTGCTTTTACTCTGTCTTCACCCTACAAAATCAAATCTGATATCTGAAGGTAGTTTTTCTTCTGATTTGCATTTTTTTGGGGCTGGGGGGAACCTAATATTGGAAGTATGCTTTCATCTCAGATTTCTTGAAATGATTAGGTTATTGAAGACAAAAAAAAGGCTTGTTAAGATAGGAAAAAGACTGAATGTTGACTTGGCCACTTCAGACTAAAGCTGGCCATAGACTGCAGATTTTAGCCTTGTATCCTACGAACAATTGGACGTACCAATCTTCTGACCTGTCACTAACTATTTAGATTAAATAAAGTAGTAACATAACAAAATCAGACAATGTTCTGGCCGTGACAGCAATCATAGTAAAGTCATGTCTGACAGATAGCAGTGATAGCAGTCACCCATTGATACTGTCAGAATACATTCAGAGAAATAATTAATAACCGACACACATTTTGTAACCTGTCCGATTGACTAAACGACCGTGGTATGAAAAATATTGGGATGATCCACACAAAAATCTTACAAAACTTTGATTCGTACGACTCATGTCTATGACAAGCTTTAGTGAGCCATTTACTGGTGTAATGCTCTCGTTCTCTGGAACCTTGAATGGTGATGGGTACAATGCGAGGGGATCCCTGTGGATTCTGGTGTTCATCAACGCCCTTTTGGGGCCACGGGCTTTCTGCTGCGGAAAACACAAGGAAAGTGCTTAACAACAATAGGTCCGTAAACGAGGTACCAGCAAGGATTTAGAGGAGATGTGATTGAGAATCAGGCAAGGGGTTCAAGGCAGGCTAAAGAATCGTAGTCAAAGTCAGGCACTAGTCGAAAACCAGGAATTCAGATGAGAATGAAATGTTTCAGCAGGAACAATAAAACTGGAACCAGCTTGGGCATCAATAAAATGGTGGGCTTGTAAAGGAAAATTGGCACCAAGATTCAAGTTTGGCGCACAATAGATCTCCCTATGAAAATCTTGACTAGGGGAGACTCCCCCCTCACATCTAGGCTGGAGTGTTTCCATGATTCTGAGGTCTGGTAGGACAGGATCTCAGCAGATGTCCAGCAAGGCCGCAATACATACAGAGACCGGCACTTCTCCTATGGTTCTCTCCTCGGGAGTTCATCGCAAACCAGTGGCACGGGAGCCACAGAAGGAAGAAACTCAGACCTGATGAAGGCAGAAATCAAAGGTTTGTGGGCACAAACCTTAAGCAAAGACTTCCCTCATCATGGACTCTATCTTGACTATGAAAATACAAATTCTTCAAAGGAAGTAGGTACATACCTGAGTAACCAACTCGTCCTTAAGATCTTCATGAAGCCCCCTCCAGAAGGCTGGGATAAGAGCATCATTGTTCTAAGACACTTCTGCAGCCAAGGTCCGGCAGTTAATGGCACATTTGGATGCCGTATTGGATCCTTGGTTGATTTTCATGAGCCGGTGTGAGGGTTTCAGTTTCCGACCCGGAACATAAAAAAATTGATGAAAAGTGGGAAGAAAGACCATGAAGTCAAGTTCCAAGGGATCATCTCTTTCCAATAATGGAGAACCACAGGATAGAGCCTTCCCCATCAGTAGAGAGATAACATAGGAAACTTTGGACCTCTCTGTTGATGTGGTGCCAAATCAAACTGGATCTTGCATTGAGTCAGGAAACCACGACAAGCATCAGGATCACCCCCAAAATGAATGGGAGCATTAATCTTGGGAACCCTTGCGGGTACAGGTGGTGAAGCGTGAATCCGCGGACCCAGAGATTTGAAGAGACTCCAGATGAGACGTACTGTGCTGTAATGATTGAGCTACATGTGCCTGTTGAGCTTTCTGGCTGTCCAGACATCATTATGTAAAAATTCCCTCCATAGTCAAGGAGGCAGTGGCCTGGGAATGTTCCATAGGCCAAGGCTAACTGTAACACTCTCGTTCTCTGGAACCGTGAACGGTGATGGTTACACTCCCTGCGGATTCCGTTGTTCACCTTTTGGGGCCACAGGCTTTCTGCTGCGGAAAACACAAGGAACGTGCATAACAACAATAAGTCTGAAAACGAGGTACCAGCAAGGATTTAGAGGAGACGTGGTGGAAAATCAGACAAGGGGTTCAAGACAGATGGCAAGAATCTGAGTCAAAGTCAGGCAAGGGTCAAAAAACAGGAATTCAGATCAGAATCAAACGTTTTGGCAGGAACAGTAAAACTGGAACCAGCTTGGGCATCGATAAAATTATTAAATGGGCTTTTAAAGGAGAATTGGTGCCAAGATTGGTATTTGGTAAACAATAGTGACATCATGATGCTTAGATGCACGACGCCAGCATCAAAATGCTCCCACCCAGGAAGTGCGCGCCTGGAGCAATGAGAAGCCTAACCAGGAAGTGCACGCCTGGAGCAATGAGAAGCCTAACCAGGAAGTGCGTGCCTGGAGCAATGAGAAGCCTAACCAGGAAGTGCATGCCTGGAGCAATGAGAAGTGCACACCTGCACACCCGACGTTGCAGGGAGACATGCCGAGAGGTAAGAGAGGGGGCAGATCTCCTGGCGCGTCTTACAACTGGTCTTTGAAGTCTGATTTGTTCCATTAATGTGGTCTTCTCCCAGTGGGTCTGTTTTGATATAATCATTGACCAGAGCCTACCAGCTTGGTGGTCAAATCAGGCATAGGACCATTCACATTAAAGAATGCTACATAACTTGCTATAAGTCCCATATGAATAAAAAATTACTTGCTAAAGTCCCTTATATATATATAGTCCGTAGAAACTTTTTGGCCATTGCACCCAGGCTTTGCTGATCCTATACA
Organism: Xenopus borealis; assembly: GCA_024363595.1. Classification (NCBI taxonomy): domain Eukaryota; kingdom Metazoa; phylum Chordata; class Amphibia; order Anura; family Pipidae; genus Xenopus; species Xenopus borealis. The sequence goes on along the minus strand of CM044440.1, from coordinate 129,939,645 downwards.
CGTGAGTGCTGATACTCTCTACTTTATTTATGTATATATATATATGTGTATATATATATATATAAATTATTTGCAATGGGTGGTTCATCGATGGCACAAAACAAAAGTGTAAATGATGGGATAGGCTTCGAAATGCATTTACTCTGCCAAGGCTAATTTGGCAGTTTTGGGGGCATGTTTGCTTCACTCTGGATGAATTTATAAAGGATTTAGGAAAGATTGAACTTGAACTAATTTTCAAATGAACACACTATGTAACTATACTATGTATACTATACTATACACATACAAGTGCTAAGGAACAATACACAAATAAGTAAAAGAAAAGTTTTTTGACCCAAGTATAACATATTTCCCCACCATAACAAACAAGGGAAAGTTGTGTTCACCAATATTTTTTAAACCATTAAGTGGTGACCACAAAATTCATACAAATAAAAGAGATCCTCTGCACTCAACCTATTATCATTGAGACATGTTGTGCCTTAAGCTGCTAAAAATGCCTTACCCTTTAAACAAAACAGGGATTGTTTGTCCATATATTGCAATATATTTAAGCTGTTCAAAGTCTCTGTGTTAACTCTACATTATAATGAAGCAGTAGAATTCTTAATGAATCAGAAGAAAGTTGAGTGAAGGACTGGCCAGACCAGGGTTGTCTTTGACATAGTTGGCCAGCTTAAATATATAGTGAATAAAGTACCCCCTCTTGTAAAATATAAGGATATTATAAGTTACCGAGGAGTTTCATGACCATATAAAAACACGAGGCCGAAGGCAGAGTTTTTTTATAAAGGTCATGGAACTCCGAGGTAACTTCTAACATCCTCATATTTTGCAAACGGGGGTACTTTATTTATTATAATACACAAGTTTCAGTGAGTCATGTGACAGAAATGATATCAGAACTCACCGTTTATAACTGATGACATCAGAACTCACCGTTTATAAGGATATAATTTGCAAGATATTTACGGCTTTTGTGTATTATATTGCAATATATGGACAAACAATACCTGCTTTGCTTAAAGGGCAGGACATTTTTAGTAGATTAAGACACAAAATGTCTCAGTGTTTTGAATATATTGATAATGGGTTGAGTGCAAAGTATCTCTTGTATTTGTCTAAAGTTCCCCACCAACCTCTGCCCCAGTGGGTCAATATAATCAGTTGTCATTTTGAGGCACACTGGAAAAGCGTTCTGATGGGTTTGGTTGGCCTTGATTTAGATAAACAAGTAGTTTGGTTTCACTTGGAGAAAAGGTTAAACTTTTATCTATAAAATATGGGCATTTTGTTCAACAATATACCTTTACTGGCACTTATCACAAATAAGAAAAAGAACTTGAGTTTATGCAGCGGAAAGTCTTCATAGTGCTCACATGCTGTAATACATGACATTGAATAAGTAAAGTATTCTCTCTACACAACCAAACCTCCGCTATGCTCAACCAGTCAATGAGTTATGTAGTTCCATGTCTGCAAGGCCTCAGTCCTGATATTGTGGTTCAGTAGTCTTGAACCAACTCAGCATGTCCTGTTTAATTCCTGTGTAACATTTTGACAACAAAAGCCAACAAAAACAATTATTACTATAGACTAAATACTCTGTTAGTTAACACAGCTGTGATCCCAATCCCCTGTGTTTCCATCTGTTTACAAACTACTGATATATGTATGAAGTTTGTCTTCCCATAATGGGTTTAAATTAATATTAACACAAAACTATTATGGCTGCTGTCCGACGGGGAGATTTTGTCACCCAAGATAAATTGGTGCTACTGTGGGTGACCGATCTCCCATAAATGCTTCGGCACCGGCAATAATTGAAATTGTTTGTGGTAAGACCTGTGTGCTGTGGAGCCACCTCATGAGGCAACTTCAGGAATTTAGGAAAAACAAAGCGACCATACATCTTACCATCAGCGATTTCAATTATTGCTGGTGGTGAAGCATTGTTGGGAGATTTACCACCATCAGTAGCGTCAGTTTATCACGGGTGATAACATCTCCCCATCGGACAGCAGCATAATTGTTCTAGGTTGCTGCATTCTGTGTCATCTGAGAGCTAATCCAATAGTATAGCTTTACTTTTATCACCCCGTAGAATAGCGTGCCAAGGGTACAAACCTAAGTATTAGTGATGGACGAATTTGTTCCGTTTCGACGAAAAATTCGAGAATTTCCTGCGAAATTCGCAAAATGGCGTAAAATTGTTAAGACGGCGCTGATGTCTCGTTTTTGACATTGGGTGTTGGTTTTTGGAGGAAAATGAGCCGGTGTCCAAAAAACGGATGCTGGCGTCCAAAAAAACGTGGTGAAACGTGGGAGTTTGCTGCAAATTCGTGCAAATTCGCCCATCACTAATAAGGATCCAACTGAGTTGGTGTGCTGCAAATAACTGGAAAAGACTGTATAATCCTTGCCAGCATCACTTGGTGAGTTGGGTGTTGGTGAGTGGGACAAAAAGTTGCTGGGCCTCCTACTCTAGGCTGCTGGGCAGTTGATGTGTTTTTTCAAAATATAAAATGTAGATGGACATTGGTATCTGGTCCTGCTATATTCCTGCCCCACTCCATACACTATATCAGTATCAAATGGAAACCTGCCTCTTCAATATCCCATTTCAAACCAAGGGGAGTGATAGGATGTTGCTATTCTTTTCGGATGATTTCTACTAGATGTTGGAACATTTAGGGCTCCTACACACGGGCGTTTTTGACCTGCGCTCCCCTGCATTGCGTTTGGCTGCGTTCAGCCGCAGGGGAGCGCAGGTCTAGACGCACCTCATTTTGTTCAACGAGGTTGTACCCACGAGACGCGTGTAAGCGCCGAACGCACATTCAGACGCAACATGCTGCATTTTTCCTGCGTTCGGTGCTTACATGCGTTAGTGTGAGTACAGCCCCAATGAAAATAATTGAGTGCGTCTATACCTGCGCTCCCCTGCGGCTGAACGCAGCAAAACGCAACGCAGGGGAGCGCAGGTAAAAACGCCCGTGTGTAAGGGCCCTTATAGTGGAATTTGATTCCATTCAGCCACCAGAGTAGTCAAACCTTAAGCTTATATCCCTCCCCTCCACAAAATCTGGATGTAGGAAATATATTTCCTACATCAAATGTTTTGATTGTTGCCATGAATTAGGATTTGTTGTTGGTTTACTGGCAAAAGGAAAACCTATAAAAGCCAAAGTGGAGTTGCAGTAAGGGCCTGGCCTATTACAAACAAGGGAAAGTTGTGCTCACCACTAATTTTTAAAACCATTAGGTGGGGAAGCAATGAGGCTGTGGCCACAAAATACATATAGACAAATACAAGATCCTCTGCACTCAACCCATTATCAATATATTTAATGCCTTACCCTTTAAACACAACTTTCTGTTGTTTGTTATAGTTCATATAGGATCAGTGACCAGCTCCTTGTTGTAGCCCCCACCCTTCCCAGCTATAGTCAGGTGATCCCACTGGTGGCTAATAAAAGGGCAACCAAGTTTGGGAGTTTTAATTTGAAAGCAGCAAGTAAGTTGCAGGTAAAACTTAGTCCCATAGTAAAATGTATAATGAAGTAATAGAATTCGTAATTAATCAGATGCAATTTGAGAGTAAGGGCTTGGCCTCATCATTTATACAAACACCTCATATCAATATATTAAAGGGCATGTGAATAGTGATGGTCGAATCTATACCATTTCGATTCGCCGGAAAATTAGCGAATTTCCAGCGAAATTGATGAAAAATTCGCCAATTGGCGAAAAATTCGCGAAACGAGTTGCGGCACATTTTTGACGCATGCAGTGTCGTTTTTGAGTCGCGTATCGTTTTTTTGTTACACCAGCGAATTTTCGGCATGCGAAAATTCGCTGGCATTTCAAGAATTTATTCCCCGGCGGCGAATCGTGTGAATGAAAATTCTGAATGACCACATAAAGAATAAGAAAAGAAACAAGTGAGACTGTGTTTAATACAACACTCGTTTTGCAGATTGCAGAAATCTAGGATCTCCACGGCATCGCCCCACACAAATAAGCAAATCACTGGGGATTTGTACAATGCAGATTTTTATTTCAACTTTTCCACATTCATCTAAATCTTGTCAGCGTTTCAAAGCAGCAAAATAAATAGATTAAATATAATTTAGTGATTTGTTTTTAATAATTACATGGATATTATGTGGATATAAACATACGCAATATAAACGTATTCCCCCACACGCAGATAATTATAGTTCATGCAATGAGAGCTCTATAAATGGACACTGCGGGCCTCTGTATAATGTTTTGTTTATGTCAACCCTGGACTTAAAGGGAAACTGTCATGGGAAAACATGTTTTTTTTTTTAAACACATCAGTTAAT
>CM044440.1:129920853-129934617 GCA_024363595.1 Xenopus borealis | reverse complement strand
ACATCATGTACAACATTTATACACACTTCTTTACTTAGGCTTTACTTCTCCTTTAAAGACCTTGGTGCTAATGACTGTCAGTTCATAATTTAGCCATATGTGCCCTTGGTATTGGATTCACTGCACTGAGCGTTCCAAAAGCGAATTATAACCAGGCTCGCCTTTTGGACATTTTTATGAAAAGAACTTGATTCAGGGGGATTTATTTGTTATACGTTTTGAGAGTCAGTTTATTATATGGCAGAAAGGGATTGGGAAGCTCCTAATTCTTTGTGGCTCTTTCAACTGCCCTGCCAGTCTCTGCGCTTGATCCCCTGCTTTTCAGCTCCAATACAAGATTCACATATAATTCCCCAAACTCCTATGACCCCCCCCCCCAGTATCCAGTTAGTGCTCCTCGCGTTTGGTCTGGGAATTCTCTCTATAACCTGACAGTATCTACCCTAGCCTGGATCTTATCTTTGACAACTGAAAGAAAAAGAAACATACAATTATTAACAGCGTTTGTGTATTTGTCAATAGGTTTAAAAAAAAAAAAAGTCCAACCAAGCACACTTTTTATTAGGGATGCACCGAATCCACTATTTTGGATTCGGCCGAACCCCCGTATCCTTTGACAATGATTCGGCTAACTACCGAACCGAATTCGAACCCTAATTTGTATATGCAAATTAGGGGAGAGAAGGGGGAAAACATTTGTTACTTCCTTGTTTTGTGACAAAAAGTCATGCAAATTCCCTCCCCGCTCCAAATTTGCATATGCAAATTAGGTTTCAGATTCGGTTCGGCTGAGCAGAAGGATTTGTCCGAATCCGAATCTTGCTATAAAAGGCCGAATCCTGAACCGAATCCTGGATTTGGTGCATCCCTCCTTTTTATTGATCTGTTTAATGCAGATTTCTATAGCAAACTGCAGCCATAACAATGAACAAAGAAGCTGGACTATTTCATGTAGAATTACAAAAGAAGAATTTTGAAGAAGTTATTTGTTGGTACCGGGTGGCAAAAATAACCCTGTATGATTTCCCTTGATCCCAGCTGACAACAGACAGAATAAAAAAGTCTCCACCCAGCTCAGAAGAGATGACAGCGCAGTTTGGGCATGTGGGCTGACAATCATCATCTCATTGGCAGTGACTGTGTGATGTACATTCTCCTCCTCCACCTAAACACCGTCCCAAACATCCTGCCATTAATTAGCTGGACATTCTGGCTAGTAAACAAGTAAAACGGCTAAGGGGGTTGGAAAACGAGACATACAGTCAGTCTATAGTCACAACAAACAATCCCACCGACAGAGAAGCACAGACTCTAATTTCTCCTTCCTTCCCATTTTTCTGTTTTTCTTTCCTGTTTCTTATGCAACATCCATATTAACATCTAAAAAAGGCATCCCAGTCCTGCAATGAGCCAATAGAAAAAGAGAAGGGGGGGGAGATCTGTAATGAATTATCACATCATCGGAACATGGAAAAAGAAAAGCACGAGACACTTCGAACTTTCTTCCTGTTTTGAAAATGACTCTGCTTGCAGTTGGTCACATGCCTTCCCTAACGAATGCCTTCCCTAACGAGGGCCTTCAAGCACTTTTTTTTAAAATAAATGAACCATTGCTGGGAGAAAGTGGTTTGAAAGATCTATTTCTGGGGTTCGGGTAAATGGGAGCCAACATTTTGCTAATTGACTGCTACTGTACACAGATCTAAAGAGGGAGAATAGGCTGAGAGGTAAGATACGAGCAATCTTTTTATATTGTTCTCTGCAATGCTTGGCAAGTCCACCATGCTCCTTTGGATTACACAAAGCAATAAATTCTTGGCTGTAGGGAACCTATAAATTCTACGAAGTGCTGTTGTAAACAGACTAAATTAGAGGTCAGAAAATATTTAATACAGAAATATTGCTTTGAAAAAAAAAAAAAAGGTTTCCAATTTCACTCCAAGTTTATAGGAATTTCAGTGGCTGAAGGTGACTATGGTTTAACCCCAGCATATACAGGAGTTGAGCATTTGAACAGCTGAAACCCCAGCTTTATAGAATGTACTGTAGGGGACTGGTAAATTAACCTCCCAGTATATTTAGCAGGCAGTCCCCAAGTGTTATGGACACCTAAGTGTTTCCTAAAATACAGTTAGAAGGGGGAACTTTTTCCTATTCCTGCTATAACACATGCCCCTTGCTGTTACTCACAGTGACCAGTAGATGGCACTGTGTATGAAAGGATTGTAAACCATGCTTTCAGGGTCCATCTTGTGCTAGCTCTGGCCTGAGCAGGCAGGCAGAGTTTCAAGTGGAACCTAGACAGGTCAGGTCTAGCAAGGATAGGCTACTCACAGTTATAGGTCGCTCTAGGAGTGACAGATAGATAGGATTATTTAGCTGAGCAGTTTGAGGCTCCTACGAGGATTGTGAGTGGGATTAACATCCCGGGTACTCACTGTTGATCCTGCATGTGCTGATGTGATTGCTGTACACTTCAATGTGGATTGTCTGTTCAATAAACATGTTCTTTAGTTATAAGAACCACTGGCGCCCAATTATTTTCACCCTGAATACCTCACTGCGAGGGCTTATTCCCTAAGATTAAAGGTCTCATCCGGGAGCAATATATTGGGAGTGGAGCCTATAGATAGAGACAGGTGCACTCAAGTTTACTATAGCGCTACAGTACAATCAATTGAAATCAGTGCTAAGCAGTTAATCCCATTTAGCCCAGCATATACAAAAGATATACAGAAGGGATCAGTTCAATTCCAGCTGTTTTAGAACAGCCGGGAAATGGAAGTCTAGTAGTGATGGGCGAATCTCCCACTATTCGCTTCGCCGAAAAATTCGAGAAATTCGCGAATCGGCGAAAAATTCGCGAAACGAGTCGCGGGACGCTTTTGACGCGCGTCGCGTCAACTTTATCAACCAAGTTCAAACAGTTCAGCATTACAGTAGAAAGAACTTGGTGATTTACTAATAAACGGCAAACAATTCTGCAGATTGAACTTTATCCGCTAAACCCAAACAATTCATAATACACAAGTGATGGAAGTCAGAGCAGCCCAGAATACAATGACTATAGAATCAGTTGCATGTTATTTGCAATATATTTCATTTTTAATTATTGGGTTCTCCATTTTCTCCCGACAGAAGTTATTTTTTTTTTTACTATAATTACTGAAGAAGTACAATTCTCCCACACACTGTGCACCGGCTGGAAAGATCCATTATCCGGAAAACCCCAGGTTCCGAGCATTCTGAATATGTGAACAGGTTCTCTTTATGCAGTCACAATCTGCAATACTGGCAAAAACACACACAGGCACAGATTCTGACACACACTAAGGTGCTCACACTCTAAGACTCACACACACACTCAGACGCACAAACACTGAGGCACACACACCCACTAACACACACACTGAGACACACACACACACTGAGACACACACACACTGAGACACACACACACCCACTAAGGCACACACACACACACACACACTGAGACACACACACACACACAGAGGCACACACACACACACTGAGGCACACACACACACACTGAGGCACACACACACACACTGAGACACGCACACACACACAGAGGCACACACACACACACTGAGGCACACACACACTGAGGCACACACACACTGAGGCCCACACACACCCACTAAGGCACATACACACATCAAGGGTCCCAACTTGATGGTTGTCCAGGGATAAAATCGGGCAGTGGGTGTGAATTACAGACATTTGTTGTAGAACAATCATTCTTTGTGCATGCCAGGATTGTAGCACAAGCCAACAAACATGTACTGTACAGAAGGACCCAAACGTTATTTGATGAAAGCTTCATTTGTAACCATATGAACTATCCAAAGAAATAAATAGGTGCCGACTGCAGGAATAATACATAAAATTTGCCTTTTGTATGACTATTACCTTGGCAGCCCCACTGGTCCTCTTTGGTCAGTAATGGTCAGCAATTCAACAGTGGGATTCTGGTAGTTGCCATTCAATAGAAGCTGAAGCAAGCATACTAGTGGTATATGGAATACACAACAGAATTACTTTAAAACAATCAACCAGGATGGCACTAAATCACATGGAACAAAACAAAATGGCTGGCATTAGGGTATACAAACAATTGTTATAGGATAACAACAAGCTGGTTGGCATGGCAATAGAAATGATGGATAGAATTGCAGAACATGGATAACAACAAGATGGATGGCACTGTAGCAGGTGGATAAACAGCAAGATGTATGGAATGGCTACATATGGGAAATGGAATGACAGCAATGCAGCACTTGGAAAGTCCCAAGATTGATAGTATTGCAGCACATGGACCCAATCTCTTAATCAAGAGCAAGGCCCACTGGCCAATCTGAAACAGATAAACACTTGCTTTGGATGCATGAAGAACATCTGTGGGTACTGAATACCATTGTTTTGATTTTTTTTAATTAACGTCAATTATGGAAAGGAAACAAATACAAATTGGAAAACTACAGCGTTATACGAAAGGAAATGATTTAAGTACAGTAAAAAAAAAAAAAACCTTTTCTAAGGTTTCTTTTTTTTTGTACAGGACAATGAATGTTCAACGTGGCAATAAATGCAGGTCTTATATCATCAACTTCTTAAACCTTCTTCTTAGAAACACAAAGAGGAATACATTGCAGTAGCTCTGCATACAATATGTTCTAGTGCTTAATAATACAACCCCCTCCACCCCAAATAAAAACAGTTCATTTTCGGGGGCGTTGGAGTGCACTGAGCAACCACAGTGGGAATGCTATTAATGTTTCATAGATCTTTTTATAATGTTTATGTAGGAGTCTGGCTACATTTTATGTAAGCATTTGCCTTGCACGAGGGCACGAGTTGATGTCGAGGTCTGCAAATAAGACTGATTAGATTAAGGTGCTTATTGGCTACCCCTGAATGGTTCCTGGTAACAAGGTCCCAGCAGAGGAACACCCTGCCTTCTGTTCTTTGGAGCATGTATAATATATGGCTAAAATTATTATAACACCTTTACATAAAGATGATCAATTACTCCCGGTGGCCCCATTCTAACCTGATATTCAATATCCCTGTTCAGTTTAATAGTGGCTGAATAAATCTTGGCGTGCATATAAAACATTACCTACAACATGGGTGGTCGTACCTTTTGTTTTGGATTTTTTTTTGGCTTGCATGGAAGAAAAAAAAAACCGTAGAGGCCACTTGAGGGATATGAAATAAAATCCATTTCTGTGGTATTTATACAAATGGCCTGCGGGAGTCACTGTGCACATTACTTGTACTATGCATATACACAGTACTTTCTGTACAGATTGAGAGTGATAGAGTTGGATGTTACTGTAATGGCTGCATGAACCTGCTAATAAAGCCCTGTTATACTCATCTTTGGCTACCAAAACACAACAAATTTGGCAACGAGATGTCTTTTCTACCTCTGCAGCATCCTGCAGCTTTTCTTCCAAATCCTGGTGAGCCTACCATACCTTTTACTGCTTGGATCCATATGTTTGATAATTACATTATTGCTGCTGACCAAGGGGAGATTTCTGCAGCTAGAAAGTGTGCTTTACTTCACATTCACTGCCTGGGAGCAGAGGAACAGCATATATTCTATACATTACCCATACCTGATGAAACTGCTATAAAGAACTTTTTTGTGCCAAGAGTAAATGTGGTTGCTGAAAGATATATATAAATTCCGCCAACATGGACAGTGTAATGGGGAATCCTCAGAACAATTTGTAGCAGCTTTGAGAGAGCTGGTTGGTAACTGTGAGTTTGGGAATCTAACAGATGAAATGCTAAGAGACCAAATAGTGGAAAAAACAAACTCACCATGCATTAGAGAGAGACTGCTCCTAGATTTAACCCTTGCAAAGGCTATTACAGTTGCTAGCCAATTTGAAACAGCAGTGACAGAGGCTAAAACTCTCAGTCAGGGAACTGCTGGGAACGTACAGATTGTGAATCCAGTACTGTGGCCTAATAATGCACAGTCGCAGGCAAAATACAGTGCTAAGGAAAGGGATTCACTGCAAAACTGTGCAGCAAATACAAATAAAAAATACTGCTTCTGCTGTGGTTCAACACAACACACTGCAAACTATGCTACATGTCCTGCAAAAGCTGTACAGTTCTGCAAATGCTCAAAGTCAGGTCACTTTGCTACAGTCTGCCATAGTTCTGCTAAAGATGTTCATGAACACACTGCTACAAATGTTACAGTATTCAGTGTGGATAAAGCTGGTACATTTATTCCAGACAAGTTTATATGCACTGTTAATGTCAATACTGCTTCTGCTGACAAGAGGCACTCTATTAACCTGATGCTTGATGCAGGTTCAGCTGCTACTATTGCTTGAAATACTTTGCAAAATATACTCTTGTTGCACCTGCCCTGGGACTGGTTAGTTACTTAAAGGGGTTGTTCACCTTCCAAACACTTTTTTCTGTTCAGTTGTTTTCAAATTGTTCCACAGAAATAAAGCCTTTTTTTCAATTACTTCCCATTATTTATCTTTTACTGTTTTTCCAAAATCTAAGTTTAAAGTTTAATGTTAGTGTATCTGGTGTTTTTAGTCGGGCAGCTCAGTAATTCAGGTGCAGACTCTAAACTGATACAATTTTGATACATTTCACAGCAACATCTCTGGAGTATTAGCAACTATTGTATCAATTCTAACAGCTGCCTGTAATGAAACCCAGAGATTCTGATCAGCAGGGACAAAGATTAGAAATGTATCAGTTTAGAACAGTTGGGGGGGTCAGAGACCCCTCCCTCCCAGAGCTGCTTTAGAAGGTGAAAAATGACAATTTACACTTCAATATTAGAAAAACTGTTACAAATAGAAAATAAACAGTAATTGGAAAAAGTTATTTCTGAAAATAACTAGTTGTCTGAAAATGAACAACCCCTTTAAAGGATCCAATCCCTGTGCTTGGTTGATTGCCATTAACTGTACAATTTGAATCAAACACTGCAGTGTGACTTTTACATTGTGAATAAGGGTTATGCTATACTTGGAAGGGATTTACTGCATTAAACCTACAATTAGTGGATGGTTTCATTACTACAGCACCAGTGAACCTATAAGGCATACTGAGACAGAATCAGAAAACTATCTGCACGGACCAAGGACTGTGTGATGTGAAGAATGTATATCATTTCTTTAAGATACATACTGTTTAATTGCTACTGTTTATTATATTTGTCCAAATGCTTTCCTACTTTAGGGGGAACTGGTGTTTATACAAATGGCCTGCAGGTGTCACTGTGCATATTACTTGTACTATGCCTATGCACAGTACTTTTCTGTACAGCTTGAGAGATAGAATTGGATAATGGCTGCATGAACATATTAATAAAGCCCTGTTATACTCTGCTCATCCTTGTCTGTCAAAACACAACAATTTCCAATATAAGCTGTAAATTGTACAAGTACAACAGAGAGGTAGGTGCACACGAGAAACCTTGTTGGTTCTTGTTGGCTCTACCAATTTTGAACCATAATTATTTGAATGATCAACCTTGTGCTATATGAGGTTTGTCTACTGGTTGGTTAAGCCATGAGAACATTTTAATAACCTAATTGGCTACCGGCTGCTCTCCTTCTGAGGATGGTTGGCCTACAGGTGTTTGTCTACAGGTTGCTTTCCCTCTGACAATGGTTAGTCTGCAGGTGATTGGCTACTCATTGCTCTCTTTTGAGAATGGTTGGTCTACAGGTGATTGGCTACAGGCTGCTCTCCCTCCGAGAATGGTTGGCCTACAGGTGAAAAGCTACAGGCTGCTCTCCCTCTGAGAATGGTTGGCCTACAGGTGATTGGCTACAGGCTGCTCTGCCTCTGAGAATTGTTGTTTACAGTTGATCGGCTACAGGCTGCTCTCCCTCTGAGAATGGTTGGCCTACAGGTGATTGGCTACAGGCTGCTCTGCCTTTGAGAATGGTTGGCCTACAGGTGATTGGCTACAGGCTGCTCTCCCTCTGAGAATGGTTGGCCTACAGGTGATTGGCTACAAACGGCTTTCTCTCTGAGAACTGTTGGTCTACATGCGATTGCCTACTGTCTGCTCTCCCTCTGAAAATGGTTGGGCTACAGATGATTTTAGTACAGGCTGCCTCTGTAGTTGGCTCTATGTTTGATCTACAGGTTGGTATAGCCCTATGGACATTGTAAAACTGTGATTGGCTACCTGTAGGTTAAAGGAATACAAAGGAATACTGTATATTTTATCTAACAAGCTATCCAGACTCCCCTTTACTTATAGAGCACAATATAGATTAAAGCAGTCATCATATCCCCCCCCAGCAGGGATACTGCAAGAGTAGATAAGTCAAAGAAAAAGATTGGACTGGACAGAAATACTCTTCAGGTGCAATTAATTCAGCACACAACAGACATGGGGATTCATAGGCACTTTCAGTTATCTGTTCAGGCTTCATTTTGATCAGTTCTTGTCATCCACAGGAATAAACTAATAATGGGATTGTTCTTAAACTTACTGCTGATGCCAAGGACTGATCAAAATGGAATCCATATGCACGGCCCATACCAGCTATGCCATTCTGCCAAGCAACAAGGTTACTTGTAAATTCAGCTTGAAATGCTCATAGAGAAAGATCAGCTGACTCTTGCACTCAGTTCTAATTGAGATGCGTCAACCAAGTTTACAGCACCAAAAAAAAAAATTATTAAAAGTCACTAATGCCTGATAAAAAGGTCTTTAGGATTAAAATTTAGGGTAATGAATTGCATTGCTTTAATAAAACGGAAGTGTCTCTGCATGGATCATCCATGTGAGGATGAATCACACATTGTTTTGTGTCACACGCGAAGATAAGAAAGATTCAATCTTGGAATCAAGTAATTGTCACATCAAAGCTCCCAAGGAATATAACGAGCACAATCATTGTGTGATGGAAACCAAATGAGGACAAACCTCAGTCTGTTGCTGTAAGTTAAACTGTAAGTCAAACAAAGGCTAATCTTTAATACTCCTCATTATCTACCCTACATACTGTACAAATGGGCTGCAGAGTGCTGGGGCCCACCAATCAACTACCGTTTCTGATGATTTTTCAAAGGTTTCTAAAAATAGCGCACATAAAATATATTTAATAATAGACTTCAGAAAACATTCTCCGTCTCTGCATCTGATTCCCATTAGCATGACTCCACCACCCAATGCTTCATTCAACGTGATACATATAGGTCACACAAACACAGGGGACCCTAGTAGCACCATGGAGTTGGTGTTCGTAAGAGGCTCATATTTAGATTCCAACAGGCCACCCATTATATATATATATATATATATATATATATATATATATATATATATATATATATAGTAGAATTATTGAATACTGTTCTAAAAAATCTAAAAATATATTTAGCCAATGAATGGATATTTGGGAGAAGGGGACATGAGGAATTATCAAAAAAGTGTATTTGAGGAGCAGAATAATTGTTAGTCCCACTCCTTCTGCCAGTTCCTTCTTATCTATTAAATAAGCACAGATATTACTGTTTTCTGGTGGAGGGTGGACTTATCTATTTCCCAGTAGAATACCTTCCACAGAATGTTCATTGACCAGATCAGATCAGTCGCACCATTGTATTTATATATTCTTACTTAGCCTTGGGGTGCTTCCATGTGGTTGTAGCACCCCCACATCCATTCCTTTAAATGGTGGTCTTATGCCTTTAAAAGTGGGTTGGTCTGGGCAATTTTTCTCTCTCTTAACAGCAGCAAACAGGGGAGAATTAATCCTGTGGAGCCAATGCTGTGGCCTTGGCAATTTCTCTCCTTTAAAAGTTAATGATGGGGGAGGACTAAGCCCTCTGATTGAAACCAAAGCCCAGTTCAGGAGAATCTTATCCCAAGAAACGCCACCATGTAGGGAAGTGCCAGCCTTTGAATAATATGACCGGAGGCAAATGATATGGGATTTATCTTGACATGATATGGGGGGTTTTCAGCTTTATGATCATAACTTTGCTTTGATCAATCCCCCTCTTTGGTGTTCTTGTAAAAATACATCAGAAACTGAATGGAAATTTGGAAGAGGGGAATGAGTAATTATCCCAAAATGTCTTTGATGAGCAGAGGGATTGCTAGTCCCACTCCCTTTCCCAGTTCCTACTTATCTATGAAATAAGCACAGATGGATAATGTTTTGATTCAGTATTCGTTACCTTATTTTCTGGATAGGGTGGAAATATAGCAATCCCAGTAGAATACCACCTTCTTTTTTTATACTGCGGAGCCCTGGCAGAACTATAAGAGGAGTCATAGAATTTACTCTTTACTTTCTGTTTATTATAAAATCTTTTGGACTGTTTTTAAAACAAATGCTTAGATTGGATGCAGGCATCTACTGACCCTTCTAGCGGAATCATTCAACTTACGTTCCAGTGTTAGGACTGTGGATATACTTGTATAAATATCATCTGGGCTCCTAATTACAAATGAAATGATGATACAGTTATGTATGACCTGGAGCACTGGAGCCCGTGCCCTGGTTCAGATTCAGTTGCTGCTCGGAGATAAGAAGAACCTTGAATGTACAAGAGGACTTGTTGTGACTTAATAATCTTTGAACTCCTGGGAAAGGATGACTTTTTTTTCCTTTTTTTGGTTAAAATATGGCGGATTATACAAAGGGGCAAATCAAAGAGTCCTTTCTACTTGTACCTTGGTGCAACATTCAGCTTTGTGCCTACCAGCAGCTATAAGCATCGGTTATGAACAAATAACAAATGAAATTACTGCACAAAACGTTTCCTAGAATAATATTGACATATGTATGAGGTACAAATACTAATGGGAAGGTAATTGGTGCTGCCATTCAGAATGACGGGGCATTGGCCCAGCTGTGGTAGGACTGGGTTCTCTAGCATCCATGTGTGCACTTTAAGGGTGTGATGGAGCTGGGTTCAAGTTGCTACGTGCATGGAGATCTGAGTAAAGCCGTGGGAGATAAATATCTGGCCTGTAATGATAATTACCCAATAGTCCTAGTGATACCCCATTGTTGTGTGTGTGGTAGCACAACAGTAGCACAAATGCTGCCGTATAAGTATTGGCTCCGCTTACAGCACTCCACTCATAAAATGTTATATGGTATAAAAGCAGATTATCTCCAGCCTCTATTAAATAACATATCAGTGCCATGATCTCCTCGTTGATTCATTTGTGGCACCAGAAATCAGATCGAGGTTTGTACAATGCCGATGACTTCACGCACCTAATTCTTTCTCCATGTTTTTTTGTGGCTGTTGTTTATGAAAGAATTCTATCTGGCTCTGCAAGTCCCAACACCGAAACCTGATCCGTATGATTAAAACAAGAAGAAAAAAACACAGGGCCGATCCAAAGGCGAGGGGATGCAGGACTGGAGATTGCCAAATTGAAGATTAAGATTGGAGACAGGCTTAAGGTTCTAGGCTAAATGCCAGCAAATCAGGGCAAGACAGATATATAATCTAAGAGATATTTTGCTTGCAAACCTATGAGGCTAAGTGTGTGCCTCCACCAAGGCCTGCGGATCAAACCTTGCTCCAGTGCCAGCAGCTAAAAAGCACAATCAGTATTAAAACAGAATTCACTTATTCACTTCTGATCAGGATCACAGAACTTTGTTTACTCCTAGTATTAACTATTATGCCTCCAAGGGTAGAGGCTGGCGGCACAGAATGTCTTGGCTTTGTAGGGATTTTAGAACTGGGTGGACAGTGTTGGACTGGCCCACAGGGATACCAGGAAAACTCTCGGGGGGCCCAGGTGTCAGTGGGCCTCTTGCTTCTAACAATTTGGCCTATTTCATATTCATTCCCTATTTCTTTATGTGGAAAAAGAGGCTTAATAATGAATAGAATAGAGTATAGTAAGTAGATCTAAAAGAATAGGAGAATAAAGAGATTAAGTGAGGAGAGAAGGAATAATAGTTTGGAAAGTTGGGCCCCTGGTCTAAGGTTTTCTGGTGGGCCCCTGGTCTAAGGTTTTCTGGTGGGCCCCTGGTCTAAGGTTTTCTGGTGGGCCCCTGGTCTAAGGTTTTCTGGTGGGCCCCTGGCATCCCAGTCCGACACTGTGGGTGGATAATAATAGTGCAGCTATACTCAGTGGTGTGCCTAGACTTCACTGGGTCTAACTATACAACAACTTCAAAGCAGCCTATGTAGGGCCTCCCTACAAAATTCGAAAATTCGCCTGGCGAAGTGCGCCGAACATTGGCGAAGGCAATGCTAGTGCATTTTCACCGCTTAGGGAATTTGCCCCTAAAAGTTAACTCAAAGGTGAACAATCCCTTTAATCAGATTACTAGAGCCTAGATGAACCTCCTGCATAATGGGCTTACCTGTAAACCAGGAATCGAAGTAAATCCAGCACATATATCATGCTTAAGGGATTACTCCCGTGTTTATTGTCTATCCAACAACGTTAGTAATCCCTTAAGCATGATACGTGTGCTGGATTTGCTTCGATTCCTGTTAAACATGGAGGTGCCGTCCTAAGTCCATGCACCGTTAATTATTTTTTCGGAGAGGCCTTGTGTGCGTGTGCAATTTTTTGCCTAATCTTACCTGTAAACCAACACACAACAAAGTGGCGAAGGTAGGGGGTGGTTTATACAGGACTCATTATTAGTGATGGGCAAATTTGTCCTGTTTCGCTGAAAAATACAGCAAAATGCGAATTTTGACGCCTGGGTCAATTTTATCGCCTGTGCGCCTATTTAGTCCAAATGGATTAAAGTCAAGGGGCGTCCGAATAATTTTGATGAACGTTTTTTATGCCCGCGACTATTCCGACGCGCATCCAAATAATTTTTGACGCGCTGAATTTATTCGCTGGTGCCAACATGTAGACATTCACGGCAGCTGAATGAATTCGCCCATCACTACTCATTGTGCAATATAAAACTAACACCTAATTACAGGGGAGATAGTAAGTGTGAAAACCACACTTGCCCCATTTTTACACTAAAAGGATAGGCAGTTATTTTCTGTAAAAAAAAGGATATAATTAAAAGTCTGCTTTTTATGTAAAGGCCATTAACATGGCTTATTTGCCTCCCCTAAACCCAGGGCAGCTCCTTGCATTCTGGAATCGGATGTTGTTGAAGTTTATGGTTCCCGGGAGGTGGATGTATAATGAATAATGAATTAATGTTGATCCACTGCTTGAGCTTCCCTGAAATTGTCTGAAATAAAACCGAATCTATGGAACATACAGAAGGGTTTCTGCTCCCTGTGAGTCTCGAGACCACAAACGCTTAAACACATAACAGTGTCTGCCACCAATACACAATCTGATTGTCTTTTAACAGCTCCAATAAAATTTGTGCAAGGAAATAATATTCCATGTCCTTGGCTCGGCGCAGTAAAACACGGAGCAGCCCCAAGGGCAACGCTGAATCCGCTACTTAATGAGTAAAACAGGATGATCTCGGCTTCTTTTGTGCTTCTATTCTCTGTTCTCACACTGTTCCAAGTTCATTCCAATCTGGGATATTGGTGTCAGGGAGCCAAGTTCTTTGCTTCATGTTTTGCTGAAAGAGGAAGGAAGATGTTTGTTTGTACTTGGCTGTGATTTCTTGCCTCTTTTTACTCCAATGGAAGAAAGATCAGGGCTGGTTTTAGGGTAATTCACCATGGGCATTTTGGCTTGGACCATCGGCATCCTGCCCTGCTTTATGGCAGCTGAGATTCTAGCTATCTGTATAACAGAGCATTCTG
>CM044440.1:129874598-129917035 GCA_024363595.1 Xenopus borealis | reverse complement strand
GTGTTCATTATGGACTGGAGAGGTGAGAGTTTCTGGAGGGGAAGGCCAATTAAAAGAGAAAATAGAACAGGTATAAACACACACACACATGTAACTTTGAGGAGGAAGGTTCCAATACTGCTGGTGGCTCAAGAGGGCATTGCCTGGAAAAAAAAATAAGAACTCATTGGATGTTTCCATCACCTGCTGTCTAAATCAGATACCTATCTGGTATGGAAGAAGAGCCAGCCCTGTATTCTAAATACCCAACAACTAGGGGATTGGAAAACTGAAGAAAAAAACAGACCCATAATAAATCTGCCTTCTGGACACACAGCAGAACCCTGCCCCGATGCTTTGTTTTGCTAGCAGTCTAAGCAAAATACTCCTATCCTGGACCAGTCCTATTTGTAACCTGAACAAGGTCATCTCTATTGTCACACTCTGCTAGTTGAGGACTCCAATAAACTGAAGACTTTTGGTCTGAAATATAGCCCTTAGGCATGCAACCAGCCTTATTTAGGAGAAGACCTAAAAATTCCCAGTAGACTAATATACACTGTCTCTACAGGCATCCTACTATATAAATGTTATCTGTATGACAGATAAAATGGCTCTTATATGATGACACTAAGCTTATTAGTAGTAAGCGTCAATGCATAACCCTGGGTAGAAGCTACCCCCTCTCCAGCTTGTAGGAGGCACCGAGGTCCCTCCTAACTAAGTGTAGAAATACATATAGGGGTACAACGCGTTTCACGGGCTCAGACCCGCTTCTTCAGGCAATAAACATAGGAGTTACAGCTGTGAATTTCAGAGACCAAAGTGACATATAGTATGCTATATGCTTATTCGTCAAAACAAAAACTTTTTAAAAAATATTACAAGAGTATGTATGGTGGTCGTGATTCTGGGAGAAAGGTATGGTGCAGGGACTGGTTAGCTATTAATAAAAAAAGAGGGTTTTTTTGGGGTATACCAAAGTAAAAGATTGATGGTATTAGAGGATATAACAATTATACAGGTGAAGTGCAATAATTGGGATACGAAGGAAGTGCAGTGAGCAAAACATAGTGGGGCTACAAAGTTAATATACAATCATAAATAACAAGAACAAATAAAGCATAGGGTGATGTGTGGTAGTAAATAACAAAACTCACCATCTGGCAGTAGTATACTGTGCCGGCAGAGGATGCCTGAGTGTCTTTTATAGTAAAAGTTTGGAGGGGAACCAGCATCTTACAAACAGGAAGTGCATCACAGGGGGGCGGGGTTAAGGCAAGAAATAAAACACTATAGTAAATGCCACAATATCGTTGCATTGTACTAGCTAAATAAAGATGTTAAGCGCCTGGCTTACAACACCTGGTATTCCCAGGCGGTCTCCCATCCATACCTGGATGGGAGACCGCCTGGGAATACCAGGTGTCGTAAGCGGCGCTGAAAATGACTAATAACTAGAGTATATCATACTGCAGAACAAAATAGCAACAAACAGATACAGATGATATTGAATCATCCTCTCTGAGTGCTACCTGAAGGCATGGACTCCAATGCCCAAGTGTCCCAGGCCCCGCCGAAGGACTGCAGGAGCATGAGAAGCCTTTCGCCTTCTCACCATAGACTAGAGGACCAAGTGAGTCTCCGTCCTGATGACAGGCCGTATACCTAGCCAAAAGGCCCAATGTGACAAAACTTGGTCCTAGCCAGCTAGAGGACCAATTGTCCTTCTACACAGAAGGTCTACCTAGCCAAATTTACTTATATCCATTAGGGCTACTGGATTAAGGTGGGCCATTAACCAGAATCCAGCATACACTACATGTCAGTAGAATAGTCTGCTAGCCCATGTATCTATTTCTATTAGGGCTACTGTTTCAGGTAGGCAAGCAACCAGAACCAAGCACTGTGCAGGTCAGCATATGATCACATTGTATGCAAGCAATTAGTTAGACTTCAGCAAACTGCAGAACAGAATATGGACTTACTTGTTGCTCATTATGCAAGGCTGTAAGCCAGTGATCCCCAACCAGTAGCTCGTGACCAACATGTTGCTCTCCAACCCCTTGGATGTTGCTCCCAGTGGCCTCAAAGCAGGTGCTTATTTTTGAATTCCAGGCTTGGAGACAAGTTTTGGTTGTATAAAAACGAGGTGCACTGTCAAACAGAGCCTCAATGTAGGTTGACGATCCACATAGGGGCTACCAAAAAGCCAATCACAGAACTTATTTGGCACCCAAAGAACATTTCTCATACTACTATTGCTCCCCAACTCCTTTTACTTCTGAATGTTGCTCACGGGTTCACAAGGTTGGGGATCCCTGCTGTAAGCATATTGCAGGACACCAGGTTCATTTTAACAGGCAGCCAGGCCTCACAGGCTTACTGACAAGAGCAGTACTTACCTGAGGCTGCAGGACCAGAATTCTAGTCTGCAGTCTGTTAGAGAGTGGGCGGGACCACCTGACTTGCTATAACTGGCAGTTGCTCAGGAATCACCTGATTATACTCAGCTGGTGTCTGCACAGACAGTGGAATCACAAAATTGCATTCAGTGGGGGGGTCACATAGCCAGTGGAAGCCACTGATTATATTCAACTGCTGTCTGTATAAGCAGGTAACCAAAAGCAACTGCTGAGGTTACACAGAGGCAAAATTAATCATTAGTGCTGGTGCCTCCTGCAAGGGCCCAAGTCTGCAGCCATTTTAGCTGAAGGCTATAGAGCAACTTTTTATTTTTCATTTATTTATTTTTATTTATTTATTTTAAACTACCTCCACCTTAGGAAAGTCTATTGAGGGAGGCATCTGGCCATGTAACCGGCCCCCTTTAAAACACAAAAGAAAACAAAAGTAATAGGAGGCAGTAAGGCTCAGGCCCATATTTAATTATGCATAAACTAACTGCCACCTCCCTCACCCATCCATAAAAATGGGGTGTTTGGGCCATATACACCATTGGTTGCCCATGTATTGCTATAAGACATGGAGATCCTACAAGTTCTGTCTGATATCAAATTCAAAGCCACAACCCAGCAAGACAGCAATGTTTTCCATTGCTCCACTATGTGGACAAAACACAACTCAGTGCTGTTGCAAGGCAAATCTCATTCCATACTAAATGCCAAAATTCCAGTTGTCAAACAGCAGCACGGGCTACATGGAGGCAGAACAGTAACAGGAATTAGCCTTGTACCCACAAACTCTAATTGGCATGTCCATCCTCAAATGTGATTGTCTTGACTGTAAGCACTTTAGAAAGTGATAAAAAAACTTGCTGTGCACCTCAAGTCCTCACACACTCTCCCTTAATTCTGCTTTTATGTGTACTGTTGTATGGTCTGAGCGACATTCTTTATAATGTATTTTTTCCAAAATTTTTGTAATAGACTACACCATAGATTTTACTAGAAAGCTTTTATTGAGCAATTTGGGCAACAATAACACCACCACATATTTCAAATGATGCTTCATGAGTTGCATGACAGAAAATAATTTCACATGTTACTGTTCTACCACAATGGGCATGTTCTGCTAATCTAACCTTTCTTCAAAAGACAAGTTTGGAGATTTCTTACAAAGAATCCCATGTGAATTAAACACTTATCCATTTTGGAGAGCCCTCCCTATCTCCTAAACCGCACCAGCTCATTCCCACAGTTGGGTTGGCGAGTGTCACCTCACCTAACGTTTTACAAAAGATATGGACATGGAACATGAGCAGTTTGAGTCAAGTCCATATTAGCTTACACTACACATGCTCAGTGTTGGCGACCTATTACAGATGAAGATGGTGCTGTGCTATTTTCAACAAGGTATGGCATCTCTATGGCTTTAGTTCTTCTTTAATGTTCAAGAAATGCTCATGATTGGTCTTTACAATATCCTCTTCTGTCTGCCTAACAACTCCATGAATTTCATTTATTTTTCTTAGGTGCCTAAGCAGCACTAGTTCCTGTGCGGGGTTGTGAGTTCCAAGTTTGCATCTCAGCATGTGTCATATCAAGAGTTAACCAAGGAAATGAGTGTATGTAAATGTGTCTGTACCAGCCCTCTCTAGAATAATAATCATGCTTCCACGTGTGCAGTTATAATGCTATATAAGTAATAACCTTGACCTGTGTAGAGCAAGATTCAGCAAAAATTAAGAGAATTACAGCATTGGCAAGACATGTCCAAAATACAGATGACCAACAGTCTTACCACAAAAAAATGTTTGGTTTGAACTCTTACCTGAATTTTTTTTGTTTTTGAATCTCAGTATAAACATTAAGACTGAAGCAACAAAGTTTGACTCATCAGGCAAAAAAAAGGAGAAGACGGTTCCCTAGGTTTTAACTCACATGTGATGACATAAAACGGAGAAAAAAAAATAGCTGGGAGTTGAAAATGATTTAAATTTGCCAGCTCCTAGCTTTTATGGAAGCCTGCCAATACTAATTTGGATCTGGGCATTTCAAAGTTGTTTGCACAGCTCTACATCTGCCAGAAAAAAGTGGACTTATAGTAGAGGTTAAAAAAGGTGCAGCACAAGTAGCTAACTGTTCTCCCATAAAATGTAGGAATGGAATTAGCAGAGTGAGTGAGTTTGCTAAAAAAAATTAAAAGAGATGGGTTACAAGTTGTAATAGGGAGCTGAGACTATGTAGTTAAGTTGGGTTGAAAACTGATAAAAGTCCATCAAGTTCAACCCCTTCAAACGAAACCCAGCTCATACATTCATACATGCAGTACAGCTTGACCATTCACCATGTAAAACCTGCTGAATTGTTGTTTTAGCCTATGGAAACCTCCTAGAACCCATATGGAGTCAATTGGTGGACTTTGAAAATTCTACTTTTTTTGGGGAAAAACTTTGAATAAAATGCGTTAAAAATTTTAATCGATCTAATTGAAAACTGACCTATTCGAACGAAAAAATAATCCTAATTAATTTGGTTGGTCTTTTTGAATTTGAAGTTTTTGCTCTTCAAAGTTTGAGCCTTGATATAACTGCCCCTTAGACTACACAGCTACTACCCTTGAAAGTTCTACTGGAATGCAAACAAGAACATTTCTAAAAAGAACCATTTTCATTCTGAGACCTCCAAGAGCTTGGGCAATATAGATAAGGCATGTCTGATTATGCATGTGATGTGCTTCTGGCTATGGCACATAAACTGAACTCTGTAGCTTTGGCTTAGTCCTATGCCACTTGGTGCCATAATATATCCCCATGGACAGACAAGGGAGTCAAAAACTATAAGGGGGTTTGAGATTGTGAAGTTTGGTATACTGGACAGGACAAATGCCAATTCAACAAAGGCCAGTGTTTCTCACCTTCTTTGGTAATAAATTGCTCCTGGTTTTAGAATGCATAGCACAACAGTTACTTGTTTTTCTTGGATTAAACACTTTTGAAATTGCCCATTATAGATTTTTCTTTGGCGGAAATACAAAATGTTACAGAATTGTTATAGGTACATATAACCTTAATATTTTCTTTCTGATGAAGAGTGAGGACTGATTGTTGACTATGATACACATTGGTGGAAAAAAGGTTGAGAATTAGTTGGCTAGATACCAGACAGAGTATCAGATATGTTGCTGGGATCCCAGATATTTCTACCAGGCATGTGGAGTTCTGGAGAAGACAGATCAATGCCACCAATGCTGCAAACAGTAAGATCTCTTTTCCATCATGGTTACTGTAATCACACAAAGCAGCAATAAAATAAAAATTAAAGTAAAATTAAGCTTGGGGCTAAATGTGTAAATATACGGCTTACTGTGGCTTGGGACAAAAGCGGCCAAAAATGGATGCATGAATCTGTACACCAATTTATGAGGCTAAAAATGATGTCTTAAAATGAAATTCTGGAGCACATACATCAGTGGATATGAATAAAAGTGTCAGAGGATCACATTTCAGCAGAGACAGACAGCTTTTTTAGGACCAAAGGCCCTGTTTGCAGAGCATCGAAGAAGTGCCTATTTATAAGACTCGAAAAGTTTCCGTCAGAGTTGGAGGGAAAGTGAAATAGATGTTGACGTTAGACTGGAAAATACATCAAAGTAATATGTAAAGTGTTACTGAAACCCCATTATTTTAACAAGATTTCAACAAGTTCGACAAAATTTTCGGAGTAGGGGAAAAGTCAATGTTTTTATTCCTCTCATTGTGCTCAAGAAAGTTATTCCGCTGTTGGTACAAAGTTTTCTCGAGGTCTGAAATAAAGAACTACGTAGTTACTTTTTTTTATCAGAAAGCATATTGAAGCTCTTTGATAAAAAAAAAACATTTTTAATGGAATAGAAGTTTTATAAATAGGAGAAATTGGAAAACTTGAGAGAAATGTTCAAACTTTGACCAACTGTCCTAGGTCAATGTCTTACTATGGTTAAAAGGTTTCCTTTCCTTATGTTCATCCATTTCAGAATATAGAATTGTTATAATTTGTCACTCAAATCACTGCCTGATTTCATCTTCTTCAAGCGTGTAGGTTCTACAGTATGTACTGTATACACAGTAATCCTTCAAAAACACATTTAGAGGTTGTCCCCTAAAGAAATTTACCCCAGTGTGGCTTATGTGAACTGATCCAGAGTTTGCATGCAGGCTCCCTGCCATAAAGCAACACAAGGCCATAACTTTTTCAAAAGTAAAGCAACATTTGTATTTTTTAAATCAAATTTTGACTAATTGGTATATTACAAAATTGCTTACAGGTAAAAGTAAACAAGTTTTATTCAGATGACTCTATCAAAAATCAAGAAACTTGTTTATAAGTTGTTTTTCCTGAACTGATCTCACCCATGATGAGAAGTTCTGGTTCCATAATGGCAATTCTCACATTCATCACTTACTGTGTCAATGTTCTGGAACATAATGACCCAGAACATTTTCTCAAGCAGTATAAAGTTAATTTTGACTTCTGTTGCAATGCAATTCAAGAGTTCTCCAGAAAGAGTAACCGGCATTGATGGCAATATTTCAATCCATTTGTAATGGATCTTGGGGCCTTTGAGCTCTCTAAATGTTTCAGTGAATAAATATCAGCAAGAAGATCGAGGAAAAATTGACAAACATCCATGTATCTTGGGAAAAGCACAGTTTTGTTTTTTTTTTTAGTCATGATCTAGCCAACGATCAGTCTTGACTGTATTGAGTACTGAGTAGGTTAAGTTGGGTTCTATTATAGTGGAGCATGTACAACTGGTGAAGTTTCCTCTTCATTGTTTGCATAAAGAAACACTTCCTATATAACTGATGCATGTGGTGGGGTGGTGGCTAAAATATTTTCCTAGGGTTCCACTTACAAGGTTTGAACAGGATGGAAGTGGAAGACAACTAAGCCTGTCTTAGGCTTTGAAAAGTCTACTACAAGTTAGAACATTAATGCGTAATGCGTTGCCACTTTTTTTTAGATAAGAATGCCAGCCTTCCTACAGATATAGGGCGTTTTTTTGCCTATTAATAACATTGGCACCAAGTACAGGTATAGGAACCATTATCCAAAAACTTCTATATAATGGATATACTCCTTTTTTAACTGAATAATCCCCATTTTTGAAAATTATTTCCTTTGTCCCTGTAATAATAAAATAGTACCTTGTACTGTACTAGATCCAAACTACGATTTCACTGTCCAGGCCTGAAAAATACTAGTGGTCACCCTGAAGGTTTAACTTATTGGTTGCTATGGGTAACTGCTCTGTGTCAGTTTCGCACCTATGTTAGTAAAGTAAGTTTTAACTTAGAAGTGGGAAGAGAGGGAGATAAGTCAGTTGTTCTTGCTAAGAGTGTAAAGGGTAAGGGGGAAAATAAAGCTCCAGGCAAGCATTAAAATATAATTTGCAGAAGTAATTATCCTGAACGTCCTCTGTGATGTTTCTCTCCTGGCCCCCGTTTAATCACCAATTTCAGACTCACTCGCTGTAGCCTTTTTTTGTTTACAAAGTGTGATATTGCCAGTCTTAATAGAATTTGCTAAAAACTTCACATTTTTACCCTCCGTATTGTCTATAGTGTGTGTGTGACGTACAAACCAACAGGAAAGTTTCTTCATGGTTCCGTACAACCCCTATCTCTGATTTATAGGGTTATTATTATGAACCTAGCAATATATAAATTTTATTTCACATTGGTTTTTCTGAAGCTGGTCTGGGGAACGTTAGAGGTGAGACTGAAATGATGTCTCTGTTCACACTATATAATCACTAACCGCCTGCGCAATGAACCTTGAGGCACACAAAAGGGCAATAATGCAGTTGAGGGGGTGATGACTTGGATAAAATAAACCTCTGGAGATAGGGGACAGGCTGTTAATCTTCAAGGCGTTGAGCAAAACTCCTGTAAAGGAGGGAATGTAACCCACTAATGCTTTAATATAATTAGACTGTTTTACAGCATAATAATTACACTCATTGAGGGGTATGTTAAAATAATATAACCTTATTGCAGTTGTAAGGGTTGACCTAGGCCAGATGGACACTGGGATAAAAAATGGTTGGGGCTGCTGACCCAGACCTGCTCCTTGGCAGTGTCTCTGAACACTTCTATCTGACCTCCCACCCTGGACCTCTGTCACCAGAGGAGAAGAACATACAGGTTGGGGGGGGGGGGCTTTTAAGCCTCAATCTGAAGTCCAGTGGGTACTGGACCACCAACTTCCAAGTTGTGTGGTTTCAGGTAATATGTTGAAAGAATGTTAATTTGCCCTTCTAAATGATCAATTTAAAGGTCAGAGTGAGGTTTATAGTGAATTAATTTTTTTTTCTGATAGAACAATTGTTCCATATTTTTCCTGACTAAATGCTGTACCTCAAACAGTGGCTGAAACAGAAAAATGTCCAACAATCACTGCCCTAAAAGAATGATTCTTTTGGAATTCCATAATGAGCGAGGGAGGATGGACCTTTCAACGTGAAGGAAGGTTTCCTTGAGGCAGAAGGCAGTTGGACACATTTACTAAAATTGATACAATGTGCATCATTGTAGGAACCCATATCAACCAATAAGATAGCTTGGATAAGTTAAAGACAAGCTGATTAATGCTGGACTGACTATTTGCCCAACTGGAAGAACTTATGAAGTTATAATGCTGTCTTGGAGTGTCTAGTCGTTCATGTACAAACAGAATTGTTTGATATTTCTCTTGCATCCACCTCAAGAGTAAAGTAGATTTTTGTTCAGAGCCTTGGGTAAGGAGGCCCCAGTTGACAACTGAGGGCAAAATTTAACCAGTGCCGGATTTGCTCTGGGAGCTCAAAGTAGACAGGATTGCGTAGCTGAGCCTAATCTTCACTGAGGAGCATTAATATGTGATCAATGGTTATGCCAATAGAAGAAGCCAGAAATACTTGAGCCTGTGACTCAGTTACTACTGAGTATTGACTGCACTGTCCATACCTATGATCTATGATCTTTTAAGTGGGTGCGCAAAAAAAATATATATATACAAACTTAATTTGCATTCAGGTCAAACTCAAAGTCATCTTGTTTCTTTCCCATTGCCATTTCCTGTTGCATCTCCAGCCAGCACTTAGAGCTGATTTGGTGTAAATCATGTTTGAGCCAATGGGCTGTCAATCAGGTTCCAGGACATGGAGTCCCTAGCTAAGCCAATGTGCCTCTTGCACCGAGGCAGTTGAGAGTCCCAAAGCTGGTGAACATATTTCCTCCTGCCATAAAACCAGCCTAGAGGTGGCCAAGTGAATGTCAGAAGTGACTTCCAAGACCACGTGTTCTGTAGTGTTTGCTCACAGTGATTTTATATGTTTTTCTTCTTGGGCCTAATTTTCTTTAATATGCTGTTACATTTTCCAGAGCTGCGCTCTTTAGTCCTTCTCACTTGCTGACTAAAATGTGGGAGGTGAAAGCTCACCTATGAAAAATAATGACTTTCTGAGATTCCCCCAGGGCTGAAAAGGATATAAAAATCACAACACTGCCAGAAATATGTTCTTATTAAAACTCTGGCTGCCACTAAGATCCCCTGGAAGTATATCCATTGGAAGGTATAATGTTGGGTTAAAGCAGCATCTACTGTAAATAAAAAAAATCCCCTATCACCAACTATATGTGGACTTTGTGGTTTTTGAATAACAGTAAAACAGTAATTCTGACAATCCTGGATTTTTGCATGTTCCCATAATTTACACCTTTATTTTTAGGTCCTACAAAGCCAAAACTGTTTTTGTTTTCCTTGTATTTATATTTTCCAGCAATCATCTGGTCCCATGAGAAAATTAAAACAGAACTACATCTGCTTTTTTTGTGTCTGTTGGATACCTATCTGGTTTATATATACAAGTTATTTCATTTAAAGATTATACAAAGGATTGTGATATCCGGATGTTAGATGATAACCCCCGTTACCCTCCCATTTGGACTGTAAGCCCCATGGGGTAGGGTCCTCCATCCATATTTTAATTATATTTTGTATTTATGTGAATTGTATTTCTAATAATGCACTTATTTTTAATTATTAATATAGCAAACCCTGGGAGAATTTATACGCCAGCCGCAATTCGTGATGAATCTCTGCTTTCCGTGGCTGGTGAATAAATTTGCCAAATGGCCACAAAAATGAGAATTGTCACCAGCATCAAAAGCTCTGTTTTGTAAATTTTTTGCCATTTTGTGAATTTCACAGGACGGGAAAAATTTGAACATCGTTATTTGTTACGGTCATGAAAATGACCAAACTGAAGCATGTAGACAGATACAGAATAACCACGTGGCAATTTCCAATTTATTTTGTATTGTCCAAGGGCAAAACAAGAGGAACAAATCCCCCTGTACAAAATAACAAATGCAGTTCCGGAGTCCATTCAAAGTTGAAAGAAGACTCCAACGAGTGTCCAATGAGTAGTACATTAGTAGATCGGACGTGGAGGAGTCCTTTCCCCTGTCCCTGAAGACTCCCAAGTCTCTCCTGGTGGTTCATTTTATGCCCCTATTGGCCCAACCTCCCAGTAAGCCCCTATTGTTGAGTGTAGACATATATTGGAGCCTAGGTGACAGGATTATCTTCGCCAGCCAACTCTGCCCATTTTTCTATTCAGCCTTGAGGTATCATTGATTATCTGATTCCTTTTGTCTGTACAGACTCTCCTTCCTCATGTTTTAATTCATTATTTTTTTTTTAAGGTCATTGTGGGGCCTCTGTATGACTTTTTGAATGGAGTGGAGGCAGAAATGATTGCTCTGATGGGGTCACCTTATTCATAGACTACAATCAGTGACACCAAATTTGTTATGTGTTATGTGTGCTGTGCTTTACAAGTAACCCCAAACAATATGTATCGGCTCATCACGTGAATAATTACGAGCATTGGCCTGTGTGTTTCACTGGCCTTATGTAACTTGATTGCGATTTAGAAGATGTACTTTCAATAGAGGATCCCATACAGTATTTTGGAGGTTGACTACTCTGCATCACATAAAAGAGCTCTGCAATATGTTTCTTTTCTTCTAAACCATAATTGGTTAGTATAATGTCTATTGATTGTGTTAAAAAAAAAAGTCTATGGAACTGAAACTAAACTGCATCTGTTGCCTAATTCTTGAACGATCAGCTTTTTGTCTGCAGAAACAGTGTGAAATATATATAGTCCACAAAGGATTGTTAAAATGATATAAAGGAATTGGATTTCCTGGAACCAGATCCGAAGGCAAATAGAAATGTAATGGATTCCAAGTCTTTATCTGCACTGCATGCATGCTGCCAAAAATCACTAAGGAACCTATAAAGTATTTCCTTGGGTGAGCTGCAAATGAACATTAATGGCTTTTTATGCCAAATAGTCTGTAAAACGCTATTCAGTCACAGAGGTTAACACATCTGAATTAGGCCTCCTCTTAGGGGTCTCCAAGCTTTTCTACCCATTGCCACTGGTGATCTTCCTGTAAGGGAAAGTGAATACAACTAAGAAATAATATTGTCTGCAAAGCTAGGCAACACAAACAAAGCTCAACATAGTCTATAAGTAATCTGAAGCCTCAGCTTGCTGTGGTCTTACATACAGGGAGGTTCATAAGTTCATTAGTCGATGATATAATCGTGCAACAGTGAAGAATGGGGTATAACTTGCTTGACATGGATGGTTTAGAAGTGGAGCTGCTTCTTGGCTATGGGGGGATTGATAAAACATGAATGTTTTTGCCATGATTCAAGAATTTAAACCATCTTGGGCACATGGACTGGAACGCTCAGCATCTCACCAAGAGCTGAAGGCTATAAAGCTATCAAGTCAATCATGAAGCTGCCAGTCATCCATGGAATATATCCTAACAACATTTAGCAATTATTCCATAATTATATGTCTAGCTTTTGGTTTTTTATCAATGCTTCGGTGATGCTCGGGGCCCAGCTCTACCCTGCACTAAAATAGGCTCTTAAAGTTGGAATAAAGGTGATATTATCCATAATGAAATTTCTTAAAGCCATGATCTGAAACAGAATTCTACCTTAAAAAGTGTGTGTGGGGGAGTTAAAGGGGTTGTTCACCTTTGAGATGACTTTTAGTATAATGTAGAGAGTGGTATTCTGAGACAATTTGTAATTGGTTTTCATTTTTTGTTATTTGTGGTTTTTGAGTTATTTTGCTTTTTATTTAGCAGCTTTCCAGTTTTCAGTGTTAGCAATCTGGTTGCTAGGGTCCAATTTACCCTAGCAACCATGCATTGATTTGAATGAGAATACGGAATATTAAATACGGAATTAAAGATGAATAATAAAAAGTATCAATAACAATAAATGTGCAGCTTTAGAGAGGATCTGTTTTTTGAGGGTGTCAGTGACCCGCTCTTGAAAGCTAGAAAGAGTCAGGAGAAGAAGACAAATAATTCATAAACAATAAATAATAAAGACCAATTGAAAAGTTGCTTAGAATTGGCCATTCTATAACATAGTAAAAGTTAACCTGAAGGTGAATCACCCCTTTAACACCATCGTTGTATGATAAATTTGTAGCGTATAAGAAGTAGCTTGATATGTTTTTTGTTTAACTTTCCTAAGCATCTATATAAGTATTAGTGACTTGCAGTTTAAGGACCATGGCACAGGAGCCTTTGGTCTCCTGGATAACGTCCAGCTCAACAGGTGGAACCAATTTCTGAGCAATAATTTCCTGACCGGCAAAGGACAATGGAAGGGTCTACATGAATATCATTCAGGTGAACAGAGGGGTAATAATATGCCCTTAGCCAAGCACCCACCCACTGAAGCCTAAGCTAGAGTCCTGTGCTGATCTAATTCAGCAAACCAGTACCCAATCTAAATCTGTCAGACAATGGCCAACTCAAACCTGCTGACCGGTATATTGTTGTCTTCATCAGGCAACAAGCCCAAATACAAATAATAGAGTTCAGATCTGGCCCCCCCTCTAAGCCTTGCACAATGGACTGCTTTGTGGCCACAACTGAACTGCACAAATCCTGCCCAAAGCATATCTGACTCCGACTGCAGGTTGCCCGTGATAGGGGTTTTTCAACCATATCCTGGCCATTTTGAGGGTATTCCACAAATACCCACCCCAATGCAACTACATGTATGCAATTCCTTATCAGGAAACCTATTATCCAGAAAGCTCTGAATTACTGAATGGCTCCCATACAAAATGGCTGATTCCCTTTTATCCAAACAATTAAAATTTTTAAAAACAATATCTTTTTTCAAGGTAATAATAAAACAGTTCATTGTACCAAACTAAGATATAATTATTCTTTATCGGAAGCATATTGGGTTTACTTAAAGGGGTGGTTCACCTTTAAAGTAACTTTTATTATGTCATACAACGGCCAATTCTAAGCAACTTTTCAATTGGTTTTCATTGTTTATTATTTATAGTTTTATAGTTATTTGTCTTTTTCTTCTGGTTCTTTGCAGCTTTCAAATGGCCGTCGCCGTCCCCTTCTGAAAAAACAAATGCTCTGTAAGGCTACAAATGTATTGTTATTGCTACTTTTTATTGCTGATCCTTCTATTCAGTCCCTCTCCTATTCATATTCCAGTCTCTTATTCAAATCAATGCATGGTTGCTAGGGGAATTTGGACCCTAGTTACCAGATTGCTTGAAATTCAAATATAAGAGTTGCTGAATAAAAAGCTAAATAACTCAAAAACCAAGAATAATAGAAAATGGAAACCAATTGCAAATTGTCTCAGAATATGGCTCTCTACATCATTCTAAAAGTTATCTTAAAGGTGAACAACCCCTTTAATATTTATATCATTTTCTAGTAGACTTCAGGTATGAAGATCCAAATTACAGAAAGATCATCTGGAAAACCCCAGATCCTGAGCATTCTGTATAACAGGTCCTATACCTGTATTCCTCTTCTAGCCTTCCTATTGTGGTGTGACCTAGCAGCCTATACAATGATTTCAATGGTGGTTTAACTCAAAAAATGTCTCTCTTCATAGCAAATTCAACTACCATATAGCATTGTCTGTATAAGAACACAAATATTCACGTATTCCCCGGTACTAAGCACAATTTAGCAGAAAGATTGAAAAGCTACTTGAGGTCCCTCAAATACTAAAAAAACAATATATTAATATATTTGGGGGAGAAAGATTGTTCTGCAAAGGTGAATAACATTTAAAATATTACAGACAGCAGTTTAACCCTAACATTCATGAGGACATGGCTGGAAATACAAATCTAAGCAAAACAAAAATAATTAGTTGGCTCTTATCACAAACGCGTCCTTGAAGACGAAAATATGTTTGCAAACAAAATCCTGTGGTGATTTCAGTGTAAATGTCAGGCTAATTTAAGAAAAGAGCTAAAATAAGTAGGATCCAGATACAGTATCAGGCTGTCCTGAAAACAAACTAGAAAATGAAATGCTAACCAGTGATGGGCGAATCTCCCGCGATTCGCTTCGCCTAGAGATTTGCGAATTTCTAGAGAAATTCGCGAATCGGCGAAAAATTCGCGAAACGAGTTGCGGGACGATTTTGTCGCGCGTCGCGTCAACTTTGACGCGTCGCGTTGTTTTCGTCGCGCGTCGCGTCTTTTTCGTCGAGCCGTTTTCGTCGCGTCGCATCAAAAACGACGCGCGACTAACGCGCGACTCGTTTTTCGGCGAAATTGCGCCAAGCAAAATTTCGCTGGTGATTCGCGAATTTATTCGCCAGCGGCGAATCGCGGGAATTCGCAGCGAATTCGACCTAGGCGAATAAATTCGCCCATCACTAATGCTAACATTGATCCTTTGCAAAAAAATTCTGTTAAGAAATTCCATTTTATTTTTTTGTGAATCCGGTCTAGCGTTGAGGTGGGATTCTGATTGCTTTCAGCCACTCTGCATTCATAATGGCTAAAACACGTGGCCCCCTTGGACCCCCTCTTGCAATATTTCGCACAATTTCTGTGGGGGGCCTTGTATGTACAGTAGCTCTATCCAAATGCTAAATTCACATTGTTCATTTATCATTCATAGTGATTATTTTAGGTTGATCTGTGACTGCTTAGGGAAAGACCTTAGATATGAAACGGAAAAATAAAAACATGTGGTGATATGCCTAAATCTAAAACATTTACACCTTGGGATACCACATAGTAGGAGAAGGCAGGAGACAAGGGGCTGCTGTTTCAATGTTTACCTTTTCTAAACCCCAAGTATTATAGTTTTGATAACAACGGGGCTGTCCAAGACTAAAAAGAGGATTTTGCCTTGGACCAATGTCTTGGTGATATCCATTACCATGCACTTGATGACAATGCACAAGTGGGCAGTGCCTAAAAGCTAATGTACCCTAGGAATGCACCAAATACAGAATTCAGTTTGGCCAAATCCCAGAACTGAAGGATCCAGACAAGACAAATATGAACCCTCAAAGCAATGGTTGTCAAACTTATTCAGTTCCCTTTGAAAGTCCATCCTTTGCTCAAGGTCCTACTTAGCTCATGAAATTAGTACACTTAGGGGCAGATTTACTAAATTCACATGAAGGATTTGAAGTTCGATCAAATTTTCAAAAAGATTCAAATTCGAATTTTCGAATGTTTTTGAAGACCACTTCGACCAGTGAATTATGAAAATCCGATCGAATGGAATGATTCGAATAATTCAAATAAAAATCTATTTGAATAGTCGACTATTCGACAGTCGAATTACTTCCCCTTTAAATTTCGCCAGATTAAAGCTACCGAATTGGATTTCATTATTTTTGATCGAATAAAAAAAATTTGATCGAATGGTTAAAATATTTTCTATTCGATCGTTCGACCAATCGAATTGTGGTAAAATCCTTCAAATTCGATATTCGAAGGATTTTACTTCCCACACTATTCCCAACTATTCCCTTAGTAAATCTGCCCCTTAGAGGAAAGTATGAATGTTTAAGTAATTCAGTCTACGTTTCAAAGATATCTAGGACAGCAAATATATATTTTCCCCAAACTGTATATGAACTAAACTCCAAGATGGGGTTTCAGGTCTTTAGTAGAGCAAATTAAATTATTCCCAGTTCTCACTCTAACTGGCCTTCAGGCTAAGCCTCCCTAAGACTGTGCAAAGCTCCTTCAGGAGGACAGCCGAACAGTTTGAGAACCCTCCCTAAAGGTCTTGTCATTTTAGGGCTGAAGACAACTGAGCACAGTTTTATTCCCATCATATTTAATTGTATTATTTTCCAAATTTGAATATGCAAATTATGTTTGGGGTTTTGTATTCAAACTAACCTTTTGTGCACAATTCATTTGGTCAAATTAAAAAAGTAAGTATATGATGCATCCTTTGTTCTTTTCATATTGTGCGTTCACTGATTCAATTAAAGATACTGTAGGCTGATACATTAGATAGCTTTAAGAAGGTGTTGGATGTCTTTTTAGCAAGTGAGGGAATACAGGGTTATGGAAGATAGTCCATAGTACAAGTTGATCCAGGGACTAGTCTGATTACCATTTTGGAGTCAGGAAGGATTATTTTCCCCATCTGAGGCAAATTGGAGAGGCTTCAGATGGGGTTTTTGGCCTTCCTCTGGATCAACTAGAAGTTAGGAGGGTTTATAAAAAAAAAAAAGGTTGATCTTGATGGACGTGTGTCTTTTTTCAACTACTATGTAAGTTTGCTTGGTATAGCATAGCAGGGATGCCCACCTTGCCTGGCCCTGACCTTGTTCAGTTTTCTGTCTATGTCTTGCTTGTTTTTTACAACCCTCTTGGATCATGATTCTGTACTGCACTACTGGTGTGTTTGACCTCGACTAACCTCTTGCCTCCTGATTTGGTACCGCTCTGCTCGATTGGTATTGAACCGGCCTGTTCTACAACCATGCTCCTATTTCCCCAATCTCCCTGTTAACATTTGGTTCCCTTGCCTGTCCAGAATTCTCTCCCTGGCCCTCTCACTTTTAGGCCTGGTGACATCCAATTAGCAGAAGGCTCCTCCAGAGTCAAAAGGCAATGGTTATAGGTGGAAGCATGAGCTGAGGCCGGGACCTAAGGGTTTGCTCTAGGTTTGGGTTACCATATGTAACACAGATTCAAGAAAGATAAGCCAATTAAAATGAGGAAATACAGGATCAAGGAGCAACAAAATTGCTCCTCAGTCCTTTAGGTCCCCCTTCCCTATGCATCAACTTCTGTTCTGTATATATTGACATGTATTACATCATTAAGCTTGGACCACCAGTGTTTGCAGGTAGGACGTACACTGTAGCTCCATGTATTACTTGTATAAGTCTTACAACCTGTTTAAATAAAATTTCCTTATTGTTATATTACACAAACATGGTGCCATTTTCAATTAAAAGGATTGATAGATGATGACATTTAACAACACATGACTTAAATTTCTGTTGCTCATGAACTGACTAAAGCGCTTTTCCATTAAAATGCATAATTTAATTTTGTGAAACTTGTTTAACTTTGTTTTGAATAGTAAGAATGTTAAAACATAAAAAAAATTGTCACAATGCGGGTAATTCTAGGGCTACCTCTGAACTTGCTACCTCTGCTGAAAGGAACATGTGGAAACTTCTAACGAGGCCTCCGATTTCATGTTACATTGCAAATATTATTTCTGGGATGCCACAGCAACGAGGAGGAAAGCCATCAGATCCAAATTGAGTGTCACAATTTATTCTGTTTTCAAATGCCTGTGCCAGCAAAAAGAAAGGAAGAGAACTAGGCCTAACCATTCTGTAACCACCTGGGCTGAAGAGAATGAATTTTAAATATATAAATCCCCTAATGTTTTTCCAGTAGCGATGCTGTATGTAGGATTCAGAATGTGTTCTCAATAATTGACTAGAAAATGTAGAAATGTCTCGAATGTGGAGCAGAGTCTGCTGTACTGGTCCCCGCTCTGTCTGAGGTGATGCTGGTTAATATACATCTTGCAAGTAACCTGTATTGTAAACTACCAGGTGGATAAACCATTTAAGAAACCTAAATAATGGGCTTATTTTTTCACTTAAATTTAAGTATAGTCTCATGCACTACTCAGGCACTCCGTTGAAAACAATATATGGGCAGTCTACTCTGGATACAGGTCATGAATTCTTCAAACTTTACATGTGGCAAATGATTTACCTAAACACTCACCTTTCTTCTTCTTTCTTTCTTCTAAATATTATTTATTGTACATTGGTTTTCCTAAGTACACAGAATCCATAAGTGACTAAGAATGTTCTTTAATTACTTTCCAACCTGCCTCAGCAGAGCTTACAGTCTAGATTACCAACCAAATACACACACTGGGAGCTAAAACCAGTATTTTCTTGGATGTGGAAACCAGTGCAACCCCACCTTAATGCTGTGTGACCATACCCTTCAAGATCCCATTTCTTACCCACAATTCTATGAGGAGCAAAGGCTATATATTGATGTAGAAGAACCCTCTTAAGTGCACAATAGTGATGGGCGAATTTATTCACCTGTTGCGAATTCAAAGCCGGCGAATATGTACCAGCATCCAAAAATGGAACCTGAGTCCAAAACGAGACGCCGCCAGTGTTTCGCAAATTTTTCACTGTTTCGCAAATTTCTCAGGAATTTCAAGAAAAATTCAGCCAAGCGAAACGCCACAGATTCACCCATCACTAGTGCACAACAGAAATGGTCCCATAAACATACAAATGCAGAAGAGGGACTGGAAGGAGAACCTGATATGGTCCCATATGTAATTATGAAGCATTTAAAATGATGGTTTACTTATTTCTAAATTACACTGTTTACATTGCAAATAATTCACTCTAACATTTAAAATTGTATTCTTGAACCAACAAATGTATTTCTTTAGCTGTAATATTGGTGTGTAGGCACCATCTCTGTACATTGTGCCTGATTCTGAGCTTTGAGAAAGAGCCAACACTTCAGGATGGAACTGCTTTGAGACAACTATTGTTTCTCCTCTTCCCATTGTATTTACCAGCTAGACCTACTGTAGGTTGTGCAGGGGTTTTCCTGCTTGGGTGCCATGTCTATCAGTTGGTGTGTCTATGAGCAGCTGCATGCGACAAATTTCCAAAAAATGCCTCTCCATTTGAAATTGCTGGCCCAAAGTTTCCGGGTGCATTTTGTGACCCACAGTCGCTCATAAGGATCAGTCTACACAAGCAGATTTGGGAAGATTAATAGCCCCAGCCACAAATCGCATCGTCTTCGGGGCAACAATGTCCCTGAACTGCCTTCTCTCTGCGGCAATTAACACATGGCTTTTAGTTTTTCAAAGTCACCTGAAGTTTCTTCATGAGGCAACTTCAGAAAACGAATCACTGCTTGTGAATTGCCGCAGGCAATTTTAAGTTCAGCGAGTGAAGAGCAGGGAGAAGGCAGTTCGGGGAGATTGCCACTCGTTGGGACGACTAATCTCTCCGAATCTGCTCGTGTAGACTGACCCTTGATAGTTGGGGATGATGAATCTTTCTGTCTGCCAGTGTCCTTAACAATGCAAACAAATCCTTCAACCAAGGTGTCATGGAGCTGCTTATCTGGTTAGCTTCCCATCTCTGGTGATAGGCTGCTGATGGGCTGCTGGGGAGAAATGGAGGGGGTGATATCACTCCAGCTTGCAGTGCAGCAGTAAAGAGTGACTAGAAATTAGCAGAGCACAAGTCACATGACTGTGGGCACCTGGGAAACTGACAATATGTCTTTCCCCATTCATTTCAAAATTAATAATTAAAAAATCTGTTAAACAATTAATTTCTGTACAGAAGTCTGCTGGAGCAACTATTAACTGATGCCTGTTGAAAGAAACATGTTTTCACGTGACAGTAATTACTACCAACCAAATGTAAATGCAAGCCTACCAACAAACCGCACAATGTTCTTTCCACCCTAATTTGAATGTCTATCGGCCTGAAATTCAACCTTGTCAAATTTGAATGGTCTATTATAAAAAATGTAAGACTAAGGCTAATATAAAAGGCCAGTAATGCAAAAAAAATCTATCTTATTCATGAAATCCGTTACCTGATTTTTTTTTGTAGCAACGTGGATAGGGCACAAAAAAAAGTTTGTGTTATACTCACAGAGCTACAAAAGTCCTGGGTGACAAACCTCTAATATTTGCCCATATATCATTGAAAAAAATACACTTTCCCTTTTAACATGGTTCTTCAAGGATTTCTAATTCTACCCCAGAATGTCCCAGTACCTAGTGCTAAGTGTACTGGAAAGATTTTACGGACTAGTGGGACCTTCAGAAAATGCTTATGTATAGGAAATCAAGACTGGAGATATGGGCACAAAGGAGCCATTCTGCATAAGTGGTTTGTGCTTTTAATAATGCAGACACATTGCGTGAAGTGCCAAAATATTCTGCCTTATTTACTGACAGCTGGCATAATACGGCATGCTGGCCCTGACCGACTTATAGAGCAGGAGGCATGAATTAAACAAGCTGGAACAGAAAGCTGTCCCTTTGTAAAAACACTCTTTTTCACCACCACCTTCCTATTTGTCTAGAATCAGTAAAAAGCCGATAGACTGTTTATTTTGTATAATAAAAGGGGGTTTTGGCAAGGAAGGAAGTCGTTTGTGTGGTTATTTAGGCGTCTGTCACCAGCTTCAAAAGTCTGGATAACTTTACATATTATTTAACAGCCTGGGTCATGTCATGATCACAGTACAGTTTAGCACAAGCCGCCTAATGAAATCACTTTGTCCCAAACGTGATTAGGACTGTGAATGTGCTGAAAGGAAAGGGGAGGCAGGAAAAAAATGTGTAAAATAAACATGCAACTTTCTCTGAAATTCTCTCCTATAATAGTTACTCGCCATGTAATAGAAGATCACGCAGGGTCATATTGTGTTTCGCCTTTTAGCAGTGCTGGCTTCTGTCCTGAAATTAGATTTAGGGCTTGGCCACACTAGAGGCTTTGGTCAACGTGCAGTCAGACAAACTGTCTCTAGTGCAAATCAGTTGCAAGTCTGTTCCCCTTTTCTACTGACGTTCAAGGTGGTTCCCACCTGAGAATTCTCACATGATCCAACTTAGACATGTCCATCATGTTACAGCCCTTAGACATTCCAGGGCTGTAACATGATGGAACCCTGGTCTTATTGGACATGTCACGTCACACACTTGGGACTTACACCAGTTCCATCATATGGGGAACATTCCTATAGTTATCCATGCATCCACTTAACACTAATATTGCTCCAATGCAGTTATGTAATTAAAGCAGCAGCTTTAACCTGAGGAAAGACATTTGTATGGAGCGAGGGTTCTTAGCCTGTGGATTAGGAACCTCATCAGGGCTGATCTATAAATTAATATATAGACTAAGGGCAGATTTATTTTAAAAAAATGTAGTATTCACACAATAATTTCTTGGCTTATCATGGATAGCTTTAGTAGGGCAGAACTATACGGACGATTTTGGTCCGTTTTCTGCGCATCTGACGCTGGGTGTCAAGACGCATGCGAAAAGTCTCATGCAACAAAAACAAGGCAAGTAATAGAAAGTCGGATGGTGTTGCAACACGACTGTCGGATGAAGACGCAGCTTGCACCATTTTCATCCGACAGTCGTGTTGCATCGGATCAACCCTGTGACACCATGAAAATGGACTGAAATTGTCCATGTAGTTCCACCCTAGTCTTGAGTTTTCTCAAATTTTAACCAATCATACAACAATAAGAAAACATTTTGAATAAGTAAGTGAGTTTGGGTCCAATCAAACAAATTGTGCACCTGTGATAGTAGAACCCTTTGAAGTGAGGAATAAAATGGTGGCATCTTCCAACAATAGGTCAAATTTTAAATTTGTGGTAAAAAATTCAAGAAAAGGAACTCGAATTTCCATCTTCCTTAATTTCAGTGTCATCTTGGAAAGTCTGAGCTAGAGAGATAAAACATCTAATTGATCCATAATTTCCTAAATTGGATCAATCCTCAAAATAGGTTGAATAGGTAGGCAACATTTATTGCGAGATTTGGGAAATGTTGCATTAATAAACAAGTGACCTTCATCATAAATAAAGTGGTCCTTAAGAATATCAATATATTTAAGCACATTAGTGTGCATATCCTTTCAGTTACCTCACTGGCCTGCATGGAACCAGATGGATGTCTTAAGCCTTGTGCCTAGTAGAAAACGATGCGACGTGCGTAGAAAACGACGCAACGAAAACGACGCAACGTGCGTTGAATATGTGCCGCGACTCTTTTCGTGAATTTTTTCGCCAATTTGCGCATTTCGCTGGAAATTCGCGAATTTTTCGCCCAAAGCGAAACTGGGTAGATTCGCCCGTCACTACTTGTGCCTGATGCTTCTTGTTCATTGTCACCCACTTGTGACTGTATTCACTCATGTTTGGCTGGTACTACAGAATAGGTGGGTGTGACACATGCAAAGGCCAGACTTCGGGGTCTATTTATAAAACCTCACATTTTTTATGGTCGAGTTTTTAATAGGGGGAAAAAAATTTTTAGCTGAAAAAATAAAGTCACATTTTTCAAGATTTGTTGTGCTCTGAAGCTGCCAAAAATTCCTCAGAAGCCTCTGAGGAAGTCGCAGACGAAACGCCTACGGCTGGTGACGTCATCAGTGAGCGCCAAGTCAAGTGAGTGCTCTGGCATAAAGGATTTTGTGTAGACTTGTGTACTGGCGGGGACGGTTCTCACAGGACGTTTTAATGATACGCATTCTAAACATGAATGTCATGTGAGTGCAATTTTAAAGCAGATTTACACTATTTGCTGCTGCATCTATCCATCTATACAATGTATACTGGGAGGTGAGTCTTGGCACAGAAGATGGAATTGGTTTTATTATATGCTTTAGAACATATTCTGTTTGTGAGTAGCCATCTGAGAGCATACTCTAAGGAGAGTCTCTTAACAATTTAAATATAGCTAAGGTGGTGGTAAACCAAGGGGGCTGCACATAGTCTGGTGTATCTATCTATAAAAGCTCCTAATCACAAGGGGTTAATTTCATCAAACAATGTTTGCTTGTTCTACCCTGTGCCTTTGGCGCTGGCTTTTGTTATACTGTAGGTGAATTGCCAAATATTTAAACCTAAAAATACTCAAAATGGTCAAAATTGGAACATATACAGTATTTTTACCTTCAGGATTCTCGACAGTTTGAGCTGTTTTCTCCGGGTTTTTTTTTCAGTAATCAGATAAATTTGTGTTGCAGCAACAGCTTGAAAAAGTCATACAATTCGTGAATCAAATCGAAAAAGCCCACACAATTCTAATTGTAGCATTATTTTGTTGTTACCTCTTCTTGCACTGATTATTTCAGGAATCATTATAGGTAAATTATGGGGATTCTAGTTTTGTCCAATTATTTTTTTTGTTTCAAGTGAGAAAAAGTTAGGTTATAGTAAATATGGAATTTGGAGTGCTCTACCCTTCGTGTGTAGCCCTGTAGCAGGGTATCAGGTGCTTGCTCCGGAAGACCCTTTCCTGTCCAACGGCCCCAGCAGGGACTTTTCCATGCTTGCAATGTAGTCAATGTAATTCAGTAACAAAGGGCAATCACTTTTACCATCCGCACACAGGCAAACAATATACCATCAATGATTATTTTACCTGTGATTCATCTTTTGTTATCTATCTAATAAAATGCCCATGTGGCTTAATTTACATTGGGGAGACCACTCAAAAAATCAGGGATAGGATCTCAAAACACAAGTCCACCATCCGTAAAAAAATTACCACCCTACCAATCCCACAACATTTTCACCAGGCTAAACATTCAATAAGCCAACTTAAATTTCAAGTTATTGAAACTGTGGATACACCAAGGAGGGGCGGGAACCGATTATTACAATTAAAATATCGGGAGATGTATTGGATACACAAATTAGACACGATGTGGCCACGAGGATTAAACAAAGAATATACCCCGGGAATGTTTATTTTTAAGTAAGTCGTGAAGGTACATACATATGTGATTCTATTGTGATTTAATCATGTTACGATTTTGTTTTTAACTATTATATCTCTCTCTTTATACACATAAGGTTATTAATTGGTCAGGAAGTCACCGAATGCCTACTACTGGATCTGCATGTGAATCTCAGGGAGCACTGGGCGCCATGTGCAGTTACAGTTAAATAAAGCATTTCAGGTAATACCAGACCTTTTTTGCATAATTAAGTTTCTAACACAGTATATTTGTATACAAGGACTAACACGGAATCAGCATTTTGCACAACGATTTTTATAATATTATGCTTATAGGTTCATGGACTTACACAATTGGACTTTTATTATTCACCTCAATGGACACATGATATGAACCTTTTTTAACCTTTTTACACTTTGTACACTTTTTTAACACTTTTTACACTTTTTAACATGTTTACTATGATGTCACTTGGAAAGGGAGGAGCTATAGACCACTCCCAAATTGTATGCTATAAAACACAGATTTTGGTTTGTAATCACAAGGCTTGATAAAGGACCCAGTGGGGTCCGAAACGTTGCCCCTACTCTGTATGTATATGGGCTAAAATAAACCACGGATCACTTGATTCATCACAAACAGTGTGCTGCCGGTTTTGTTTTCTACAAGGTTATAGTAAATAGGCCTCCATGGCATGGACAGGTTTCAAGTGATATGACCTACAAGGTGTATATTATACTTGAAAACCTCATGGTATGGGATTCATCTTCTGGAATCCAGAAAGCTCAAATTTATGGAAAGGCTGCACTTGATCACAACTAAGATATAATTAATCTTTATTGGAAGAAAACCAGTCTATTGGACTGTTTACATGGTTTTCAAGTAGACTTAAGTATGGAGGTACAAATTATGGAAAGATTCTTTATCCAAATATACCAGAGCCGGAGCATTATGGATATCAGGTTGCATACCTTTACTGCTTTGTTTCTTTGGTTTATGATGGTATTGTGTCAGCATTTTATATGACATTTGTGGGACTTTCTACAATACAATTTAATGTCTTGTACAGAAACTGAACTACAGTTATTTTCCAGATAATAGATTTCTGCCCAATCTCAGGATGATGTTTCAAAGACTATAGGCCAAAAGAAACCAACTCACAATGCATGTGACCATAATCTCCAGGGATTTTTCATTTAAAATTCCACTCTATCTCAAAAGGGAAAACAGTTAATAAAAAAGTAAACCTCGAAATCGTTATTTTATCATTTCATTATTTTCAGTGTTAATACGTATTATTCTCAAATTCAAAATATTATAATATTTTATTAGTCTTTTAAAAGGCTGAAAAGCTTCACTGCCTTAATACTCTCTCACCACATTTAGACATTTATTGCATGGAGTCTTTTATAACACGAAGGAGATGATTTTCTGGCAAATGAGCTCATGGGAGGCTAATTGCAAAATTACTTCATTTTATGAATTTGAAACTATGGGTTTATGCCTATTCACTTATTAAACAATAATTATAATATGTCTGGATAGAGTTTAACTCGAACCTTATTTCATTACTAAAAGATTTGACTTTGCATGTGCAAACAGCATGTTTGGCTGAACGTCTGGAAAATCATGACATAACATTTTGTGAAAATGTATTTGCAGATAACAAGACTTCTAATCTCTCATAATTTTGCTAAGAATGACTGTATTTAATTACAAAGGCGTATTATTAATGTGCATGCATGACCACTTTTCTTAACTCCCTGGAGAGACCTGCGTAAAATATAAAATGGCTATGTATTTATTCGCTGCTTTTCATTATCTGTAAAAATAAAAAAAAAAATGGTTGGGAGATTAAGGCTAAATCTGATGGGCAGATTTCTTATAGAATTTTATACATGCAAGGGCACATGGGGTGATTATGGTGGGTTTTTGTGCTTTTTACAAAGCAGCTCAAGAGGCGCGGTAAACTGTCCCCATTTTTTCTATGAGAAGAAAGGATTATTATTACACAATAGACAGTTAAAGGAAAACAATTGAAAATACATGATTAACCATAAGAATTTTTTGAAATAAAAATAAGTTATGAATAAAAAAAAAGAATAAGTTATGCTTCACTACCCCTATCTTAACAGTTTGTTGCTCTACATGCCCTAAGGCCCAATGATCGGATCATAATGTATCCAATATGGGATTTTTTAACCTGTCCAATCGAGATCTGGCCGACTTTTGATCGGGGAAGCCCATCGTATGGCCCCAACACGGGCCAATAAGCTGCTGACTCTGTCTTTTGGCAGCTTTTATGGGCCCATGTATGGGGGCCTTTAGTTAACTGTCTATACAGATAACGAACTCTGACACAAAGCCTGAAGAAAGACATATCACAGAGGTGTTAGATTTTGAGTAGCAACTAGGTAATATATATATATGTTTGTGAACTTCATTTGAATAGACAATGTATTAGAACTAACTGAATGTAAACTTAACCT
This sequence comes from Xenopus borealis, assembly GCA_024363595.1. Lineage (NCBI taxonomy): Eukaryota > Metazoa > Chordata > Amphibia > Anura > Pipidae > Xenopus > Xenopus borealis. Next base: position 129,890,252 of record CM044440.1, on the reverse strand, counting down.
ACTCTACCTGCATGAATAACAAAATATTGCTGAATGGTGAGAGAAATATTGAGGGATTCCGAAGAGGAACTTGATTATTTCAGAAACTGTGCAGAATTGTTTATTGACTTTATTTCAAATGTTTCTTCTTTCCATAATATGCACATACAAAATTTTCATTTTTACTTAGTTCAGTTGATCCAGTGATTGATCCTACCAGCCTTTTACAGTCAGAAAAGAAGCCCGCCCTCTGCATTAAGGCAATATGAAGAGGGAGTGATGGGGAGATGGGGATTTTTTTTTGAGCACACTTGAAGAAAAAAGTTTGAAGTTGATAAACATTTTTAATTGTTTAACCTTGCGATACTAACTTTACTTACTACAGAGACCTACTGTATCCTCAATACTGTGCTACAAATACTGTATTAGACATAAAACAACCTTATGGCAACAAATGTTATGCAAATATGTACATTTTGGGTAAATAAGCTAATATTGCACAAATGAACCTTTTAGAGCTTATAGAGTTGCAGGGGAAACATACAGGTTTACATAACAGCCCATAAATTTAAGAAATCTGTGTGGATGGAAGGAGAAAAATAATATCCTGATTAATTTTATGAGACCTCCCACTGTTCCTCTAGAAGTGAGGAGTTTACGAGTCACAAGCCCAGAAAGGGGAATGCACTGCATAGAGCCAAAGGAGTCAAACATCAGTCCTTCTAATGTCAACAAGGTATATTTATAAATTCCATTAGCTTCTATGATGAGTCTTAAAGAGTTCACAATGTATTGTAGTGATTTCAGATATAAAAGGGTAGCATAATAACCCAAAGCAAGTGAGAGTGTTTCAACCTGGTCTACATAGTTTGTAATCATTTTGCTTCTGTACTTGCCAAATATAAAATTTTGAATTTGGTTAAAGTTATATTGCCTAGCAAGGGTGTGGGTTAATTTATATGCTGCTGCAGTATTCCAAGTATTCATAAAATGTAATGTCCTTGCTTCTTGAGAAATGGTAGTAGATAAGATGTCCTGTGTGCCATAAGCCTAAAGGGCCCTTACACCCTCATGATGAGACCATCAGTGGGTTGAACAAAAGCAAGTTGCAGATAAAAATATGGTTATTTAGGGTTTTGTGTATGTAGGTTAGTGTGCTAGTTGGGTGGGCTTTTGAGAGCTTCTTTCACCTTGTGGTCTACAGTGATATCACATCTAGTATTATGGTGGCCAGCAGGGATCAGGTGATAATGCAGTCGGGATCTGGTATTGGAATAAAAACAATAGTTCAGGTGCAGGTCTACCTAATTAGACTGCATAGGTCTCTATCTCATTTTGTAAATTTCATTTTGAACAGTGCAATTATATAAATATTGTATATTATAAATTCACTAGACATTAAGCCCGTTAAATTAACGGGCGCTAGAACATATGTAGTCAAACATTTATAAAAACAGACTTGTTCCAGTCCAAAAAAAAGTGGACAACCATGGTGGACACCTAGAGTGCTTCTCAGTAGTTTTAAATTAGATTGAAGGCAGCAGATTATAAACCACTAACGGAAGTCTCTGCAGTCCAAGGGGGACATTCACTAAGATCCGAAAAATCGCTAGCGCAGGCTTCACAGGCGTTCGCCGCACTTCGCAAGGCGAATTTTCGCCTGCGCTAGGCAAATTCACTAAAGTGCAAATTTACGCTCTGGTCGGCGAACGGTAACGTATTTATGCTAGTGTTACTTCGCTAGGCATAGCGCAATTTCGTTAGCGAAGCCTAATTTGCATACAGCACGAATCCTATATAATAAAGTTCAAGTGTCTCTGCGTCCAGTCGCTGTGTCCACGGGATTGCGCTACTGCGCATGTGCCCCACGGACAGCCAGCGTGAATAGGTAAGAAGAATGCAAGCCTCTAATTGTAATATGCGCTACATGGCCAAAAGTATCTGGATGCATCTTTAATTAAAAGCAACCAGACATTGTCTAAAATGACATTTGAAATACTACTACATCATAGCGTAAATTCGCCAGAGTCGGTGTTTGTGAATTTGCGATTACGATTTGACGTCACGCTGGCGAATTTGCGCTAGCGTTAGACGCTTCGCCCTAGCTGTACATGGGGCACATGCACAGGGACTGGACAGAGACACTTGAACTTTATTATATAGGATATATATAATACATAAAAATACAAAAATAGTCACAGTCATTATAACATCTCATGGTTATTACTTTGGGAAATTTAGAGATACACTATGGGGCTGATTTACTAAGGGTCAAATTTCGAAGTGGAAAATACTTTGAAATTCGACCCTCAAATTTGTTTTGCGGGTCATTTTCGATCAAATATGGCCGTTTTTGATCGAACAATGCCTGTATTCGATTGAATGAAAATTATTCGAATTGTTCGAATCGTCCGATTCGATTGAACAGTTCGAACGATATTCACCAAAATCCTTTGAATTCTCAGAACTTAGAAAAAATATCTGTCCAAGTTCTGTGAGATCCCCCATAGGCTAAAGCAATTTTTAATGGGCCAGTACTTCGATATTCGAAAATTCGAATATTCAATTTTTTTCATTTCAAATCGAATTTTGGGCTTTTCTATAGTTGTAGTAGAACCAAAATGAATTAGAAATTTAAATTCTTGAAATTTGAATTTTATTCGAATTTGAATTCGAACCTTGGTAAATCAGCCTCTAAATGTAGCAAAAAGTATTTGGACACCTGTCTGTCACACAGCTCATTTCTAAGGTTATTAACATGACGTAGTAGTATTTCAAATGTCATTTTAGACAATGTCTGGTTGCTTTTAATTAAAGATGCATCCAGATACTTTTGGCCATGTAGCGCATATTACAATTAGAGGCTTGCATTCTTCTTATCTATTCTGTGACCCCTCAGCATGTCATTGTGGCTTTTTAGATACACAAGAAGAATCTGTAACAAATACAAGGCAGTTCAGTAGCCAAAATAGACGGATTCCCATCTTGTCATTCAAGAGCCTATTTATAAAGTGTCAGAGTTGGAAAATGGTCGATGTTTGCAGATCTCAGCAAATTTTCCAACTTCTGCTATTTATAGGACTGCTCCTTTAAAAGAAACCTTTTATCCTGATGTAACTTTAATGTAACTTCTACTTCAACCAGTGTTTTTTCATCACTTTCTCCTATTTATAAAGGACTTCAACATCCACTTAAAGGGCAAGGAAAGGCAACGAAATAAAATCCCATTTTTGCTTTCTTTAATGAAAAAGAACTCTATCCCCAATATACTTTAATTTTAAAATATGTACCGTTTTTATAAGAAACCTGACTTTATGCAGTGAAATTCTCCCTTTATTTAGTGCTTCTGGCAGGTAAACAATCACTTATGAACAGCAGGGGGAGCCCCTGCCTTACTTACCAGCCATGCAGAACTCAAGCAGACCATACTGAGCATGTGCAGTGTCAGTGTCAGACAAAGATGTATAACAAAGTTACAAGATGACAGCCCCCTGTGGCCAACTTTGAAAGCATAAATCATTTGTTTGATTAGGCTTGTGGTGCAGTAAGTTCATGTTTATGTTTAGTATACAAAATACACCATTTCTACCCTTATTCTATTTTACACTTTCCTTGTCCTTTAAACCAAGGTTTTACTGATATTTTTATTTTTTACAAGCTCAGACTGGCAGAAAACCCTGTTTCCTCTGGGAAAATTAAGAACTTCTATTTGGCAAAGTGACAGTCAAAGTCATCAGTACATTAATATCCAGCAATATTCTGGTCAAAGCTACTGTTTCATCAACTACTTATTTTTTACTTCACTGGAGACTTCAGAAAAATTGAAGGAAGCTATTGGTATGTTTCCTTAAATAAATGTGTTCTAAGAGATCTTTTGAAAACAGAAAGTTTTGGAGAAATTTGGACATACTATGGGAGATAGTTACAGAGGATGGGTGCAGCCTTTGCAAAGTCTTGCGAGTGTGTGAGGAGGCAACTAGAGAAGAGTTGAGGAGCAGGTCAGTAGAGGAGCATAGTAAGAAGTTGGGTGAGTATATAGAAATTAGTTCAGAGATGTAGGGAGGGGCAGAATGATGAAGTGTTTTAAATGTCAGGGTCATTAGTTTGAATTTTATTCTGAAAGATATCAGAAGCCAGTTCAGGGATTGGCATAGTGGCATGGCAGAGGAGGAGCAGTTGCTGAGGTGTATAAGCCTGGTGGCAGTGTTTATTATGGACTGGAGAGCTGACAGTTTCTGGCGGGGAAGGCTAATTAATAGAGAGTTAGAGTAGTTAAGATGTGATATGATGAGAGAGTGAATAAGAATTTTGGGGGCATCTTGGGTGATAAATTATTGTATTTTAGATACGCGTTTTAGGTGAAATGGACATGATTTAATAAGTGACTGGATATGAGGAGTGAAGGACAGGGTAGAATCTAGGATAACCCCAAGGAACCGGGCCTGTGGAAATGGGGCAAAAGTGGAACTGTTAACTGCAATTGATACATCTGTGATGTTACGGGGTTTTTTCATGCCGTTGTTGCTCCCCAACACTTTTTTCCTTTGAATATGGATCATGGGTAAACAAGTTTTGGGAGCCCTGCTCAAATTTACTGTTATTACTCTAAGCTATACGTATCAAAAAAGTTTTTACTCCAAAGACATCCAATTCAAGTATTAAAAACTTCAATACTAATTCATTACATAGGTAAAAAATGTGCATACAGACCCATTGATGCTTTGCCTTACGCATTTCGTACCCCCTGGTACTTAATCATAGGCTCTAATAACACTGCATACAATTCCAATATTTAAACCTGTGGAAATCCCTCCCTCAAAAGCTTAAAACCAATGATAAGTTGCCAAGAGCTACAGGGTTAAATCATGTGGAGTAAAAAAAATTTTTTTTTTTAATGCAATAATGTTTAAATTATATTGCTATTTTAATGTAATGAATTAATATACTGGGAATTTTTCAGCAATTATTATTATTATCTTTGAGTGCAGTATAGAAAATTAAAAACCCTACACAAAAGGAGTCTGGTGCTAACAAAATCCCCAGGTAGAATACATGCCACCAAAATAAACACATCCAGATGCCAGAACACAGAAACCTTTCACAGACACGTGTTTCCTTTGGAGGGAGAAGGGTGGGTTAGGGTGAGATTTTGGTGGATAAGGTGAGATTTGGTATGAATACTTATTTACTGTCCAAGATATCATGGTTGAACCTCAATACATGTTGAAGCTCAAATGGGGCTTGAACCCATAAACCTGAAAACCACCACGAAGGATGAGAAACAGTCTATTGGGTATGTGTAAGGTCTCATTGTACAATTCATTAGTTTTTATGTTCTTAAATTTTCCCTAATTTGTTTTACAATTTTTTAATAAAGAGAAAATGATTTTGGTTAGAGTTTATCTTTACTGCCTTCTCCTCCCTCAATAATCAATAGTATCATCTGTACTGTCCCAAATTGAAAGAACTCTTCTACTGTCAGCGGAAAATGTGTCAATTAAGTCACGCAATACCCTCATACAGGCATGTGATAAAGGCAGGGGCAGATCACATATCAATGCTTGCTGGTGTGTATGGAATCAGTAGAAAAAAATGGCCAATGAATATTACATCATCTCTCTTTCTATATTCACATAAGGAGTTATGGTCATTATATTATTGGTCTAGTCCACACTCAAAGAAGGTTATAAAAAAAACTCAAGCTTTGTCCTGTCCAGCTAACTCCACCTGCATTCTTGTGTTTCGGGGGGGGCTTTTCCAGTTACCTGATGTCCCTCAAATCTGGGATAAATAGCTCTTTTGTTTAAGAATTGGATCTGAGTTCTGGTTCTGAGAGTGGTGGTAGTGAGTGCTGTGGATTTTGTGAGTGTTGGTCTATATTTGGGTTGCCATTATGCTAGTCTAACCCCTGGATAAGGTGGGTGAGAGACTGAGCATGTGCAGTGTAACTCCTTAGCCACTCCTAAAATCATGTGCATTGTATTTAATGTTTTAAATTATTTTTAGCAGACATAAGATACAGTGATCTAAATTTGGAAAAATACCTTCAAGTTTTGAATTTTGAACTTTAAAATGCAGTTTTATCAAAGGTCAAATTTCGAAGTTACGCGAACTTTTAAAAACTTTTTTTATATTTCAATTTCGAATATGGAAGTTCGACCTCTTCTTACAGTATGGCAGTGTTATGAATCCAGAAAAGAACCGTGATGGTACATCCATGCAAGAAAAGCAGAAAAGATTATCCAAGCAGCGGGAATCTTTCTATATCTATACCGTACCCAGATACAGGATAAATATTCCTCAGCACTTGGGCTTTTCCTTAAGGTCTGAGACGACAAGAAAACAATTTGCAGTGGCCAATTCAATAACTTGTGAAATTGGGAAGTTTATTACGAGAAAAGAGTGGTTAAAGTAGAGCTATAAGGTTAAGCAGTCATTTTTAACACATACCCTTGGTTTTAGATTCATGTCACAATAGCGTTAGGAAGAAAAAAAGAGTACACACCAAATCTAATCCTTTATGCTGGGCTTTCAGGAGTATTTAGGGCAGCAAACACTCTCTCCCTTAACTGAACTGTACTCACTGCTTGGCCATACAAAGTTTGGGCATTACTGGTCTATTACATTGGTCCATACAGTAGCTAAACTTAACACTAAATTGATCTTGTGTTGAATTGTGTTCCTCTTCTAGCAGCAATTTTCAGAATTTCTTTTACATGGCCGGTTGGCACCTTAAATAAATGTTATAAGCAGTATTCATTTGTATAGAATTAAATCAAATGTGAAAAACTGGCTGTGCAAAAATGTTGGTAACCTTGTAATTTTGCTAAGTTGAATGCATGTACGTAACTGCTCAATGCTGATTACTGGCAACACCAAATTGGTTAGATTAGCTTGTTAAGCCTTGAACTTCATAAGGAGGTGTATCTGCACTCATGCCACAAACCGAGTCGCTTATTTTATGCAAAACCTCATTTAGACAAGCCACAGTCAATTTGGAACAAAGTGCATTGGACTGATGAGACAACATTTGAGTTATCTGTGCATAACAAAAAGTGCTTTGCATGGTGGAAGAAGAACACCACTTTCCAAGAAAAACACCTGCTACCTACTGTCAAATTTGGTGGAGGTTCCATCATGCCATGGGGTTATGTGGCTAGTTCAGGGACTGGGACCACTGTTAAAGTTGAGGGTCGGATGAATTCAAAACAATATCAACAAATTCTTCAGGATAATGTTCAAGCATCAGTCACAACATTGAAGTTATGCATGGATTGGATATTCCAACAAGAAAATGACCCTAAACACACTTCAAAATCTAAAAAGTCATTTCTGCAGAGGGAGAAGTACAATATTCTGGAATTCCCGTCACAGTCAACCGACTTGAATATCATCGAAAATCTATGGGATGATTTGAATCAGGCTGTCCATACATGGCAGCCATCAAATTTAACTGAACTGGAGATATTTTGTATGGATGAATAGTCAAAAATACTGCCATCCAGACATCAAAGGCTATAGGAGGCATCTAGAGGCTTTTACATTTGCAAAAGGAGGCTCAACTAAATATTGATGTAATATCTCTGTTGAGTTGCCCACATTTATGCACCTGTCTAATTTTGTTAAGAAGCATATTGCATATTTTCTGTTAATCTAATATGTTATACTTTGAAAGCTCAGCTAATGATAAAACTCAAAATTTTGACTATATGTATACTAAATGCATACAAAAAACATGGACTATTGAATACAATTTGTATTTATGTTATGATCACTGATGTTTTTGGTACCCCCTTAGGATCTGTGGTCCTGGGTAAGTATTGGTACTTTTAGCATAGGTAATCCCTCTGTAAAGTACTCAAAGTCAAGTTTTACCTGCCCCATATAAGCGAGTGTCACATCTCAACTATAGTACTTCTCCTTGCCACCTGCATCCTGAGATGCCTTCATGGGAAAAGGGCTGCGGATAAAGTTTTAATTGCTGTATTACTTCAATGAAGAATAACAAATGTGCCCACCATAAGAGATTTACACTAGACTCCACTAAACTCCATAACTATGTTAGGTGACATTACCACTTAATCACCATGATTAACCCAACTGGGACAGGTGCTAAAATGACAGGGGTTGCTCACCTTTAAATTAATTTTCTCTATGATGTAGAGATTGATATTCTGAGACAATTACTTTTTATTCAGCAGCTCTCCGTAGCAACCATGAGTTAATTTTAATAAGAGACTGGAATATGGAGAGGGGCCGAGAAGTAAAAAAAATTAGCAATAACAATGAGTGCCCGCCATTTGAAAGCTACAAAAAGTCAGAAAATTGAAGACCAACAGAAAAGATGCTTAAAATTAGTCTTTCTACAACATACTAAAAGTTCATTTAAAGGTGCATCCTCCATTAAATGATATGTATATACTGTGTATGTATATATATATATATATATATAAAATGTAAAGTGCTTTGGAATAAACGGGCAATAATTAAATAATGGTAATATAGGTAATATAGGTATAGGACCTGTTACCCAGAATGTTCAGGACCTAGGGCTTTCCAGATATTTATGTAATTTGAATCTTCATACCTTAAATATACTAGACAAACATGTAACCATTTAGGGGGGTCATTTGTCAAATTTACCACATTTTTCAATAAAAAAAAAAGTCCAACCAAACTTGAATCCAAGATTTACCCTTATTTTTTATTACAAAAAGAAGCACAATTTAATCGATTGGGGTTGACTCAAAATAAGTGACAACCCTTAATGGTACAATTTTTAGGAGTTTTTTCCCAAAATGTACTTTTTTTGGGGTCTTTTTCCTGAAAATTCCAGTGCAGACCATAGAAACTCTTCCATTGACTTACAGTATATACAACCTCGACAGGTCTGATTAAGACTTTTCCATCCTCATGGTTTAATAAATATAGAAATAAATGTTTTTTTTCACAAAAGAAATGCAAGTTTTTATCATTCAGACTGCAATAAATAACCCCATAAATAAACCCAATAGGCTGGTTCTGCTTCCAATAAGGATTAATTATATCTTAGATGGGATCAAGTACACCATACTGCTTTATCATTAAAGGAAATTATTTTTAAAAATGTGGATTATTTGGATAAAATTCTGTCTATGGGAGATGGCCGTTCTGTAATTTGGAGCTTTCTGAATAATGGATTTCTGGAAAACAAATCCCCCACCTGTACTAATGACAGTATTTTTTTAAAGGTATCTAGAAAAATGGGCTGTATTATAGAAATCTATACAATTTCATTTACTTTTAACAGGAGTATTTATGTAATGTTAAAAAGTAAATGAAGGATGTGAAATCATTTTTGAGAAAACACATCAAATTATAAATACACTGTACCAATATAAATGCTACACCAACGAATTATGTAAAATAAATTCTGAATGTATAAAATGGCAAAGGTACAAATCTCAGTTTCAGAGTATGAAATATCTTATTTCTAAACCCATAAATGTTCTATGAGGTCCCCCATAGGCTTAAATGGCAATTCAGCAACTAGGGATGGCGCGAACCGCCGAAAAAAGGTTCGCGAACATGTTCGCGAACTTCCGGAAATTTGCGAACGGTTCGCGAACCCCATAGACTTCAATGGGAAGGCGAACTTTAACAGCTAAAAAAGATATTTCTGGCCAGAAAAATGATTTTAAAGTTGTTTAAAGGGTGCAACGACCTGGACAGTGGCATGCCAGAGGGGGATCAAGTGCAAAAATGTATCTGAAAAATCCATTGTTGACACAGCGCTGCGTTTTGTGCTGTAAAGGGAAAAAAGTCACTCAGGTGGTGGTTGTGGACACTGTAATATTATTGATATTTAGACAGAATGTGAACATGCTCACACAGCTAGATGGCAGTTGTTTGAAGAACACACTGGGCAAAAAATGGCTACAGGGCAAATAATGGCTACAAGGTCAACGTATACACTACTACAGCGGTGGATACGGATTACGTAAAATATATTATGGCTGCTTGAAAAAAGTCACTCAGGTGCTTTTTCTGGAGAGGGTAATATTATGGATATTTAGACAGAATGTGAACAAGCTCACACAGCTAGATGGCAGTTGTTTGAAGTACAGTAGATTACTAGCCAGCAAACTTACTATCCACTGTCCCTGAAATCTCTAACAGCAGCTCTCTCCCTACACTATCTCTTCAGCACACACAGGCAGAGTGAAAAAACGCTGCAGGGCTTCGGTTTTTATAGGGAAGGGGAGTGGTCCAGGGGGTGTGGGGGTGGTCCAGGAGGGAGAGCTTACTGATTGGCTGCCATGTATCTGCTGGTCTGGGGGAGAAATGGCAAAATAAAAGCGCCAACTAAGGCGAACCCAAAACGTCGCGCGACGTTCGCGAACTTCCGGCGAGCGCGAACACCCGATGTTCGGGCGAACAAGTTCGCCGGCGAACAGTTCGCGCCATCCCTATCAGCAACTTTAAGCTGGTGAATAGTCGAAATAATTTTAAAGGGCAAGTACTTTGAAATTCGAAAATTCGAATTATTTCAATTCGAGTCGAATTTTGGGCTATTCAATAGTCGAAGTAGCCCAAATTTTATTTGAAATTCGAATGTTAAAAATTTTATTTGAATTTTCACTTCGACCCTTAGTAAATCTGCCCGGTAGTGTCTTGTACATGAGAGTAAAATACATGTATTGTATAAAATGACCTTGTTTCCAGAAGAAGACAAAAATTACAGCATTTTATTTCCCAGGAGAAATATTTCACTTTTACAAAGAAAGTGACGAGACCACAAATTACTCTGAACAATGCCAAAGTCTTCTTCAGATTACAAATATAACTTTTTAAAAAATGTCTTATGCATTGTGAATGGGGAGAGCGGGCCAATCTTGTGGCTGTAGCTCTGATGTGGCCAGGCTGGATGGCATCACTGTTTGCCTCAATTCTACCAGCAGCTGCACTCTGCAAGGGAGAAGCCATTCAACTGCTGTTAAATCAGAAACATACTTCAAGTCTTCTGCAGGAAAATATGAAACTTAAGATCCTCTATAGATGTGAAACATTTTTCATCTGCGAACATGCAAATTATTGTCAAAAAGTTTTTAAAAAACTAAATATACACAACTAAATCACAAAGGACTTTTCTATGACCTTCACTATAGGGGCACTAAAAAATACATAAATGAAAAATAAAAATAGGAACATATCAAAAATGTACTTACATTTTACAAAAATGCACACTTCTACACTTGCACAGGAGACTGTAATTAAAGGGCAAGGAAAGGCAAAGAAATAAAATCCCATTTTACTTTCTTTAATGAAAAAGAAATCTATCTCCAATATACTTTCATTTTAAAATGTGTACTGTTTTTATAAGAAACCTGACTGTATGCAGTGAAATTCTCCCTTCATTTACTGCTTCTGGCAGGGAAACAATCACTAATGAACAGCAGGGGGAGCCCCTGCCTTACTTACCAGCCATGCAGAACTCAAGCAGACCATACTGAGCATGTGCAGTGCCAGTGTCAGGCAAAGATGTATAACAAAGTTACAAGATGACAGCCCCCTGTGGCCAACTTTGAAAGCATAAATCATTTGTTTGATTAGGCTTGTGGTGCAGTAAGTTCATGTTTATGTTTAGTATACAAAATACACCATTTCTACCCTTATTCTATTTTACACTTTCCTTGCCCTTTAAATTGTGAAGTCTCCAGTCAAATAGCAGCAGTTCTATGGCTAACATTAACAACCCAAAATCTTATTTCAACTCCCACTATAAACATTATTGCAAAATTAATCAGCAAAATGATTGCCATGAAAGGTAAAAAAATATTTTAAAAATATGTTAAATATATTCAAAGTGTGAAACTTCAATATTACATCCCTTCATTTTTAGTTATCCTGAGTATTACATTGTTAAATAAATAATCCATAATGCAATTCCCTGATTTTACATTGTTCCCAGATTTTAAAACAATCTGAATAAAAGTAAAATGGGGGTTCTACTATAAATATACTGTAAATATAGTTAATGAAAAGATTTTTCAAGTAACAGGAAACTACCCAGATATAACCAGTGGCATGTAGGAATAGTACTCAGTAAACATCTATTGTGTCCAATTTGTTACAGTATAAAAAAAAACTCTTGTTCTAGTTTAAACAATTTTATAAAAAAAATAGAGTAGTAGTTTCAAAAGCACCACAATTATTTCTTTCAAGGTTAATATAGTTAGTGTTTCCCCTGTTCCATTTACATGAGATGATAAAACTTTATTAAAAAAATGAAGAAAAAAAAATTTGTTTTTTTGTTAATTTTTCCCAAAAGCTATCCTTTAGTATTTTATCAGAAATAAGGGGCTTAGCCAGCTCAAAGGTTGAAGTGATATGCCAAAATTCGATTCGAATAGAAATTTTTTTAAAATTGATTGAAATAAGTTCATTTTCGATCTAAAACTTCGGACCTGCAATTTATTTTAACTTTTTTTGTCTTTTAAAATTTTATAATTAGTGTTTCAAAGATGACATCAAGGGGAACATTTTTTTAAGGGTCAAAGTGAATATTGAATAAAATTTTGGGCTACTTCAACTATCAAATAGCCCAAAATTCAATTCAAATTGAAAAAATTCAAAAATCAACAAGTCGAATTTTCGAAGTACTGGCCCTTTAAAATCCTAGAATTCAACACTTCACCACTTTAAAGCTGCTGAATTACCATTTTAGCCTATGCGGGACCTCATAGAACCTGTACTAGGAATTAGAAGGATTTTGCTCAAAATCCTCCGAATCGTTCGATGTGAACGATGTGATCGAATGATTCGAGTGATTTTTATTAGATCAAAAATGGACCTATTTGATTAAAAAGGTCCATTTTGAATAGAAAAAGCCCTTTCAAAAATCTTCGATGGACGAATTTCGAAGTTTTTTCACACTTAGGGGGCAGATTTACTAAGGGTCGAAGTGAATATTCAAATTAAATTTTAATTTTGAAAATTCAAATTTAAAAGTAATTTTTGGATACTTTGACTATCGAATAGCCCAAAATTCGATTTGAATTTAAAAATTTTGAAAATTCTAATTTCTCTTTAAAAAAATTTTGCAACCTTAAAGCTGCTGCATTGCCATTTTAGCCTATGTGGGACTTCCTAAAATCGTTACTGAATTTATTTACTACTTATTTACTTATTTAAGTACTGAGAAATCGAAGGATTTTTTTGAAAATTGTTCAAATCGTTCGAATTGCACGATGCATTTGAACAATTCAAACTATTTTTGTTCTTTCGGAAATGGACCTATTCAGTCCGTTTTCGATCGAAAATGGTCTTTCAAAAATTTGATGGTCGTATTTTCGAAATATTTTAAATTAGAAATTCGACCCTTAGTAAATCTGCACCTTATAAGATTGAATAAATAAATTGGAACCACACAAGTATGAGACCTGCTATCCAGACTGCTCAGAACCTGGGGTTTCCCAGTTAACAGATTTTTCTGTAATTTGGACCTTCATACCTTAAGTCTACTAGAAAATCATGTAAACATGAATTAAACCGAATAGGCTGGTTTTGCTGCCAACAAGGATCAATTATATCTTATTTGGGATCAAGTTCAAGGTACTGTATTAATATTACAGAGAAATGGTGATTTTAAAAAAAAAATTCTATTATTTGGATAAAACAGAGTCTACGGGAGATTGCCTTGCTGTTATTCTTTGCTTTCTGAATAATTCATCACATGTACCTGTACAACATATCAGAATAGCTTGTTTCTTGGTATATCAAAGTTCTAACTTAAACATTGTAAAGAACAATACACAAGAGCCATGAGTATTCTGTAAATTATATCCTTAAAAATGGAGCTTGGTGATTTCATCAGTTAGAATCAGTGCTTAATGATGTCATTTATGGCATATGATGGAAACTTGTGTATTTTAACAAATAAATATGTAAGAAATCTTGGAGTTCCATAAATTATGACTTATATTTATATATTTATATTTTACAATAGGGGGTACATCATTCACTATGGGGCATGTTTAATAAGTTTCAAAAATTTACATTTTTTTCCTGAATCATATTTTTTCTCGTTTTTATTTATGTAAAAATTGAAAAAATACTAGATTTATAAAGTGTAAAAACCACCAACCAAATCAAATACAAAACTGTGAAAAGCAGTTAAGCTCCTATAAATGTCCATAGTAGCTGAGCAGATCCTATTGGACCATTCCAGCCATTAGGACTTCTAGAGCTTTTCACATTTTCTTTCTGCTAATAATTGCCCAAAATAATGATTTTAGAGTTACAGGTAAGGGATCTGGAAACCCATTATCCAGAAAGCTCTGAATTACAGAAAAACAGTTTCCCATAAACTCAATTTTATCCAAATATTAAAGTTTTTAAAAATGATTTCCATTTTCTTTGTAATAATAAAACAGTAGCTTGTACTTGATTCCAACCAAGATTTAATTAATATTTATTGGAGGCAGAACCAGCCCATTGGGTTTATTTTATGTTTACTAGTGATAGGCGAATTTATTCACTGAGCTCGAATTCGGGGCAAATTCCTGCTATCCGCCGGCGGCGAATAAATTTGCGAAATGGCAGTGAAAATTTGCCAGAGAAAATTTGCCAGCATCAATTTTCAATTTTCACAAATTTTTTGTGAAAACTTTCGAAATTCATTAATTTTTCCTGAAAACAATCGAAATTCACGGATTTATAGTGAAAACGTTAAAAATTCACAAATTTATAGTGAAAATATTAAAAATTCATGAATTTATAGTGAAAACGTTTGAATTTCACGAATTTTTCGTGAAAACGGGTAAATTTCACAAATTTTTCATGAAAACTTTACAATTTAACGTAATTTTCATGAATTTTCAGCTTTTGACATTTTCACAAATTAACTCCTTCATATTTTGTATATTCCTCTTTTATTTAATGATGCCCTGTTATCAACATTTGAATTTTTCCCACAGTCCAAGGTTTTTACAGCAAAAAAGGTGACCTACACTATTTTTTAATTCAAGTTCCCAATTTTTTTTTATGTATTCATAGTGAAGCAACGCCCCCAAAGAACTATCAGCTAAAACCTGAGATAGATTTGAAATGTACTGTGTTTGCAATTTTTGTTTTGCATTTTTTTTAAATTTCTGATAAAACTCAGAAATATTTGAAACACAATAGAACTTCCTGTGGGAGGCCCATTTATGAAAATACTGAATGATCCAAATATAAATACTGTACCTTGAGAACCTCTAAAAACACAAGTTTTTATTGGGCAATTACTAGTGAAAAAAAAATCTGATTCCAAGTCTGAATTGGTTAATGATTCAATAGCATCCATGCAGTTCTTATAGACTTCTGTAGGACCTCAACAGATTTTTCTTTGCAAATATATATATTAGAGTTTTTGTGGTTTTTACACTTAAATAAATAATACACATGAATCTCAAATTTTTGGAGTAAAAAATGGATATATGAAAATAATTTAAATATGGCCCCCTTAGTTTTCATCATATGATTCCAAACAAAAAAGCAAATCAGTAACATGAAAGTCTAGCGGCTGCTGTGGACAGTATTGGACTGGCCCACCAGGATACCAGGAGAACTCATGGTGGACCCAGGTGTCAGTGGGCCCTTATGTTGTTAAACATTTAGTCTAATTTCATTTCTATGAGATCAAAGAGGCTAAAT
>CM044440.1:129844634-129874588 GCA_024363595.1 Xenopus borealis | reverse complement strand
TGAGTGGGCTCCTGGTGTAAGGTTTTTGTGTGGGCCCCTGGTGTAAGGTTTTTTTGGTGGGCCCCTGGTTTAAGGATTTGGGTGGGCTCCTGGTGTTCTAGACACTGACTGTGGACTGAGCAGATATGTAACATGCTCATAGCTTACCAAGCTGTTTCTATGTAAAGGCAACTTCCCTTTTCCCTAATTTGCTATAAATATTTTATATTATCCCAATGAACATTTCAGTACATGAGGGGGAGGATGGGCTGGAATGATGCTGTCCAAGAGCAGCTGTGAATTTGTCAGTAAATCAAGGTCATTTCTTACCCTTCTGAAACTAGAAGAATGGCGTCCCTATAGAATGATTTTACATGTGTGGCTTTGCCAACAGAAACAATTAACAAACAGTTACTCTTGCAGAGTTGGACAAATATAGTTCCAATTAATCTCCTACAAACCATGTACGTGGAGACTCCAAAGACATTTTAGAAGAAATAAATAAAAACACCCCTCGGGTGTTTGAGCTGCTATTTGCATAAACCACTCCATAAACTCAGTTGGACTTCACAAGGCTAGCTTCTAGGAGGCCACCAATAAAGTAGGCCGAATCATCTTTCATGGGCTCCTGGGTTGTTCAACGGACAAATCTCCAAATATGTTTTCCTCTATTAAAATGCCATTTTTCCTTAAATTCCATTTTCCTTCATTGGATTACTCACTGCCTACAATCTGTTTATGGAAAAAGAAACGTACCTACATTAAAGAGATTCTAATTTCTGAAATGAATGAAAGCACATCCTTGATAAGAAACCAATGCCGGGGCAGTGGTGGAATAATTGATTCTAGATTTCAAGTTGGAACACATATAGCCATGCCTTTGTTCAAAAGCTCCATTTTTTTTCCAGAAACCACAAAATGCGATTAACAACTCAGCATTGATTACACTTGTATTATAATATTATGCCCCCCCCCTAACATTTCCAAAAACTCCTTTAATTTCTTATATTAAATTAAAGGGCTACTATACATTTATTTACTATCTTCTTATCACTATTGCTAGGGATGAGCAAAATGTTTCAGTGTGAAACATTAAAGGAACAATAACGCCAAAAAATTTAAGTGTTTTAAAGGAATGACGATATAATGGACTGATGTCTTGCACTGGTAAAACAGGTGTGTTTGCTTCATAAACACAACTATAATTTGTAGAAAAAAGCTGCTGTGTAGCCATGGGGCAGCCATTCCAGCTCAGGATACACAGTAGATAACAGATAAGTACTACTATAGTTTATATAAACAAGCTGCTGTATAGCCATGGGGGCAGCCATTAAAGCACAGGATACACAGTAGATAACAGATAAGTACTACTATAGTTTATATAAACAAGCTGCTGTGTAGCCATGGGGGCAGCCATTCCAGCTCAAGATACACAGTAGATAACAGATAAGTACTACTATAGTTTATATAAACAAGCTGCTGTATAGCCATGGGGCAGCCATTAAAGCACAGGATACACAGTAGATAACAGATAAGTACTACTATAGTTTATATAAACCAGCTGCTGTGTAGCCATGGGGGTAGCCATTCAAGCACAGGATACACAGTAGATAACAGATAAGTAATACTATAGTTTATATAAACAAGCTGCTGTGTAGCCATGGGGGCAGCCATTCAATCACAGGATACACAGTAGATAACAGATAAATACTACTATAGATTATATAAACAAGCTGCTGTGTAGCCATGGGGGCAGCCATTCAAGCACAGGATACACAGTAGATAACAGATAAATACTACTATAGTTTATATAATCAAGCTGCTGTGTAGCCATGGGGGCAGCCATTCAAGCACAGGATACACAGTAGATAACAGATAAGTACTACTACAGTTTATTTGAACAAGCTGCTCTGTAGCCATGAGGGCAGCCATTTTAGGGTAGGGGGGTAGGGTTTTTCTGAATTCTTCTTTAAACCCAGTAGGGTTGTTTTCCCACCAATAAGGATCAATTATATCTCAGTCAGGATCAAGTACAAGGTGCTGGTTTATTATTACATAAAAGGTGATATGTTTTAAAATGTAAATGTTTTATTTATATGGCGTCTATGGCAGATGACCTTTCCATAATTCGGAGCCTATTATAGGTTCATATTTATAGTTACAGACATTGTACCCCAGCCAAATGAGAATCATGTACTGGGCCAGGACACAGCAAATGTACAGTATGTTCAGTGGGTAAAGCTGACACACCAGTTACAGTTTACATCTTTTCCAGTACACAGACTCCCATATATTTGCTATTTCTGGGTTCCTGGGGGTTGAGGTTTCAAGTAGGAAATAATGGCAGCCTCATTAAACAAATATAAACTGACCACAACATGGCTAGAAGTCTAACCAAGAAACAAATAACTAAATCAAGTAGCAGCAGCTTTGAAGGTTAAGTAATAGCTTAGAAAGAACAATTTTGCATACGTTTACACTGTGAGATTAGGGAGGGGAGGAATTTGTGGTTTTGTATTGACAAGTACAATACACATCACTCTGAGGTTCTGACCAATAGGAACTTCAGCAACAATGTGTAACGCTGGCCAAACAGTATGTTCTAAATATGGAATCAATAATAATAATTATAATAATAAAGGAAATAATGGGTGAAATGTATAAATATGTCAGCAAATTCTACCAGTTATTTATTCAAATAACTATTCAAACTATTCATATTTTTAGATATAAAATGTTAGCATACATGCACATTTTGAGGGGGTTTAGAATGTCAACATCTTAAATGTTCAACTTCTTGTGTTCATGGGTGTGACTTTCTGATATTGATCTTGATTCCTGTGTTTGACCTTGGCCTGTTAATTGTCTAAGAACCTTGCTACTGTACCACCTGTATTGATCTTTTGCCTGGACTTAACTGTTCTTCTTCTTTAATCCTTTGGATTCCGTGAACTGTTGGACTTGCTTCCTTCTAGGTCCGCAAATCCTAGAAGAGCTTTCAGGCTCTGACACAGTGTCCCAAAAGTAGGTGCTTATTTTTAGATTCCAGGCTTTGTGACATGTTTTGAGTGAAAATAAGACGTACTGTCAAACAGAGCCTCGTATAGGCTGACAATCCATATATAGGCTACCGAATAGCAAATCCTAGCCATTATTTTGCATCTCCAAGAACTGTTTTCATGGTTGTGTTGCTCCCCAAATCTTTTTACATTTGACAGTGGCCCATGATTAAGAAAGGTTGGGGACCCCTGCCCTAGAGGGTGCTCTTTATAAATGCAGTTTTTACAATTTAAGACAAATCTGACACAGGATCTGTACTTTGAGGGAGTCTCTTGAAGAGTGAAAATAAAGAACAGTAGATGACCAGGAAAGCCCAACCAAGGATAGATCCATCATGCCTATTACATTTGAAAAACAATATTATTTCCTAATATTACAAACATTTTGACAATAGGCCAATTTCAGTTTGAATTTTAGGACTGTGTCTTCCTGGGACACATAAATCTGATAAACTGTTTTGTGTTTGGACAGCTCCGGTCTTTTGTCTACTAGTGTAATTACAGAAGCTAAATCTGAATAATGAAGTTGACGGCTTCACACTGTTGAACTCAGTGTTAGTTGGCACATTTGCTTGCTCTGTAATTTAATATAAGCACTCAAACTAACAAAGAACATGTCAAAACCTTTCAATCTTTAGGACACAGCAGATTCATCCAATGTTTGTGCTAAAACTCTAGTCCACAATGTGCACGAGAAGCCAATCACAATTTATAACCACTGATCCATCCAGAAAACAAATTGCACAGACTGAATAGAGTATGGCCAAACCAGTGAATTTTACACAAACATCAGGGGAAAATGTAATAAAACTCAAGGATGAAATGTTTACGTGATTGAAAAAACTAAATCTTGAATTTATTTCAAATCTGAGTTTTCCAATCTCATATTTTTGAGATTTAAAAGATTGTAAAAATGCAAATGAAAGGAATTGGCAGCAAAGACCTGGTAAAATCAAGCAATTAAAATTTTTGTGTTTTTTTTTTAAAAGTTACATTTGTAAGAATCAATGAAAGAATGGAAATGATGTTGTTGCTACCAAGTTTTTTTCCTGCAACACAATGAATTGGGAAAGAAAATAGAATACATTTGCCTCCAGAGAAACTTTCACTTGCAAGTGTTGACCTAGGCATACCGTATGATAATGAGAATTTTCTTCAAGGCCACAGGTACAATTGCTAAAGAGAACCACATGTGATTTGGGGAAAATAAATCAACAGAGAGATCTTCTTGTCTTTAAATACTGTTAGAAAACAACTTTTCAGTATTGGATAAAAAGCTATGCTTTGGCACTTAAAGGGATATTGTCATGGGAAAAATGTTTTTTTTTTCTTCAAAATGCATCAATTAATAGTGCTGTTCCAGAAGAATTCTGCACTGAAATCCATTTCTCAAAAGAGCAAACAGATTTTTTTATATTCAGTTTTGAGATCTGACATGGGGCTAGCCATTTTGTCAATTTCCCAGCTGCCCTGGTCATGTGACTTGTACCAGCACTTTACGAGGGAACTGCTTTCTGGCAGGCTGCTGTTTTTCCTTCTCAATGTAACTGAATAGTACACAGTGGGACATGGGTTTTTACTATTGAGTGCTGTTCTTAGATCTACGAGGCAGCTGTTATCTTGTATTAGGGAGCTGTTATCTGGTTACCTTCCCATTGTTCTGTTGTTAGGCTGCTGGAGGAGGAAAGGAGGATTGATATCACTCCAAATTGCAGTACAACAGTAAAGAGTGATTGAAGTTTAGCAGAGCACAAGTCACATGACTTGGGGCAGCTGCGAAATTGAGAATATGTCTAGCCCCATGTCAGATTTAAAAAAGAAATGTAAAAAAATCTGTTTGCTCTTTTGAAAAATGGATTTGAATGCAGGATTCTTCTGGAACAGCACTATTAACTGATGCATTTTGAAAAAAAAACACATTTTTCCCATGACAATATCCCTTTAAGTGCCAAAGCATCGCTTTTTATCCAATAATGAAAAGTTGTTTTCTAACAGTATTTAAAGACAAGAAGAAAGCCAAATGGTAGTGTCCAATCTTACCTGGGCTACAGATTCATAGGCCATTTATAAAATTATGTAGATTGAAATGAGTTTCCAGGCTCTGATAATTAACAAAATTATTGATTATTATATATTGATGGCTTCTCTTTTGCTCAAAAGAAATTCTCCCTCTTACCATAACAATAAATGGCCAGATCTGATCTGGCAAATACATTTCACTGATAAAAAAGTTCTGACACAGCAGAGCATCTGTAAATGGGGTAAACCTTGCATGTTTATTATGTGAAAATGCAAATTGTTGTGATGCTTCACATAAGATACAAAGAGATGCTCTTCTGTGAAAGTCTATTTTCATGCAATATTAAGAGGGCGCTGACCCTCCATACTGAGGCACCTGCTTATGGCATATAATCTAGAGCAGCAGATGTATAAGTACCAGGGTCCCAGAAAATGTGATTAAGTCCATATTCAACTGATGCAAGACCCTCTTGTAATCGGGAAGACTGGTTCCTATATTTTCACCTGTGAATGTGTGCACTTTTGTGTGTGTTTGGAGGGGTTATAGCTAAAAATATCTAGGGGTTATGTAATAAAAGGCACTAAGTTTGCCCAAGGGCAGTAACCTATAGCAACCAACCAGCAGGTAACATTCACTAGTCACCTGTTTAAATGCAAGCATCTTATTGGTTGCCATGTGTTACTGCCCCTGGGCAAACTTAGTGCCTTATATTACATATAGGGGTTAATGCTCTAACTCATAGTACTTTGCTACCTTAAAACTTCCCCAGAAGTTCTGATCTGAACTAGTTGTGCAATGGACCAGCTGGCCAGGCTAATACCTCCCAGCATACATCATCCAGCCAATGATCACTAAACAATGCATATTCGCTAAAAACATTGCGCAATGCCATACGAACTCAAGCGAGAAGCAGATACCGTGAATGGTAAAGTCTTCAACATCAGCCAGGAAATCCATAGATTATTTTGTTCCCTATAACCCAACAATACTTCTGAATAACAAATTTTATATTATTTTAATAAATTCATCACAGCTCTTCAATTAAGAAATAACCTCTCCTATATATGTTTGACTGTTCAGAAGACATATAGGCAGACACGTGAATGCCTTTATGTACAGTGGAGAATGAGTCTTTTTTGCATTCTTCTGCGCATATTGTATGCACCTGTATCTAATAACTGTTATGTCAATAGGTTGAATGTTGAAAACACAATTCAGAATAAGAAAATTCCAGCGAGGCTGCAGGAAAACATTGGTATCTTTCAGAGTTTTACATTGAAATGAGTTTCCAAGCTTGGCTGCAGTGCCAGTAGCCTCTGCGGTGTAAATCAATATATAAAAATCATTTACAACCTCTACAAACAGGTGTGAATTGCTCTATTTCTCTTAATTGGGTGTTAACATCACTACTAAGCTTTGGTCATTTAACGCTTGTGCTATTAAACAGGCAAACCACAGGCCAAACAAAGGATCTCAGATGAGTGACACTGCCCTGGAATGGACAGCTGCTCCCATAGTCAGCTACTATATTTACTTTAGCAAGAAGCTGCCAACTCAAACGATAGTTTCATAAGAAAACTAACCCCTGTTAATAACAAGCACTTTGCTTTTTATATAAAATTGGCATAGGATATGTTGCACACAAGACACGGCTTGGTTGGGTAGGGTCCTCAAACAAGAAGATCTAAGCCTCTCAAACAAGAAGATCTAAGGTCCTCAAACAAGAAGATCTCCCATATTGGTCCTATGACAATTCCTAGTCCAAAAATCTGGTCCTATGGAACCTTCTTTATAGGAGATGAAGTTCTTCCTCTACTTCAGTCTAATAAGATATTGGTTGGAGAGGCAGTCATTTTTGGCTCTTACAAGTAGGGTTGCCATCTGGCTGGTATTTTAACGGCCTGGCCGGTATTTTTGATGGTTGATCCCAATATTATTAATAGGAAAAAAAGTTAAATATATAGGAAGGCCGGTATTTTTTTCAAGAAAAGGTGGCAACCCTACTTACAAGGAGGACAAAAAGCTAAGAATTATTTACACTGTGCTTTTCAACTGTGGGACACAGTGTTTTGCAACCATGGTAGGCTTACACAAGGGACACATGAGATTCTGCATCAAAGGCTGATCCCTACCCTTATAAGATACTTTCTCCTGCTTTTGGTAGAAAATACTAATTAATAAATGACCATGTTTGCACTTCAGCTACACCAGGTGGGGCTTAGAATGGGCAAGGCTGGTAATTACTGAGAGCGACTATCCAACAATAGTGATGGGCGAATCTCCCGCGATTCACTTCGCCAAAAAATTCACGAATTTCCAGAGGAATTCGCGAATCGGCGAAAAATTCGCGAAACGAGTCGCGGGACACTTTTGACGTGCGTCGTGTCAACTTTGACGCTCGTCGCGTCGTTTACGACGCGTCACGTCATTTTTGGCGCGGCGCATCATTTTCGGCGCGTGTCGCATCATTTTCGGCGCGTCACGTCAAAAACGACGCGCGACTCGTTTTTTCGGCGAAATTTCGCTGGTGATTCGCGAATTTATTCGCCAGCGGTGAATCGCGGGAATTCGCCACGAATTCGGCCCTGGCGAATAAATTCGCCCATCACTATCCAACAACTATGCCTTATACATAAGCTAAATTATAGATACTACATAGATATATACATTATAGATACTGAAATACATGTACCCGAATGAATGCCGTTATATAGAATGCATCAGTAGTGAAAGCACCTATTTATGTGTATGAATACAAATATACAGGATACTTATGTTCTATATGTTCAATACACAAATAAAAATAATAAATAAAACATTTTTTTTACCACCTTCCTCTGGATCAACTACAGTTAAGTAGGTTGAATTTGAGGCCAATTGGCTTTTTTTTTCAATCTCATCTACAATGTTGCTATATTAAAAAAAAAGCCATTTTACTTTACTTTTCAAAAATCAAAGCAATCAAAAAATACTAAATTCTAAAAAAGAAAACCCGGAGACAGCGGTGGAGAAGCTCCCAATCTTTACTTGGCTAAAAAGCCTGTGTGCAGGGATCCCCCAAAACCCTGTAAATACTATATATGTTTTTCATTTTTATTTCCCAATACATTTTTACTGTGTATGTAATCCATATCTGCATAATACTTTGTGCTTTTATACATTTTATTTCATGTTTGTTCCCTCTTTCTGCCATTTTATTTACATTTTCTGCAGACTTGATTATAATTTTTAGGTTTAAAAATGGCTTTATCTCAAACCTCTCATTTACTGGAATGACTGTGATCTGAAGTACCAGTCACTTAATGCTTTGCAGATGCGTCCAGCTAAATTCTATCTGCAAGGGTAGGCTGAACCAAAATTAGAAACAAAATGCTTCAAAAACATGTCCTCCCCCTCCTAACATTTACTTAAATAAAGAGCTATTTACATTATTCTCCGTCTCTTGCAATCTGCAGATAATAAGTGAAACTAAATTAAGGCTTTGCAAAGGCATACTTATCAGACACTTAATGGGGTAGATTCATCAAAGAGTGAAGTTCCGCCACTAGAGGAAAATTCCACAGCACTCAATTCATTTCTATGGGATTTTGAAAGGCCTATTTATTAATGTGTGAAGTGAAAGTTCACCCTTTGATGAATACTAGTGATGGGCGAAACTCCCGCGTTTCGCTTCGCCGAAAAATTTGCGAATTTCCAGAGAAATTCGCGAATTGGCGAAAAATTCGCGAAACGAGTCGCACGTCGTTTCCGACGCGTCGTGTCAAAAACGACGCGCGACTCGTTTTTGTTGGCGACTTTTTCGGCGGCGAATTTTTGCTGCCGTTTTGCGAATTTATTCGCCAGCGGCGAATCGCGGGAATTCACCGCGAATTCGCCCCTGGCGAATAAATTCGCCCATCACTAATGAATACGCCTTTAAAAATCCCATAGAAATGAATGGAGAGTGGCGGAATTTCACTCTAGTGGCGGAACTTCACTCTAGTGGCGGAACTTCACTCTTCACTTCACTCTTTGATGAATCTCCCCCAAGGACACTATTGTGTCTGTCAGGAGGCAGTGGGGCCATGTGACTTCCATTATATTGTGCACTTCTGTGTGTTGGTTCCCATCAGTCATGCTTCCCTATTCAGGGGGGAAATCTTTAGAAGGCAAACTTAAAAGGAACACCAATAACTCGCTTTATATTCATTCTTAATAACTGGGTAATTATAAGTTAACTTGAGTTAATGGGGGAAATTCATCAAAGAGTGAAGTTCCGCCACTAGAGGGGAAATTCCGCAGCTCTCAGTTCATTTCTATGGGATTTTGAAAGGCCTATTTATCAATGGGTGAAGTGAAATTTCACCCTTTGATAAATACGCCTTTCAAAATCCCATAGAAATTAATGGAGAGCTGCGGAATATCCCTCTAGTGGTGGAACTTCACTCTTCACTTCACTCTTTGATGAATCCACCCCAATGAGTTGATGCTGCAGCTAGCTAATAACATTGCTTTCAGTTTATGCCTTGTCCATGGATTCTACTATTTATAAAGTCCTTGTATGAAACAATCTCAGTAATGTCCCCTTTGATCCCTGATGGGACATTACCAGTGCTTTATAAAAGGCATAACTAATCTTGTTCCATACTTTAATTAACTTTAATTATCTTCAGTTAATTAGACTTCTAGTTAGTTGTTCAAGGGTCGAGCCATACTATGGAGCTGGTTGACGATCATGATTGATAAACCTTAACTGGAAATTGAAGAACAGCAAAAAAATTATTATTTAAGTCAATTGACAACTCCCTAGAAAGAAATGAAAAATAAACATGGCTTGAAGGTTGATAGGCACCAAAATTACAGTTTAAATTGCTGAAGGCTTTCACTCAATTGCTTTACTTCTGTAAAAATACTCACTTTTTCTACTTGCGTGGCAATTGGTGCTTTCTTGTAATAATATGACCCTTTCCTTTCATACTTTGCTGCTGAGAGTCTAGGGGGCAGATTTACTAAGGGTCGAATTTCGAATGCAAAAAAAATTCGAAATTCGACCAGGGAATAGTGGGGGAATAGTGGGGAATTAAAAAAATTAGAATTTCGAATTTTTTTAGCACGAACGATCGAATAGGGAAAATTCGATCGAATTCGAACCGAATATTCGAACGATTTTTAAGCGATCGATGGAATTTTTTTTATTCGATCTTAGGGAATGATCCCCATTTCGGTAGGTTTAATCGATCGAATTTAAATTTAAAGGAGAAGTATTCGACCATCGAATTTTGGAATATTCTAATAAAATTAAATTTGAATATTCGAATCATTCGAATTTGAATATTCGATGGTCGAATTTGGTCTAATTTGCCTAATTTGCATATTCGAAATTCGAATTCGAATCTTTTTGAAAATTCGATCGAATATTCGAATCCCTCATGTGAATTAATGTGAATTTAGTAAATCTGCCCCTAGATCTCTTAAGGAACCCTTCTCATAAAACAAATACCAAGATCAATCGTCCTTTGTATATGAAATGATGAAAGTTTTCCTTATTTACAATGCTTTGGAGTGTCAAGCAGGTTAAAGACGCATACCACGTTGGCCTTCTACCAAATCTGGTACAATGTGAGAACATGTCACCAGCCTTGATCATCAGAAGTCTGGAAATTACCTCCGATAGAATATACAACACTTCTCCTCTGCCTTATATATGTATATATATATCCAAGAGTTTGTCACATGGTCTTTCCGACACAGAAACTAAAAACAGTGCTACCCTAAGTAAGTAAGTAAACTTCACACCTGCCTGGGAGGTTCCTCATCCCAAACTGTAATGGCACACACTTCTTCTAATACCTGAATTATCCATACGTGCTTCTTCCCTTCAGAGACATTGTGCCCACTTATCTATCCTGCATATTATATATAGGATCATTGTTTCTTTGGAAGCTCCTCTGAACTCAAAATCTAAAAAATAGATTTCTTCCTACAGGTCAACTCTTAAAAAAAATGTATAACCCTATAACAGTAAGGATGAAGAACTTCAAAGCTGACTACATGAGCTCCCCATATGATCTGATTTTGTTAGACCATCTTATCAGTGGCACTGTGGTGGCCTTGCACTGGTATTGAAGAACCAAACAAAAGGTCTAGTCTTTCTAGCCTAATTCTTTGTTGAGCTTAAGAAAAAGTCAAAAAGCTGTTTAAACCAATCAGGTGCATATTCTACAATTAATGGCTTTCATTTGTTTTTGGCATTGAAAAGCTTTAGATGTTTTGAGAATAAACATGGGAACGTTGCAGCTTTGGAATCACGTTAACGGAAAAGTTCTGAAAAGTTCTTCTGGTAGATTCTGCATCTCATCTGCCTCCCATGATTTTTTTGATTAAGAGTTTAGCAATGTTTTTTCTGTGGGTTTGATTTGGATATACAACACAAAGCCACAATACTTTTTGACACACTAACATCTTCTGACAAATATTCATCTGCTGAAGGGTCTGAGCTTTGACGTGCTTCTCCACATGAAAAACTTTAACTATTTTATCTCTGTCCAATTGGAATCTGCTGGCTGATCCCATTTTCTGAAATATTTTGTTTACTGAGAGTGTTAGTTGACAGCTATAGTGCTAATGCTGGGAACTATGAGGCTTTATAGGAAGAAAGAAAAACAAAACCTTTTTTTGTTCATGCGTTTCATAATGTTATATCTATTCAAGACAATATCCCAATTTAAAAAAAATAATAATCATTACATAAGACAACCCCATTGGCTGTTTTGTGTAAGTCCAAAATATGAACATTAAGCAATGATGCCCCTTCATGCTATGCCCTACTTTTGAATATGCAAATGATCTAACAGGGATGGAAATTAGTGCCTTCCATTGTCCACTGGTTTAAGGACCGAATCCACTTTTTTGGATTCGACCGGACCCCCGAATCCGCTAAAGATTTGTCCGAATATCGAACCAAATCCGAACCCTAATTTGCATATGCAAATTAGCGAGAGGATGGGCAAAAGCAATGTGCGCAGCTAAAAAAATGTACTTCCTTGTTTTGTGATGAAAAGTCACATGATTTTAAGGATTCAGATTTGGTTCGGCCAGGCACAAGGATTCGGCCGAATCAGAATCCTGCTGAAAATGGCCGAATACTGAACCGAATCCTGGATTCAGTGCATCCCTAGCTTAAGGTTACATGATTTTAGGAATTCTGATTCAGTTAATTGACCACTGAATTGTAATACTGCCGAAAAGGGATTGGATTCAGCCAAATCTCTAGACCCAGGTTTCTACAGATGTTATCTCAATTTCACTTTCAGACTGACTAAGAGCAAGCATGTTCTCTACCTCAGTCAAACATGGGCACTTAATGGAACTGAGAGTGACTCTGTAGATGGCAAAAAAAGAAGTATTATTTGGCCTGAAACCATCAAGTCCCGCAGATATTGGTAAATGTACACTGGATAAAGCAAAAAAAAATGTTTTCTCTTTGAGAAAAATACTTGCAAATGGTGCTGCTGGTGTTGCTGGTTCCCTTGCACAGCAGTAGATGGCTCTTGTGCGGTGGCAGCTTTCATTGTTAGTTCAAAAGCAGTTCTGCAGCAGCCTTTGAGAAAAGCAACAAAGATGTTTGGCAATCCTTTTCATGCTGGCTGGAGAATAATGAAGTTCATATTTCCTCTCTTGTCAGTAATGAAATGTTGCCTTTATTCCAGTGATGGCTTTCCTAAGGCACTTAACAGTGGCTAGACCTCTGATTACACCACTAGAGTCACCTTTCAGCCCATCACCTAGATGTTTCATTGTTCTTCAGCTGTGGCAAGGAGATGTTAGTTCAGGGTTAGGGTAGTCCAGCAGCCAAAGGGACTAAACATCTATATCCCTGATGTAAATAATGAAACGTTTATACACTATTATATTATCATTTTAACTTTAACCAAGCATATTTAACTTTTTCAGGCCCAACTTCCAGGTGGTGGTGGTAGCTCCAGGGTCCCTCAGTATGCACTTGCACATGATTCAGTAGAAGAAGCAGTATGAACAAAGTGGTGCTTGAAGCAACTATACAAATGTGCATAGAATACTGTGGGGCAGTATTAGCTCGATCAAATTAGAAATTCTATGAGCATTTGACCATCGAA
Organism: Xenopus borealis; assembly: GCA_024363595.1. Taxonomy (NCBI): domain Eukaryota; kingdom Metazoa; phylum Chordata; class Amphibia; order Anura; family Pipidae; genus Xenopus; species Xenopus borealis. The sequence goes on along the minus strand of CM044440.1, from coordinate 129,861,416 downwards.
TGCTTATCGAATCGTTTTAGGCTATCATTTTGCTCGCAATTCGATTTCTCGATGAATTTGTACAATCGGAGACCGATCGTTCGATTTCACGAAGAAATCGTAAAATTTCCTTTGAGTATCCAAAAAATTTGTACGATTCGAATGATCGAATGCTTCAATCGTATGAATGGTATTCGAGCAGGACTTAGTCTCAGAAGCCTATGGGGGGGGGGGGTTCCCATAGGCTTCTATTGCAATTCGGTAGGTTCAATCTGGCGAAGTAGGCGGTTGAATAATTTAAAAATTTTGATTCCTTCGATCATCGAATGATCGAATTATCAAATGTCCAATCATTCGATCTATTAGATCTATTAGATAATTCGGTATTTGATGATCGAAGAGGCCAAATTAGAATATCTGATATTAAGAAAAATTTGTATGATCGTTATTCGATCGAATTCGATCGAACTTCGATCATTTCACGTGAATTTCGTAAACCTGTATGTTTGGATTCAAGTAACTTTAATAAAGTCTGTAAGCACAACCTTTGTGTCCATTTTAGCATTTATGAACCAATCTGAATGTCATGTCATACTTTTGCTAATGAGGGACAGTTTAGACAATGCCCACCATTCTGCTCTGACTGCACCCCTGACCTACCCGAACCCACCCAGGTCCACAATGCAGGACTGTCCCATAAAATCTGACCATTGGAGAAATATGTGTATATGTATATTTGAGTTCAAACATATAATCAGACAGAAGAAGAGCAGCACCTTACTTGGGTAAGGTCCTGCAGGGTTCCATGGGGATTCAGTTTGTCCAAATAAAAAATGTAGGATTTGACCCATCCCTACTATTTGCTCCTCCTCTCATTCATTATTTAATGCAGCAAAGCCCTGGAAAAGAAAGAAGAATATAGATTATATTGGGTTGTGTTTATACTGCTTCCTAATAAAAAAACACCATGTACCTATTAAAAAGCAATCAAATTGGGAAAGCATGTGAAACATTAAACTGTACATTATATGAGAAAACAAAATAAACATTTTTCCTGGCAAACGTGGAATTGGGCATTTGACATACTTGGCAGGAACACTGAGCTATATTAATCTCAACCATACAGAAAAGCTAATATAATATTTAAATATTTACTCAAGTAGTAATTTTTTTGGGTTGTACTTGAGACTTCAACAAATATGCTTTGTTATAATGATACCACTGTTTTATTTGGCAAATAAATGACCTATTACCCAAAAAAAAACATAATTTTCATTTATTTTAGTGTTTTGTGTACAGCATATCCTCTTTTGGGTCTTTTAGTAAGATCACGAGAACCAAAACATTTGCTGACTGATGGTGAAGATTAAAGGGTTCAACACAATGACATTGAAGAGTGCTGGTGTTCCTCAGCTTACTTTATAGCAGTAGTTCTTTCATTGAGATTTAGGATAAACTATGAATATATCACTTACCAGTGATCCCCAACCAGTAGCTTGTGAGTAACATGTTGCTCTCAAACCCCTTGGATGTTGCTCCCAGTGGCCTCAAAGCAGGTGCTTATTTTTGAATTCCAGGCTATGAAGCAAGTTTTACATAAAAATGAAGTATTGTACCAAGCAGAGCCTCCTGTAGGCTGCCAGTCCACATAGGGGCTACCAAATAGCCAATCACAGTTCTTATTTTGCACCCCAAGGGACCTTTTCATGCTTGTGTTGCTCTCCAACTCATTTTACATTTGAAAGTGGCTCACAGGTAGAAAAGGTTGGGGATCCCTGACTTAAGCTAAACGAACATGTACCAAAAATATTGTTTGCCTGAATGACAAGATCAGTGGTTTCACAGGTAATATTTTTTGAGCACAGACTGACTGACAGTCTGAAAGGACAAAAGGACCTTCTGTAAAAGTTTACTCCAAAGGTATCCATACATGCAAGTATTATAATGTAGTGATGACACCTAAAAAATTACACCCAATGGATAAAAAAAATTGTCACGAGACAAAATTAAACTGCCTAGCGCATTGTGTGACAAAAAGAATTGATACCCATAGACTTTTATGCATTTTGGCAAACATTCACTGTTTTGCAAATTTTTGGCAAAGCGAAATGGGTCAGATTCTCCCATCCCTAACTATGAGGCAAGTCAAAATGTTTTCAACTTGTTAAACGTTTGCTTCTTGGAAAAACAAACAAGAACATGGATTTTAGGACAGCTTGGCTTGAAAATTAAGGTGGAATCATTTGTTCGATGTACAAAATGTATAAAGGTTCAGTATTAAAAAATGTCCTTCTTAACTATTTTCATTTTAAGAAAAGGTGGCCAGATCAGGCACTGTTCTTCTTATAAGGCCAGGAAGGTAGCAAAGCTATGTCAGCAAAACCACTGTCTGCAAACATATACATAAAATGAATTCTAGGTTTAATTAAAATATCTGCTTGTCTCAGCTCCCAAAAAGAGCCGTTGTACAGATATATTAAAATGCTAAAAGGAGTGTTTTGCTGATTTATGGTTGTACAACAACTAAGTGTTGGAAGTACAGTGGAAATCACTTAAAGGATTAACTTCTAAGGTAGTAAACCCTTAAAAGAAACAGCAAGAATGTGAGCCACACTTAACTATGGAATATAAACAATACAATCATTCTACCCAACTACTGAGCTTCTAGTTCTAAGTTTCCTTTGGGGGATATGCATCAGTACAGCCTTAATCCCCCAGAAAATAGACTTACTACTTATGAGTTTTGGAGACTTACAATATGAAAAAAAATCCATCAACAAAGGAAAAAATACAAACATTTGACTCTATTTTCATAAGATGAAAATAAAATGAAACATACAGTGGCTCTATGATGGCCTGTTCTCTGTTGCATTTATTTTGCCCTTAAAAATTCTGGTTGGTAAAAGGTGATTTGAGGTATTCAGTTTTGAGAAGGAAGAATGAAACAGCGGGCTAAAGGCCAAAGTGAAAATATGTGATCGAACGCTTCGAATGTTCGATTCAGACAATTTTGGCGAACATTTTTTCTGTGACTTTTCGTAGAATCGATCAAAATGGCGAATATTTTATTTGATTTTGGCTAAAAGTCCTTGACAATTCGACCTTAGTAAATCTGCCCCTTAATGTATCCCAGAAGATTACAGTTACAGTTAGACTTTAACTTATATGTGGCTACAAGTGTGTAATTAGAAGAGTTTTGTGTCATGACATCACTCCAGTAATATAAGAAAATAAAAATAATTATGTTAATCAGCCTTTATTAAGGTTAAGGAATAGGTTGAACTGCTGAAAAACACGCTGAAGCCTGCCATGCATTGTGGCTCCCACGCCAAAGTAGACCCAATGGACACATGGGGGCAGATTTACTAAGGGTTGAATTGTCGAGGGATTTTAGCCCTCAAATTCATCTGGCAAATATTTGGCGAATAAATAATCGCCAAAATCGAATAAACTATTCGCCAGTTTTGAGCGCATGTTCGACTATTCCCCAGAATAGTATGATCGAACGATTCTACAAAAAGTCTCAGAAAAATCATTCAAATATTCACCAAAATTGTACGAATCGAACGTTTGAAGTGTTTGATCGAACGATTGAAATTTGGTAAATTCAATCTGGCAAAGTCGGCAGTCCAATAAAAATTTAAAGGGCAAGTTCTTCGACTGTCGAATAGTTGAGTGATCGAATAAATATTTATGCAACCGAATATTCCAAATTCGATGGTTGAAAATACTTGATTTGCATATTCGAATAGTCACACGATCGAAAAGAGACTATTCGAGAATAATCGCACGAATATTCGAATCCTTCACACGAATTTAGTAAATCTGCCCCATGTTGTCAATAAAGAGTACAAGCTCTAATTCTGCACCCATCTTTGTACCAAACAATCAAAATGAAGCCTTCTGAAATCAGAAGGTATTTACTTGTATCATGCCATACATATAGCACTGCCTAAATACCAAAAATGAGAGTTTTCAATAATCCCATAAAGCATCATGGGCGGAAACATGCAAATGGCTCCTTTATGTCTCTTTGGCCAACTATGCATCCAGAACTGCTGGTTTTATAGCACAGATACAGCCTAATCGTTCGGAGCCTATTTCTATTTTGCTACTCTTCAAGTCCTACCCCCTCAGAAGCCATGTTCCAATATCTTGCACTGATGAGATCTATCAAGATCAAAACAGACTGTCTGCAAGGTTGGATATATGGCTCTGAACCATTAGGCTGTAGCTGTGCTATAAAACCAGTGGTTCTGGATGCATAGTTGACCAACGGGACATAAAGGAGTGATTTGCATGTCTCCGCCTATGATGTCTCATGGGAGGATTAAAACTCAAATTTTTAATATTTAGGCAGTGCTAAAGTATGGGGCAGATTTACAAAATTCACATGAATAATTCTAAGTTCGATCGAATTCCGATCGTACGATTTTATCGGATATTCAAATATGCAAATTTGGCCACTTCGATCATCGAACTTTCAAATTTTATTCGACTGCCTACTTCGCCAGATTGAACCTACCCTATGGGAATCCCCCCATAGGCTGTTTTTTCTATTACCTGCTCGAATAGCATTCATACGATTGAATGCCTCGATCATTCAAATCGAACGATTTTTTCGAATGATCAAAGGAAATTTTACGATTTTTTCGTGAAATCGAAGGATCGCTGCTCGATCGTACGAATTTTTCGTGAAATCGAATAGCACTCAAAAATAGCCTAAAACTATTCGATTTCCATTCAATAGCCAAATTTCTGTCGAATGCGTGAATAATTATACATTTTCCCCTTTTTTGTATGGAATGAGACAAATAAAAAAACTTTGCATATAATTGCTTATGAAGGACTTTTTGGCTCCTTTTAGCCCATCTCACCCTAACCAGTTTCAATTTTATATTATATTTCTTGTAATAATATATATATATATTCCATTGAACATCTACACAAGTCACCGCATAGTTCAATGATCTGTATGGTTCAAGATATTTGGAGTTCTTTGACATATAACTGTAATAAAGTTGGAGTTCAGAGAACCTCCTTGGAGTTCTACTGCTTAAATAGTTTGTCACCTTGAATTTAGATGATCTGTTGAAGATTGCTTAAGAGGTGCAGGTCATGGAACTCCTAGATGACTTACATCACTGAGGTCAAATCATTTCACAGTGCCTTTAGCTACCGTAGTGTTCCAAGACATCTAGAATCAACTTGCCATTCTGTAACCGGTATATGCCAGGTCACCTCCCACTATTAGAATACACACACCATGTATAGTATGCAAACAATATCCCAACATTTCAGATGCATTTTATCTGTAATTTCTTTTTAATTCATTGCTTTCACAAGTGTCGGATTTGCTCTATTTTCGTGTTTTCTTATTTTTTCCAACTAAAGGTCATATTTTACAGCACTAAGGTAAACATGACAAGACTGCTATTTCCGATCCATGGAACGTAGATATGCACAAGTCATACGATACTTACATAATAAAATGTCAACAATGTTCTTTTAAATCCCAGTGATTTTCAGCTCCAGTTGGAAAATACAGAACTTAACCCAACGCCCAAACTAAACAATACAAAAGACTGTGAATATTTTTTTTTTTTACAGAGATTTGCTGAGATTGTTTTCAGTGTTGCTACTGAAGATATTGGTTTGCAGTAAGTTATCAAAAATACTGTCTTTTTTTAAGCATGAATATAAAACTATACAATTTTGATTTGAGAAAAAAAAAACAAGAAAAACAATTAAGAAACAGAGATTAGAAAAAAATCAGAATAACAAATTCTGCCAAAAGAATAAAATACTTGAACTTCCCGCACTGTTCTTGGGTTCATATATATAAGTCCAAGGGTTGCCAGCACTTTCGATAAAGTTGCTTGAATTTGCCTGGGTGCAGTGCCAGTAAATTATCCATAACTACTACAAAAAGGTCCGCACTCTCAAGACTTATAAAAATCATAATATTTATTATAAATGACTAATGTTTTGGCTAGGGACCTATACATATATATACATATATATATATATATATACAGTACATACATATATACATATATATTCTATATTTATACTACCCATACACTAAATATATTTTATATACTGCACCTACAAATAGTCATTAATGGGACAATGCACATATCCTTATTTTCCCTCACTCTTGATCCATATAAAGGTCCCCCTGATCTCATGTTGTTAGCATGCCAAATAATTTCAATCTCTTAAATTCTTCTAAGACTTTACACCCTTCCATTAAATATAAGATTTTCCAACCCTGAACATTATGCAACAAAGTGCGGTTGTGGGATACTTGTTTTGCCTTTGTAGGATCATAGAACCCTTAAGGTGGAACAAAGCCAAGGTTGTTGTGTGCCGTGTAAGATCCATTTATGGATTCCGTACATTTTTTATGCAAGAAACTCACCACAACAAAACTCAGATCATGTTTAGACTATACTGACGTCAGGCTTATGTGTTTATCATCTTTTCTGGACATCTTGCCATGCTTTCTGGCTCAAGGCAAAGTGGAACTAAGAGTATTTGCATTCATCCAAAACCGAGATTACCGCACAGTTTCAAGGTAATTGATACCTAAATGAAAGGCTGGGGTTTTTTCTTTTTTAGTACAAAGTAAGTAATGATGGAGAGGTCAAACAAAAATAATTTTTTCAAACACAGCTCATCAGGTTATAGTGGACATACGACTTGGAACCATAGCTAGATATTCAAGAAAATATGTAACCTTTTCAATATTATTGGCATTTTTGTCAGACTGGGGTAATTTGGACCTATCATAGAACTTGAACTCAAGTTATACTGCTGTAAACATCCAATGCTACCTTTGACATCCCACCGGAATTTCACTAGTCCCTGTAGACTGTCCAATCAGGGCATTTGTGCAGCCAAAGAATTAGAATGTCCAAAGATTTAGGCTAAACTCATGTGGGATGGATTCTCCATGGATATTTTTTAGCAGGTGGAAGACTCTACTTCCTAGAGCTACCATTGAAGTCACAGAACAGCTAGCGTAAGTATCTACTCCCAGCATCTCACAGGACAATGTTGTTGAACTCCATTATAACCTTAAAGTGGATATACTGTGCAAAAAACAAGATTGTGCCAGTACATTATACTCTTTTAAATATATAAGGAACGTTCTTTAAAAAGTTGTGTTTTGGGTTGATTTATTGAAAATGTCTGCAAAACCCTACAAGTCCCGCACATCTGTTCCACTTTCTGCTGCCTCCTTTCCCAGGCTGGGTAGGGGAACTGGTAACACTCTGCACTGTAGGATAAGAACAATTCTGTTTTTTCTTGTGTTACTGCAGGGCTGTGATTGGCTGTCCCCATCTACTGTGCTTCTGAAAGGGATCATTAAGACATGTCCACCCTTCAAATGAAACGTGTACGTACCTCCAATAAAGGTGCTATTTCTAAAGATAATATTAATTTTTAGCACCATGTATTATTCATTATTATTTATTGTTGCCTACAAGATTGAATTTTTTTTATAGTTATGCTATATGTTTCCCTTATTTAATTTGTGGAGATGAAAATATTTACCTCCATCCATTCCTGTTTGACATCATCCACCTCATCATCTTCCATCAGGTCAAGAAGCTCTCCTGTCTGGTCAATGGAGATGAGAAAGTCCTGAACCAGGTTTTTCCGTTTGTTGGAATTGTTGTTGCTGCTGAATTTCTCTGTTTAAAAGAGATAAGGGTTCATTTCCTGAATTGGTGAACTGGGCACCGTTAGCTTTTATCTACAAACATGCCCTCCTCCCAGCATCTCAGGATTAAGGTGGGCATATTCTCTGCACTTGGCAAAGAGCTCCTTTGAAGTTGAGTCCACTGATTTGGACTTCAGAAAAGTCAAGCACAGAGCTCTTCATCTTTTGTGAACTACAATTCCCAACATCCTCAGCCTATTCAGACTTTTGTGTTGTCCTTCTTTCATATACTTAATTCTGTGCACCCACTGTAGCTACGAATTACAGGGCTTCACAGCAAAAGGGGGCTTTAAACCTTAAAGAAGATGATTGTTTTCACACACTTTTACTGATAGGGAGTAAATACCATAGGGAGTATATACCATTATTCTCTTTGACCACTATCAGTCACCCAGTTTTTTTTTATGCTGTTATCCTTCTGGCAAGAGTAAAAATAATAACATTTCAAAAGCACACAGTCTTTGGCTTTAAGTGAGCACCGTTATTTGGTGTAAGTTAACAATGCCTAAAGGATTTAGGGAAGGTTTTCTGCAAAATGTACCTTCAGCTGACCACCCCAATACACATCAAAGCTCTCCTCTCTGCCCGCTGTCACTACCTAAGGGCCAAAACCAATTAATGGCTTAAGCATTTCTAGTTAGAGACTAACTAGAAGATTTAAAAGCACGCTCCTAACGAGGGATGTGCATTTTATTCCTTTTGCAATGAGCCAACTAAAATGTAATTTCTGAATTGATCAAAGTCACAGACAGCTCCTCTGAAGAGAAACCAATGCCAGGAAAGCCTTCTCTCATTGCTAAAATAATACTAAATCCAATATGTCACTGCCTACCTTGTCAATGTCATCTTCTTCTATGCCTTTTAAGATCTTGGACTTGTAGTCATGGAAGACCATGTATTTACATAGTTACATAGTTAAATTGGGTTTAAAAAAGACAAAGTCCATCAAGTTCAACCCCTCCAAATTAAAACCCAGCATACATCCACCCCCCCGCTCTTTCACACAAACCATATATGCCCATAGCTATACTAACTGTAAAGTTTAGTATAAAAATAGCCTTTGATATTATGTCTGCCTAAAAAATCATCCAAGCCCCTTTTAAAAGCATCAACAGAATCAGCCATCTCAACAATTTCACCTGATCTTATCCATCTAATCTTTTTCCAGGCAATCGTGCTAACCTTACCCTACTCCATCACTTTCAAGCAAATAACATGGTAATTTTCCAGTTCTTTCCTGTTAATATTCCCTACTCTGACATTACACGCTCCCTTTCCAGCATCTTCTGCAGCTTCATCTTGGTTCCTGTTGTCTGTCCTCCCTATGTCCCTGCAATCAATTCCTTGAGGACTCATTCCCTTCTCTGACTCCAGCCCAGAGGAATCTCCTGACAGGGAGTAGAATTCCTTGACATCTGATTGGAGTCTAGATTTGGTTACATTTGACATGTTATTGAAAATAGGTAATATCTGTAAAAACAGCCGAAGGAAACTATATTAACATTATACAGAAGTGTTTTTGTGACACTTTGGCTCTCAAGAATTGTATTACAGCATTTGGCACAGGTCAGCACTGGATTCATCATGACCTTAACATGCCCTAACCCAACCCACTGCAGTGTTATATATGACATAAAGGGTTTTTGAGAATATATAAATAACAGAGGTAATACATTTCTATTGTCAGAAGTTGGGTTGGAACACAGCATGGAGAGATAGGAAGTAAACATGGTCCATCATCCGTCTGTGACCTGCTGCAGAAGGCAATTGGTTGACCTAAACAAACCAAACACATGGGTTTCAAGCCAACCTTTGCATCACTACTTTTTGGCTTTATTATTCCTTCAAAGAATTAAAAAAACATTAATCTCAAATGTGTGTCCTGCCCTCAAATAATGCTTAAAATTGACTAGAGTGACTTGGTCTTGCATTTGAGAACTTCCAGCTATTCCTCTTCAGTATCTAATACAGATGGAGCAAATTTGACTTGGACCATTGGCCTTAACCATGTTCCACCGTTTTCATGGAAATGAATGGTATGACATTGTGCCTGGTTTGGCACCTGATGTCCAAACAAAGTTTGCTCCATCTGTATTTAATTTCCACATGGCACCAAACCACAGCTCCATAAGAGACCTTTACACCTGCACACAGGTTTGCCAACGCAAGTGAATAGGACTGCACTTAAGGATCCGTGCCATGGCTTTACTCAGATCAATCTGAAATTAAAACCGAATTCCCTGGGAAACACAAAAGGAAGTGCTGTTAATGGGGAATTTCAAACTCACGCGTAAAGCTGACGAGAGCTTCAAGTGCACCTGAAAGCCAATTAATGAAACTCTACCTCTATGCACCCCCGCACACTCCAGCAATGTTTCACTCAATATCACTGTGTGAGTTAGGGCATTAATAATCTCTCCATCCCATGCTGCTATGATTTGAATTAGACCTATTCAGAAGTTGAAAAGATCAGCAAAAACAGTAGCTATTTCTAATATCCAAACTAGAGGGAAAAAAAATGATTTCAGTGTTGGCAAAACTACACTGGGCCCAGGCTTCAGTCCATAAATCATAATGCGGGGCCTGAATTCCACACTAATCAGACGCACACAAACCATTAACTGTATTTGGTGTAGACAACTGAAAACATACTACATTAAACTGTAAGCGATATTTCCCCTGTAAAATCCACTTGGGCCCTTAATTCTACAATGAGGGGCAAGGGGCCGAAGGAGTTTTGAAGGAATTTAAAAGCAATAGTAACATAATACAACTTGAAACTGCCCTGGAAAATGTAAGAATGTGAAAAATGATCGGTCTATTTGCTTGGCAGTTCTAACATCAACTTTTATTCTGATTAGATTCAGGGCATATGAGGTACTTTTATTATTTCTTTTTCTTTTTCCACCAGAAAAGGGAAAAGAAAAGCTCCAAGGAAAATGGGAGCAGCTGAACAGTGTTCCACTAATTGAGTACAGTAGTACTTTTCCACTCTAGTCCTCTCATCTAATCATTTACGTGCATGGGGAGGTGGGGTTGTAAGAAAGATTGCCCAAATAAGACTTTTCCTTTCTGTAACACCAGGCAGTAAAGCCAAGAGGGACCAGTACATCTAGAGAGATAAGTCAGGGAGCAGGGACCTCATGAATGAAGCCAGCTAGAGACTGGATAAATATCTGTTATAATACTCTCTAGGAGAGTAAGATTGTGTTGTACCTAGGGATGTACCGAATCCACTATTTTGGATTCGGCCGAACCCCCGAATCCTTCCCGAAAGATTTGGCCGAATACCGAACCGAATCCGAACCCTAATTTGCATATGCAAATTATGGATGGGAAGGGGAAAATTCACGTGATTTAGCTCCCTGGCCCTAATTTGCATATGCAAATTAGAATTCGGATTCGGTTCGGCCAGGCAGAAGGATTCGGCCGAATCCGAATCCTGATGATAAAGGCCGAATCCTGGCCGAATCCTGGCCAAATCCCGAACCGAATCCTGGATTCGATGCATCCCTAGTTGTACCCAGGCTCCATGGAAACATCCAGCTGGGTCGGCAAACAGAAGCCAAAGAGGAAGAACCTCCCCTTCTCACTCACCATACCAAAGTGTGACAGGAAGTGGTCACAACACCTCTTGGCAAAGCAGGAACCCATACACTTCCGTACGGTCAGGCCAATCTCTATTGTGTCCATCCTGCCTGTTCGGCCAAATTGTGCACAAGCTGATGCTGTGGAACCTTTACACCACTCTGAACATGATTGGAACTCCAGGGTTCCCACAATGGGTGCAGCGTCTAAGACAGAAGTGCAAATGTCATTTCAATGTAGAGAAGCAAGAGAAGCACAAGTTATGTAATAATGAAGTAGATCTTCCTTCCATTACGTATCTGTTCTCTTGGTGCTACCCTTGTAATCACTATCTCTGTCATTATAACATGTCCTCTACTTTTAACTAACAGTGCCATGATGCCTAACTTCATATCTTTAGAACTGCCCCACCCTGCCTCTCTTCTAATGATTGCTTCTTTGCTGCAACCGGCAGCCTAGTTATGCCTTGAGAAATAACTTTGCAATCCTACCTTCACCCCACCAGGTTTCAATTCCCCCTACATCACCCTTTTGTCTACAAACCATGGCTCCCCAGTTGCTTTCAAATCTCTACCTCCTTTACCTCACATTTTCCTTCTAGACCCTTCATATCCCCCCACTAGTGATGGGCTAATTTATTCGGCAGGCATGAATTTGCGGCGATTTCCCGCGATTCACCGCCGGCGAATAAATTAATGAAACGCCCGTGAAAAATTTGCCTGCCGAAAATTCGCTGGCATCAAAAAAAAAAATGAGTCATGTGCCGAAAATGATGCGTCAAAAAACGTGCTGCGACTCGTTTCGCTAATTTCACTACCCCCACCCCATTTATAAGCCATGTCTCTGCTCCCAATGTCTCCCGACCCTACCTCTTCCACCTATCCCACTTTCCTCGCCTGCCACCTCCTATGGAATTGCTGCCTGTGCACCCAAAAATTTTTAGTTTAGGTTTATAGGACTAAATCTGCCCAGTCTGCCTTAGTGTGAGTACTTACCCTGGTGGTCTAGTGGGCCGGAGGGGGCGCCCGACCATCGAATACAAATTGTTTTAGGCTATATTTCCTCGATATCCGATTTCTCTATGAATTTGTACGATCAGATACCGATCGTTCGATTTCAGGAAAAAATTGTGAAATTTCCTCAGAGAGTCTGAAAAATTCGTACGATTCAAAGGATCGAAAGGCCCGATCATAGGAATGATATTCGAGCAGGACTTAGTCTCAGAAGCCTATGGGGGGTTTCCCATAGGCTTCTATTACAATTCGGTAGGTTCAATCTGGGGAAGTAGGCAGTCGAATAACTTTAAAATTTTCATTCTTTCGATCATCGAATTATCGAATCTCCGATCATTCGAACTATTCGATCTATTCGATATTCGATGATCGAAGAGGCCAAATTTCACTTTACGCAGTGAAAGTAAGAGAGAATCTGTTTGTATTAGAATAGCCACATACTTGTGCCAAAGGTGAGTGTTACTGGGTGTTTAAGTTGCATTAAATGGGATTCCATCAAGTACCAGTTCCCAGCATTAAAGCTGAGAGAGAGCCGCACCTGCTCAAGTCAACTGAACTCAACAATAGATTAATCATATTCAACAAAAGAACATGTAATAATCATAGTTCTATAATATATCTATACTCTGCAGTGTTTGTATTAAGGAATCATCTCATGGTTTAGAAAGTTAAGAACCTGTAATGGCCGTTAGACTGGTATTTTTTGTAATCACCAAACAAATTCCTCTTTAAAGGAGAAGGACAGTTCAAAAGTAAGTACTCTTTATCAAAAATATCTATATAAATACACCAGTAAACCCTCAAAGTAATGCTGCTCTGAGTCCTCTGTCAAAAGAAACACAGCATTTGTGTCCTTCTATTGTGTCACATGGGCTTCTGTATCAGACTTACTGTTTTCAGCTTAAACCTCCAGGGCTAGGGCTTGAGCATGCTCAGTTTGCTCTTCCCATTCCCTGCTGTAATCTGAGCCCAGAGCTATGAGTGAGCAGGGAGACACTCAGGTAGGAAGTGATGTCACACCGAGCTAATATGGCAGCTGATATCCCAAACAAAGCAGCGATAGTTCCTATGGTAGAGCATTCTACAGAATAAATATAGTGTTATAGCTTGCACTGTTGTAGCTTTCTTTCTACTTTCTATCTTTTTTGCCACTTTCAAAGGTGAGAATATGCCTCTAAATTTCCAGTCAATCAGACAATGACTTAAACATCGTGCGTGATTGGCTAGAGTTAGAATGTTAAGAAGGCAAATATGAAATTATGCATAGAAAGCGAATTTAATCCTAAGTAACTTTTAATATACATATAAATAGGTGATAAAGTTAATCAAATGAGGTGTAAACCTCCAGTTTTTCTCCAACAGCATCATTTGCTCTGCTTCATAAGCTGTACAGAGTAGTGATGGGCGAATCTACCCAGTTTCGCTTCGCCGAGAAAATTTGCGAAACGAGTCGTGGCACTTTTTCGACGTGCGTCGCGTCGTTTTCGCCGCGTCGTTTTCGCCGCGTCGTTTTTGTCGCGTCGAATTTTTGCTGGCGTTTCGCGAATTTATTCGCCAGCGGCAAATCGCGGGAATTCGACCCTTGCGAATAAATTCGCCCATCACTAGTACAGAGTTGTTGGAGGTCACCATGTTTGGCCTTGTCACTTCTGAAGTATCAAATCGTAGCACAAATTCCTTAATTTTAAACAGCTCAGGCGTATCAATATTCAAACCATTCTGCAACAAAATATTTACTTTTCTGTACATAGTTTTCCATGTTTGGAATAATAAATTATATTATTTCCGAACCTTATTTTATGATGATGGTCATGATGATGGGTGTTTGAAGAGCAGTGACATTTAGGAAGTGCAGAATGGAAAGTGAAAGTAATTGTCTGCCCCGCCTCTATGCCTTAAAGCTTAGAGGAGGGACAGGCAATACATGATTGACAGTTGACTATTTAAAATGAGTTTATAACAATCATGGATTTTCGATTAAAAAAAAAAATTGGGTTTCAGGTTTAATTTGATAAAGACTTTTATTATACGTGTTTTCATGTCTGAGTGACAGGTCCCTTTAACATCTGAAAACTGTGTTTATGACAAGGCAATATACTATTATATCTATCTATTATATTATACCAAATAATGCCACGGGATGTGGGTGGAAGTCTGAGGAGATAATAAGTGGAATTAAAGGAGACCTTTGTCAAACCACTCACAGTCACATGGCAGTGACACCCAGACAAGGGAGAATTCGTAAGCAGACGTTATAGGAACGAAGAACAAGAAAATGTAATTCAATAGGCTTTTTGCAATATTTGTGTTAGACAAGTAAAAACTCACAATGCAGAGAATATACTACTGACAGCATTAAAATGTAAGGATTTTAGACATATTTGAAGGGTTCAGTGACCATATAAAGGCACAAGGCTGCAGGCTGAGTTAAACAGGGAACTCTGAGTATCACTCATGTATTATAAGGGATAATGTACCCCCTACTGTAAATTATAAGGATATTAGACGTCACTGAGGGGTGTGACCATATAAAGGCACAAGGCTGCAGGCTGAGTTATACAGGGAACTCTGAGTATCAATGGAGTATTGCAGGCTGAGTAGTAAAGATCAGGGAATTGCAAGGTGACTTCTAATGAACTTGGGGTAATTTTTTTATAGTACACAAGTTCAATGAATCATGACAAATTGTACCACTGAGTAAAGTTTATATAAGTATACATTGTACAAGTTATTCATAGCTCTTTTGTGTTACAAAAAAACAAGGCAAGTAATATTTATATAAGAACAATGAACAGCGAAGAGAGTTTTATTCTACATTAACTCTACAAGTTCACGTATTTAAACATTTTTTACAGAAAAAATATATACCTGGCGAGTAGTGATGGGCGAATTTATTCGCCTGGGGCGAATTCGCAGCAAATTCACGTGATTCGCCGCTGGTGAACAAATTCGCGAATCGCCAGTGAAATTTCGTTTGGCGTAAATTCGCGGGAAAAACGAGTCGTGCGTTGTTTTTGATGCGATGCGCCGAAAACGTCGTGACGCGCCGAAAAGTCTCGCAACTCGTTTCACCAATTTTTCGGCAAAGCGAATCTCGGGAGATTCGCCCATCACTACTGGCGAGTGCCTGTGTAATTGTCAGGAGCACTATTTGTCTTCAGATGTATAAAACAATAACATGAGCCTTTCATTTAATGGTAAAGTGTGAGAAAAAGAAATGAAAAAGCTCCACAAATCATTTCCTAGAAAAACAGAAGAATCTGAAAAGAAGAACTCGGTAATCTCCCTTTGTAATGTATTTAAAGGGCACCAATCATAACTAAAATAATCTACTAAGTAAATACACTATGTGAAAGTTCAAGAAATCCAGTTTTTAAAACAGTTAGAATTGTTTGTAAATGATCAGCTCACTATTCCTTCTGCAAAATCTCCCCTATCTCCACTGCAGTTCTACTGAGGCAGCCATCTTGGATTTCACTGACTCCTCCTACCTATATCTTCACAGCCAACTGCAGCTCTGAAATTTCGCACATGCTCAGTTGAAATTTCTTGATTGCCTAATAAACCTTCTAAGCTATTTTAAAATCTGCCAAACTTCTTTGTTAGTGCTGCCACCTTCTGGAAGTTGGTGTGTGCCCTTCTCGGGATACTTCTAGAGTTCACTAAAGCTCGGCATTCTGGGTAGAATACTCAGGGCAGTGCTACAATCTGAGCATGCTCGTTAACTCATTTGCATGTTGTAGTCACAGTATGGACTCCCTCAGTGAGAGAACATTTGACAAAATATGGGATTTTTTTTAACTGCTGTTTTTTTGTTTTTCCAAAAACCTGTATATGTAGTTTGATTAAAGGGCCTGGAAAGTGTAGAATAGAATAAGGGTAGAAATGCTGTATTTTGTATACTAAACATAAACATGAACTTACTGCACCACAAGCCTAATAAAAAAAATGATTTATGCTTTCAAAGTTGGCCACAGGGGGCTGTCATCTTGTAACTTTGTTATACATCTTTGCAAGACCAAGACGGTGCACATGCTCAGTGTGATCTGGGCTTTAGTGATGGGCGAATTTATTCGCCAGGGGCGAATTCGCGGCGAATTCCCGCGATTCGCCGCTGGCGAATAAATTCGCGAAACGACAAAAAAAATTCGCCAAAAAAAATTTGCCGCGCAAAAGCGAGTCTCGCGTCGTTTTGGACGCGACGCGCCGAAAACGACGCGACGCGCGCCAAAAATGACGCGACCCGTCGGAAACGACGCGTCGAGTTTGACGCGACGCGCGTCAAAAATGACGCGACGCGCGTCAAAAACTACGCGCGACTCGTTTCGCGAATCGGCGAAAAATTCGCGAATTTCTCTGCGAAGCGAAACGCGGCCGTTTCGCCCATCACTACTGGGCTTCTAAGGGTTTGTCATAAATAATAAAAAAACAAAGCTGCTTGAGTTCTGCATGGCTGGTAAGTAAGGCAGG
>CM044440.1:129826470-129842312 GCA_024363595.1 Xenopus borealis | reverse complement strand
GGGGCAGTCATTCAAGCACAGGATACACAGTAGATAACAAATAAGTACTACTATAGTTTACATAAACAAGTTGCTGTGTAGCTATGGAGGCAGCCATTCAATCACAGTTTGCACAGCGAATTTTCACAGGCAAATTTTCCCGACAGTTTTGCGAATGTATTCACCAGTGGTGAATCACAGGAATTCGACCCATCACTACAGATAAGTAATACTACAATAAACAAGCACAGGATACACAGTAGATAACAGATACGTTTTGATGAATGCCATTGTATAATACAGAACTACACAACTATATTTGTATTTTAGAAACATTACTTAGAATTACATTTTGATTCACTGAGTAAAAGGTTAGGTTTGCGTTTATATGCCCTTTAATAATGCTTACTTCCTATAAGTGCAATAAGTAGTCAAGATTTGATTGGCTCATCTGTGGCTCAAGATACATGAGAAGCGCCCCTAGAGCCCCACCTGCCCGGACTCTCCAACACCTGAAGCCGGCGCAGATCACATGTCCTGAACCGGTAATCGAAACCCGTGGACCTGAAATGATTCCTGGTTTTTATTTCCAAATGGGTCTGAAATCCAAAGGAAAGGAAATCGTGGCGCAACGTAAACAGCACCTGCCAATTTGTACGTTACAGTAATCTCTGCGGTGAGGAGTCGAAGGGATTTATTAACGCAGGGAAAACATCTTACATCCACTACCTGGGTCACCGAAAGTCAGATTCTATTGAGCCGGCAACGTTCAAACCCAGGGAAATGATGACGTTTATTAGGCTGCAGAATCTAGAGTTTCCATGAAGAATGGGCTCATTATATCATGACTAATAACTCAATGGGCTCATTTGGGGAGAAACAGTAGCACTTCGGAGTCGGCCTGGCATCGCTCCAAACCATGGGGATGGATTTAGTGTGCAAGCGGAGCGTTAGGTGCTCACACAGGATATTTTACATTATTTACACTCAGTGGAAAACTCAATATGGGGCCGAGCTAGAGAAGACATTCCAACAAGAGATTTCCAGGGATAAAAGTGAAAAAGTAACACAAATATGAAACGTTGCCTGAGCTAAAGAGCACTTTGCACTTATCTGCTCCTGTTCTTTGGCACCTGGCAAAGTCAATATGGGTCAAGCAGGGACAAAATCAGTGGGGCAAATAGGTTAAAGGCCAATCAAACCCACAGGAATAAACGAGCAAGTAGATCTCAATGAACTACTGATCGATGGCAAACATCTGATTGGTCATTAGGCATTGCCAGGCCTGGGAAAAAGTTGGCGTTTATCACATTACCCCGAGGTAAGTAAAATTTGCAGAACAAATGCTGGCGGTGATACTCTATTCTGAAGATTATCCTTGGAGAAAATGAAATAACAATTTTTGGGGTAAAGTCACCGAAAAATGTAGGGTGGTTCAGGTGCACATACCCCAGACCTTCAGCTTAGCGGAGGATTGCAGAAACTGCTTTTCTAAAGTTTCACAGGCTGCCACAAAACTGGACCAATGTTGCCAAAATGGTGCAGTTAAAAAAAAAAAAAGATGTTTAAAAGAAAAAGTATCTCAACAGGAACAGCCTTGTGCGTTTTGTGCCAAATCAAGTACCTTTGTGTATAGCATCAATACACTCTCCATTCAGGTCCAAAAACAGTCAACATGGGGGTGGGCCTGTGCCTGCCCCCTCCTAACCTGCAACCAGCCTGTCTCAATTATTTATGTACCAGCGGGTGACCCACCCATCTCTGATGTCACCAAGGGGGTGGGGCCAGTGCGAGTATATACATTAAATGAGGCAAGACAGGGTCAACCAATGAGGACATGGTGTGGGTCATTTACCCCCTTTAAAGTGCACAATGGTCTGGAACCCACAGCAAATCCCTGCACCATTGACTGTAGTAATAGATGAGTCCTTATGAGCCAGGCCTCTTTACAGCATAGGCCTCTAATCTCCAGTATATGGATTTCTTTGTTACCAGCCTAAGACAATAAAATACTTTTTATCTTTTTGAGGCGGTGGTACATATCAGTAGGGCAGTGAATTTTTGCTTAGCGACGTTCTCTCCATGAGACAAAGGCCTACTGCTCAATGCAAAGCTTAAGAGGAAAGAGCCCAGCAATAATCTGATCAGCCAGGTTGTGCCACAGATGTAAAGCTCTTGCTCAACAGCTTCTTAGAAACATTTACTGACAAAAAATACACACTTAACACTCAAGTATATATTAATGTTTCTAATTATATAAGATTGTGGTTATTTGCTGCCTTCCTAGCATGAGTCAGTGCTCTGGGACATTACTGGCCAGATGAGCTAACTGGGAACAGCCTGGAACACATTGCATGAGCTCATACCAAAGCTGAAGTAATTTAGTAGGAAGCGTGGGATATTTTACGTTAGCCAATTACACTTGTCGCTTGCATTCCGCTTCTTAGCCTGGGCTCAGTGTGCACAGAAGCCTTTCATTCTGAGAGTTGCCGCTTGGCAAGGAGCCGATATGCATCAAGCAACATCCACCACAGGGCTTTGCTCTCATGATATTTCTTCTTATAAAGATCACAACAACTTTGATTGTGATTCTATTAGATACAGAGGTGCACAACTACAAGTTACAGGGTTACCCCACAGCAAAGTCAATTTAAGGGCCACCCTAAACTTTGGGGAAAAGTTCTTCTTAACAAACTCACTTATTAATCAGTGTCCTATGGACCCTTCTGTTCCTTAAGATGAAGTCTTCTTTCTTCAAGGGATGAGTAGAAATCTCTACTGGTAATTGACTAGAGTTTAGAGGATGGTCCACACTGATACTGAAATGGTAACTCAGTCAGGTTCCCTTCAGCCATTACCTGTTGATTCTATTGTATAGTGACAAGTGGGACCACATTTGACAGATTATTTGTGCCTATAACTCTGTCTAGCCAATTTCCAGAACTGGTGCATGAGTGCCCTCCAGTTGAGTTTTAGCTTAGTGTTTATCAGTGCCTTAGTTTTTGGTCTGTAAGAAGATGTAAGAAACTCAACTGGAGGTCACTCATGCACCAGTTCTGGAAATTGGCTATACTGAGTTATAGGCAAAAATGATCTGTCAAATGTGGTCCCACTTGTCTCACATGGGAGCCAACCACAGTAGTGTCAGGTATGGTGAACCTGGTTGACGTACTGTATATTGGAGGCTCATGGTGGCACCACATAATATAATTTCATTTTACCGTAAGGATAAGACCACATGGGAAATGATCATCAAGAGTTGCCCTGATTTTCCAAATAATTAAGCTAATTAAATAATAAATAAGCTAATTCCAGAGGTGTCAGAATTGGTTGAACCTAGTTGAAGAGTCTTGGGGGCCAGGCAAAATTCCATGATTCCAATGTTAAATTCCTGTTAGGCAAGGGCTACCTGTGAACTGGTTTGTGAAGCATGGCTCTATTTGCTCAATGTCTGGTTCTGTTGAAGAATATAGGGGGTAGGCCAAAGTCTTTGATGTCACAGTTGACTCTGCATGAGGGCTCATGGAAATTGGTGGCACCACCATGTACCAAGTTGTAGTTAATGGCTAGTCTGTTCCATGGTTAACTCTAACTGTGCATTTCCTGAGGAACAGGTTAGTGAAGCCAATGGCGTCAGTTGACATTCACACATAGGTGCTAATGTGGCAAATAGATTTTACTCTGGGGGTTCAGTCTATTTGTTAAAATGAACAGTGTGCAAGAAATTACATTATCCACAATCAAAATCCAAATTTATTTCATTATTTTCTGAAATATTCTCCTATCTAATCCACATGGTTTATTTCCCCTTATTTATCAATGCATTTTGCCAAAAAATTTCAATGCAGGAAAAAACTCCAATCGTAGAATTTTGGGGGATTTTACGCCTGAAAAATCAAATTTTGTTCGGATTTTTGCCCAAAAAACAAGAACTCTTCAGATTTTTGCACACAACCCAGCGCAGATCAGGATATCTTCTGGACTTCTCCAATTGAATTGTATACAACCTCAGCAGGTCTGAGATGCTGGATTTTCAGTTTTTTTCCATCCTCGGGGTATAATAAATCATGTCAAATTTTAGGGTTTTTTTTAGGGATGCACTGAATCCAGGATTCGGCTTGGGATTCAGCCAGGATTCAACCTTTTTCAACAGGATTCAGATTCGGCGAATCCTTCTGCCAAGCTGAACCGAACACGAATCCCAAATTTGCATATGCAAATTAGGGGTGGGGAGGGAAATTGCATGACTTTTTGTCACAAAACAAGGAAGTAAAAAATGTTTTACCCTTCCCACCCCTAATTTGCATATGCAAATTAGGTTTGGATCCGGTTCTTTCTCGAAGGATTTGGGAGTTCGGCCGAATCCAAAATAGTGGAATCTGTGCATCCCTATTTTTTTAACTAAAAATTTTTATTTTTTTTATAGCCAAAAAACTCAAATTTATTGAGTTTTTGGCATTCTGTAGAACAGCCATTATTTTCTATACAACAAGTTAATTCCCAGCTTTACTTATTCACTGAGGGACAGCGTATATTCTATACATTACCATTACCTGATGAGACTTATGAAACTGCTCTTACTGCTATAAAGAACTAAATAAATTCCGCCAACGTGGACAGCGTAATGGTGAATCCACAGAACATTTTGTAGCAGCTTTGAGAGAGCCGGTTGTTACCTGTGAGTTTGGGAATCTAACAGATGAAATGCTAAGAGACCAAATAGTGGAAAAAACAAACTCACCACGCCAGAGAGGACCATACACATACGAACTGTCTGATGGACGCATATGGAATGCAAGTCGTCTTGCTCCTGCTAGATATGACTTTGGAGATGTTCCATTTGATGAAGGACATTTACCTACTCCTAATGCCAACCGCAATAGGGCAGAATAAAGTGAATCTATAAGGCATACTGAGAGAATCAGGAAACTACCTCCATGGACCAAGGACTATGTCATGTAAAGAATGTATATATTGCTTTAAGATACATACAGTTTAATTGTTATTGTTTATATATTTGCCCAAATGCTTTCCTACTATAGGGGGAATATGTGGTGTTTATACAAATGGCCTGCAGGTGGCACTGTGCATACATAGGACTTTCTGTACAGTTTGAAAGTGAAAGTAAGACTTACTGCTGTTATGTAATGGCTGCATGACCTGCTAATAAAGCACTGTTCTACTCTCCTCATCCTCGGCTACCAAACACAACACAGCTGATAAGGGATAAGGCAGCCCCTAGCCTTGTCAGCATGTAGCGCAGATATCTCCTATCTCCTTATGCTCAATACTACGGCTAATTGCCTAAAACTACCCTTGTGCTCCATGCTAGGAAAACATTGTTTTTTTCCTGCTTTATTCTATCAGGCTACAGAGGCCAGGGTGTTTATTTCAGGAGCCCCGAGATGCTTTGAACAAAAAAGAAGAAAAAAAAAGTCCATACAAAAACAAACACGTGAAGATAATAAAGAACAGAGCAATAATGGGTGGAGGGAACAGGACACTAACAAATTGCCTGTAACACTGCTTGAGAAATGCCCTTGGATGTTCCTTTCTTTGTGTTATTTACAAGAAATCTCTAACTCCTGCCGAGATCAGTAAATTATAGGACTAATCGTTCTCAAAACACTGCTGCAGACCAAAATATTTTCCCGGCTGTGATTTCTTGAGTGTCTTCATGTTTTACTTCCAGTCAATGGGCGATGCAAGACCACAAGGAGGATCTTTCTTGCACCAAACACAAAGGAAATCAGGAATACAGGCATGGGACCTGTTATTAGTGATGGGTTTCGCTTCGCCGAAAAATTCACGGATTTGCTGAGAAATTCGCGAATAGGCGAAAAATTTGCGTGTTGCGTCAACTTCATCGCGTCACGTCGTTTCTGACGCACGTCACGTCGTTTTCGACGCGCGTCGCGTCAAAAACTATGTGTGACTCGTTTTTTTTGGCAAATTTTCGCCAGCCGAAATTTGCCTGGCGTTTCGCAAATTTATTTGCCAGTGGCGAATCACGTGAATTCGCCGCAAATTCTCCCCTGGTGAATAAATTCGCCCATCACTACCTGTTATCCAGAATGTTCAGGACCTGGGGTTTTCCAGATAATGGATCTTTCCATAATTTGGATCGTCATACCTTAAGTCTACTAGAAAATCATATAAACATGAAATAAACCCAATAGGCTGGTTTTGTTCCAATAAGGATTAATTATATCTTAGTTGGGATCAAGTACAAGCTACTGTTTTATTACTATAGAGAAAAAAGGAAATTGGTTTTTAAAAAGTTGATTATTTGGATAAAATGGAGTCTATGGGATACAGTCTTTCCATAAATCTGAGCTTTCTGGATAATGGGTTTCTGGATAACGGATCCCATACTTGTACAATTTTAGCATCCAGCTTCTAGAAGTCACTGATTCATTCAGGAAAGGAAATAGAACAAATTAAACTAAAACTATTTAGAGCAGCAGAAATAATTGAAAATGAAGCACAGGCGGTCCATTTGGTTTCCTGGTTCAGAACCATGAGCAGGTATATATATTTTTTTGGGGGGGGGATGCAGTTCCCCTGCTCCCCTCCCTGTTTTATTTTCCTTATATGCACATTTGGATGGGATTTAACTAGCAAAAAGAATTTAGATGATAAGATCTCAGCTTCCAGAAGGTAGTGAAAATTTAATTAGAATTTAGAGAAAGAAATGCTTTTAAGCGTTTTCCTTTTTATTCAACACTCCCCCTCCCTCTCGGCTCCGTGCAATAAAAAGTGTGCGTTAATAACCCTGAGTGCTTGCAGGGAACTTGGCAGGGAGAACTCATTGGCACCTCTGATCTCTGCGGTCATTATAATGGATGTGTGACCCTTTTTCTGCATAACTGGTAGAGCTGGGACCCAAGAGAACACCCATATCCCTCGTCTACTCAGCAGTTTTAAAGGCCATCAAAATCCAAAGCCAATTTGTGCTTAATTAAGCATTGCATACATGCATGATGGCACTCAAACCCAAACATTGTTGTGTATTAACAGCTGGATTTTCTCATATCTTTAAGCGCTAGGGTGCACCCTTACAATCAAGGGCCTGAACCAAAGTTTGGAAAGGATTAGATGTGGATGGTATAGCTGCCTCCCAGTACTGGGTTCAATGCCAAGCCCTGTCTGCTCATTCTCCATATGTTTGTGTGGATTTAAAACTTCACATAAAGCTCTGGGAATATAAAGGACTATATAAAGGATTATATGAAATAATAATAGAGTGCATAATGAATTGCACTGGCTTTTAGGATATAAATAAGAGGCTGTATAAACAATCGGCTTATAATAAATAAAGAGGAAGTGCACTGGCATTTAATAGCTGGAGCGTATAAACATAAGGCTATATAAAAAGGGGTTATAATAAGTATTAATAAAGTGTATTGGCTCTTGACCATTGGACGATGCTAGGAGCTGTATTTCCATGGCAACATGTCTAATGTATATTTCTTTATGGAAACACTGAATTCCGGCGCAAACACTAAATAGGTGTAAAGTAATAAAAAGCCCTGAACGGGCCTGGTACAGTGCAGTGTAGGGTCGGATTAATTCATTATACCTAGAACAAAGGAGTCTGTTAAAACTGGAGTCGTTTTTTTCTTCTTCTCCCTCCTCTTTCACCTTTCCTTCACCTTGCGCCAATGTAATAAAGGGGCAGCACATGGAATCGGTTTATGGGAATTCCAGGCAGCAGAATACCTATATTGAAGAGGAGGGTTTGGGCACAAGCCACATGCTCAGATCCTGTATGTGTTTTAATAATATCTGATTGATATGGAGGCTTCTCACACTGGGCTGAAAGCTAATTAGAAGTTGGTGCAGTTGGGAGCAATTAGACACCATCAAACATGGACATTGAGTGCGCTGCCCAGCAGTTTCATATCATAGCATGTTAACACCCCAGGTACAAGTGTTAGAGCACTAATGGGTTCAAACTTTTAATGCTCATTCAGAAAGCACCCGGGCAGTTCTACACCCTCAACCTTGCACTAATGGACAGGCAGAAGTGAGGGTTCCCTTGTACTCGTGCCACTGGCACAAACTAGATAATTTCATCATCTGAATGAAGCACTTATTGCACCAGCCCAGAAATTCAGCTTGTCAATAGCAGCAATGATCCAGGACTTGAAACTTGTCACAGGGGGTCACCATCTTGGAAAGTGTCTGTGACACTCACATGCTCAGTGGGCTCTGAGCAGCTGTTGAGAAGCTAAGCTTAGGGGTCGTCACTAATTATCCAGCAGCAGAAAATGAGCTTCCCTGGCTGTAATATAAGCTGATGCTACAGGTTTGCTGATGATTAAATTGTGATGTTTCTAATGATGTGTATTAATGACTAATCAGCCTTATATTGTGACTATATTTCTATGACACTGTGATCAGGTGTATATTGTGAGTGGGTCCCTAAGCTCAGTAAGTGACAGCAGCACAGAGCATGTGAATCAGTGAATCAGTAGAAAAGAAGATGGGGAGCTACTGGGGCATCTACTGGGGAGACACAGATCTTTACTGCTAAAGGGCTGTGGTTGCTGCGGGCTGGTACACAAGCACAAAACATCATGTACAGCATTTCTACCCTACTTTTTTAGTTAAAATTTAGTTCTCCTTTAAAGAAATGTTAAAACCCATGTTCTACCCCATTCCCTCAAATGGCATGAAAAGGTCCAGTTATGGCAGATACATTGCTGGAGAAGTGGTGTCCTCGCACCATGGCTTAACATTCACATTAATTTCAGTGGAATATTGAATGATTTATGTCAATGGAGTGTCATGATGAACCTTTACAAGAAGGTGAAGGCATCATTTGCACAGCATGAATGACCAAAAGGTACTAATTTGCCTGTTTTGAGGTTGGTTCATCTAATTGGCTCTTAGAAAAAGTGGCAGGGAGGAGAGGGATTGGCAACAGAAATGTTTGATACAATTCTAGTAGCTGTAGAAACACAAGAGGCTGAAGCATCAGAAGACATCTGAGGTTTTGATCCTGTACATGAACGTCCCTGTTACATAATGGGCTCAGGATTAAGACATAATCACAATTAGCAGATGAATCAATAAGGTGCACCAAGCTAACTCTGGAAGAGGCAATTTTATGTACAATAGTGTTTGTGCTTCAGACACGCAGTCATTGGGTGAATGGTAACATAATCCTTGCTGCACAGAACACAAGTGAAGTAAAGTCCTGCAGCTGATCAAACTCTTCTGTAGATTGTTCTGTAGACAATGGTGGCTGACCTCCAAGAGACACATACAAGCTGAACATCTTGCAGGTAATGGCAACCAGATGGAACCAACCCTGTTCATAAAATGAAGGTGGAGAAAATTATGGAGGAGAGCCTTCAAGTCTTCTAAACTGTTCAAAGCTTCTGTTGCACCGTTACAATTAACATATCAAAAAGGGTAACTGGAGAGTGATGTGCCACCAAATGCAGTGAAACATTAGAGGATTTGTTGGGCTACACAAAAGACCTGGTATGATCATCCACATCTGGAGTCTCACATGGAGGTGGAGAAATTGCCCTAGAAATGTGGTTTGAAGACTTACTAACTACATGACAATGTGTTGCCTCGTAACGCAGAAAATTATTTTGATCATGTATAGACACTTTAGACCAGGGGTGGGAAATCAGTGGTCCTCCATGTATTTTTGAACTAAAATATCTGCTATCTCAGCATAAACTTAAAGGGATACTGTCATGGATACTGTCATGCTGCTCCAGCAGAATTCTGCATTGAAATCCATTTCTCAAAAGAGCAAACTGATTTTTTTATATTTCATTTTGAATTCTGACATGGGGCTAGACATATTGTCAATTTCCCAGCTGCCCCAAGTCATGCAACTTGTGCTGTGATAAACTTCAGTCACTCTTTGCTGCTGTACTGCAAGCTGGAGTGATATCATCCACACCACTTACCCCCCCCCCCCAGCAGCCTAACAACAGAACAATGGGAAGGTAACCAGATAGCAGCTCCCTAACACAAGATAACAGCTGCCTGGTAGATCTAAGAACACTCAATAGTAAAAACCCAAGTCCCACTATGACTCCTTCAGTTACATTGAGAAGGAAAAACAACAGCCTGCCAGAAAGAAGTTCCCTCCTAAAGTGCTGGCACAAGTCACATGACCAGGGCCAGCTGGGAAATTGACAATATTTCTAGCTCCCTGTCATATTTTAAAATTGAATATAAAAATTTTTTTTGCTCTTTTCAGAAATTTCAGGGCAGAAGTCTACTGGAGTTGCACTATTAAAACATGTTATGCCATGAAAGAATAAGGCTAGGCATGCTGTAGTATTGCCATACTCTGATTCAAGCCTGAAGAAGCCCATATCAGGAGAACGCATGTGAGAGGAGGGGTGGGACATCTGTGGCCCTCCAAGTGTTGCTGAACTAAAGTATCTGCTATCTCTGCAGAAGTTGAAGATTACACATGCAATAAGTTTGCATTAGTCTTCTTCAGGTCTGAATATGACCTGAAGAAGCCAACGGCAGGAGAATGCAGGTGTTGACATATAGGCTACTGCCTAGACAAGCCCTTAAGCAAGAGAAATAAAACTCTACAACATGCATCTTGAGGTTTAAATGATTAAATATATGCAATATATTCATGTCCCTATCCACAGTTTCTAGATTGAGGGTTATTGTTCCATTGTTGGCTTTTTATTGTGATACTGTTAT
Organism: Xenopus borealis; assembly: GCA_024363595.1. Lineage (NCBI taxonomy): Eukaryota > Metazoa > Chordata > Amphibia > Anura > Pipidae > Xenopus > Xenopus borealis. The sequence continues at coordinate 129,831,632 of CM044440.1, read as the reverse complement.
GGGATCCATTATCCAGAAACTCCATTATCCAGAAAATCCAGAAACTTGCCAAAATGACAGGGAACTCATTTCCCATAGACTCCCTTTTAAGTTAATAGTTCACTTTTTTTCACATTCCTTTTCCTCTTTAATGAGAAAACAGGACCTTGTGCCGGATCCCAAAGCAGATATGAATAAAACAATCCTCTTGGCTTTAATTCATATTTAATCCATTTTTTTTGCAGACTTAAAAGGGTGGGTCGACCTTAAGTGATACAGAATGGTCAAGTCTAATCAACTTTTCAATGGGTCTTCATTATTTTTTTTTTATAGTTTTCGAATTATTTCTTCTGACTCTTTCCAAGTTTCAATTTGGGGGGGGGGGGGTCACTGACTCCATCTAAAAGAACAAACTCTTTATGAATATCAGTTTATTGTTTTTACTACTTTTTATTACCTGTCTTATTATTCAGGAGTCTCCTATTCATATTCCAGACTCTTATTCAAATCAATTAGTGATGGGCGAATTCCCGGCGAATTCCCGCGATTCTCCGCTGGCGAATAAATTCGCGAAACGCCAGCAAAAATTCGCAAGCGAAAATTCGCCAAAAAAAACTAGTCGCAACGGAAACGACGTGATGCGCCACGATTGACGCGACGCGCGTTTTGTTTCGCGAATTTTTCCGCAAATTCGCAAATATTTTCGCAAATTCGCGAATTTCGCTGGAAATTCGCGAATTTTTCGGCGAAGCGAAACGGGTGAGATTTGCCCATCACTAAAATCAATGTCTGGTTAATAGGGTAACTTGGACCCTAGCTATCAGATTACTGAAATTGCAAACGGGAGAGCTGCTGAATAAAAAGCTAAATAACTCAAAAATCACAAATTATAAAAAATGAAAAACAATTGCAAATTGTCTCAGAATATCACTCTCTACAACATCATATTAAAAGTTAACTCAAACTTGAACACCTTTAGGTATGTTGATACAAATTACGTAGAAAGCCATTATCTGGAAAACCCCAGGTCCCAAGCATTCTGGATAACAAGTCCTGTACCTTTACTATCTCTTCAGTAGTGATGGGCGAATTTATTCGCGAAACGCCCGCAGAAATTCGCCAGCGAAAATTCGCCAAAAAAAAACGTCCAAAATGACGCGACGCGATGGAAATAAAGGTGGGTTCAAATAAAGATAAAACACCTAAGTTATGGAACAAATACAGATGGTATTGATATGACTGAAGAGTAGTGATGGCGAATCTCACCCGTTTTGCTTCGCCGAAAAACATCTCTTCAGTAGTGATGGGCGAATTTATTCGCGAAACGCCCGCAGAAATTCGCCAGCGAAAATTCGGCAAAAAAAAAGTCGAAAACAATGCGACGCGTGCCGCAAATGACGCAACGGAAACACCGTGACGTGCCGCAATTGACGCGACGCGCGTCGTTTTCCAGAGAAATTCGCGAATTGCCGAAAAAATTTGCAAAATGAGTCGCGCGGCGTTTTCGGGGGCCGTTGCGTCGTTTTTGACGCGAAAACGACGCAACGGCCCCCGAAAACGCCAAATTTTCGCTGGCGAATTTCTGCGGGCGTTTCGCGAATAAATTCGCCCATCACTACTGAAGAGATGTTTTTCGGCGAAGCTAAACGGGTGAGATTCGCCATCACTACTCTTCAGTCATATCAATACCATCTGTATTTGTTCCATAACTTAGGTGTTTTATCTTTATTTGAACCCACCTTTATTTCCACCATTAGAAGTGGCGTGGTTGTAGTATTCCGACACAGAAATATCCAACTGCCAAAGAATTTCTCTCCGACTTTATTTTTCTACTTTATTTAAATCCCAAAATATCAGTAACTGGTGCTCACTGGCCTATTATTTTTTTTATGTGGACTGCATCCAAAAGACAGCTTCCATTCTGAGTCTGATACCACACAGCAAAAACAAAAATAAATAAAAGATAAATATTTTTGAAGCAGAAATAAGCATTTTTCTTAGCTGAATTAGACATTCAATTTTGTAACAAGAAGACGCACATATTCCTGTCTTCTCCTGAGTGTGAAACTGTGGATATTAAATTTCCCCACTTTACTGCCAGACCAAGAACAATAGTTGGCAGTTGGACACTTCTGCTCTCAAACAGTAAAACATGTCAAGTCAGCGACACAGGCTTCCTGGTTCAACACTGAGCCACCCAGAAGCACCAGTCAGCAAGTACAGACCTTCAGCTTGAACTATAGATGAAACATAGAGAGAACCATACATGAAACATAGAGAGAACCAAGCATTAGCCATATGTAGGGACCCACAGGAGTTAATATGCCTCTATGGCTTTAAGACCCTACCCTTTTTCCTTATCCCTAGTTACTAGGCAGAATCCTATGTATCTAATTCCTATTTGCATATCCCCTGCTATTGGCCAGGTGGTGCTGTGACCACATCCTGCCTCAACCTGGTATAGTGCTGGGAAAGGAGTGGCAGCTTCCTCTTTGCCTTACACCTGCGGAGCAGGGTGGATGTGTGTAATGAGCCTGGGCATGGGTCCAGTACAGTCCAGTTGGGTACCAGGTAACCCCATGAATGAGGAGGTTTAGCTATAGAAGGGCAGACTTGTAATAGTCTCTTTAGGAGAGAAGGGTAGATAGGGTAAAAAGAAAGAGCAGCTGAAGCTCCAACCAGGATTGCAGGAAGGAGTAGCTACCGGGAGGCTTTTTAAATGCCTGAGTGCAGTGACCTCAGTGAAGAGGGACTGTAGGGTTGAGACTGCTTCCTGACAACTTCAGGGAATGGTTGTACTGAGTTACTGCAAATGCCCAATAGAGTCTGTTCCTCAGCTGTGTTACTTATTAACTGATTTGACTGTGTGTCATGTGCCAAATCTCATCTGTGTTTGTGAGTAACCCTGGGGACATTGTCTATGACTAATAAACAGTTTTTGTTTGCATCATAAGAACTTCCTGGAGCCCAATAATTTTTTGTATGCACAGTAGTCTAGGTGTTGTAGTTGCACTACACCTTAGAGGGAATGCTTCCACTTAGTGAAGGCCCTAGCCTGCAGTGTGAGTCCAATGTAACACATTCTCCTATCACTAGCTGGATATTAACTATTTGTGGTCTTCTTAGCCCAAATTAGCATTACACATACATGAAGCACAGAGAGAACCACACAGGAAACATAGAGAGAACATACATGAAACATAGAAAGAACCATACATGAAACATGGAGAGAATCATGCATGAGACATTGGGGCAGATTCACTAAATCCCAAAGGGTCTAACGCTAGCGCTAATTCGCCAGTGTGACGTCAAATCGGAACTTCGCAAATTCACTAACACCGGCTCTGGCGAATCCATCACAAAGTAGATAGACTTGCGCAACTTCGCACCCTTAGGCCAGGCGAAATTGAGCACTGATGAAGGATTGTAACTTCGCAAATTCACTAAGATGAACATTTTCCTAAATTCGCACTTTAATGGATTTGCGTAGCGCTGGCGAAAATTCGCCTGGCGAAGTGCGGCGAACGCTAGCGAAGCCAACGCTGGGGAATTTTCGGATCTTAGTGAATCTGCCCCATTGAGAGAACCATACATGAAACATAGGGAGAACCATACATGAAACATAGATAGAGCTATACATGAAACATAGAGAGAACATACATGAGAAATAGAGAGAACCATAGATGAAGCATAGAGAGAACATACATGAGAAATAGAGAGAACCATAGATGAAACATAGAGAGAACATACATGAGAAATAGAGAGAACCATAGATGAAACATAGAGAGAACCATACATATAAAATAGAGAGAACCATAGATGAAGCATAGAGAGAGCTACACATGAAACATAGAGAGAACCATACATATAACATAGAGAGAACCATAGATGAAACATAGAGAGAACATACATGAGAAATAGAGAGAACCATAGATGAAACATAGAGAGAACCATACATATAACATAGAGAGAACCATAGATGAAACATAGAGAGAGCTATACATGAAACATATAGAGAACATACATGGGAAATAGAGAGAACCATAGATGAAACATAAAGAGAACATACATGAGAAATAGAGAGAACCATAGATGAAACATAGAGAGAACCATACATATAACATAGAGAGAACCATAGATGAAACATAGAGAGAACATACATGGGAAATAGACAGAACCATAGATGAAACATAGAGAGAACATACATGGGAAATAGAAAGAACCATAGATGAAACATAGAGAGAACCATACATAAAATATAGAGAGAACCATACATGAAACATAGAACCAAACTAGTTGGCTGTGTGACCTTAGTTCCATATGGAGCACTTTCATATTCAGTACTTTGTGTCTATCATTTTGGATCTGGTAGGCATCTGCCTGGTGATGGGTGAATTTATTCAACAGCCACAAATTCACAGCGAATTTCCACAATTCTGGTAAGGTTTAAATAATGTTTCATTGACTTTTTAGTAAACTTAAGGTACAAACATCCAAATTATGGAAAGATCCCTGAGCATTCTGGATAATAGGTCCCATACCTGGGAAATACAATATTCCAGATGAAGGTTAATTAGACATGGAGTGTACCTGCTCCCTGATCACTGCTCAGCTGCTAGAGATCATTTCTATACAATGAACAAGTAAGTAAAGATTTGGATGGAAATTACAGGCAGCGGATGATTGGCCTGTTACTGTGGATGATGATGATGGCAGGGGGAGACCCCCACAAATTGGGGGTGTAATATTTATGGTCTGCAAGTCAAATTAGATGGCAAGCCTCCAGCCAAGGGCTGGCTTATGAGTTCCTTTGTGCAATCTGCTTTTGTAATTGAGCTGAATAAATAGAGCCATTCCTGTGATTGGAGGCCAAACGATGATGATTGGGATGTTTATTACAGAACCTAAATCCATTTATCAGTTACTTAATATCAAGTGCAGTGGTTTTCTACAGTTGAATGTTTCTGGTGTCAACCCAAGGAGCCTAATATTATATACAGAATACTCCTCATCAGAATTTACTTGAAATGAAAAAGAAAACAAATACAGAAGACAGCTAAATAATACTATATCAGTGGCGTATCTTCATATTTTCATATTTTAACCCTGCACAGGCTATGAGAAAACTACGGGACTGTTCCTGCTGAATTGTGCTTAGTACAGGGAATACCTATGTGACATAG
>CM044440.1:129774453-129820438 GCA_024363595.1 Xenopus borealis | reverse complement strand
CTTACAAGTGCTCTATAAAGTGGGACCCCCTCCTCCCGTGACTCTATGTTTAATACAGCTTAATACAGCTCATATTTGCCTAGTTCAGTCCCATTAAGGGTATAAGTGAATATTCTTACATCCCAGGTGCATGACTTTACATTTATCAACATTGAATCTCATTTGCCACTTAGCTGCCCAGATTGCCAGTTTGTCAAGATCCTGTTGCAAGTGCCACATCCTGGATGGAATTAATTGGGCTGATAGTTTTGTACATTACTTACAATACCTTCCCTCTGCTATAGTGGGGGGGGGCAACTTTACAGTTTGGGAACGTCTGCTCTAAACAGAACAATGAGCTTTTCATACACAGCTGGAGTTGCTCCTGAAATAACCAGGCAGACAAGGCTGAGGTTATTCTGAGCACTAACAAACACAGAGAAACAAGAATTAAACAGAAATTCAAAGATGAGCAATAAGCCTGAAACATTTCTGTATGTGTTTGTGTTAAAGGGCCTTTGCGCAGCTAATATTATCCTGGAAACAAGACAGAACATGTGTCTTTAATTACAGAGCAGAAATACTGCTACCTCTGGGCTTGGGCCCATGGATGGAGGAATGCGAGTTCTTCCTGTGTTGTTCCATCCGAGAAACAAGATTCAGATTAAGGCACCCACCCTCCAATTTAAAATGTATTTATTCCTCTGCTAATATGCTTAATCCACTTAGCTGAAGAACGAGAAAACGACAACCACGCAGGTGCTGCTGAACTACCACGCTCAGGATGCCAACACAAACACAGCCTTAGGGAGGCAGTTTGGATGCCCCTGACTTTGCAGAATTTTATTTCTTAAAACAAACAAACAGGGCTACACCTTTAATTGGGAGGTGAGATATCCACAGGTTATTGCTTGGTGAAACTGAGCATGCTCTGTACCCATTTCTCCACTAGAGGGTAGTATTTAGACAAGTCTGTGCATGACTCATGAATGCCATCATGGCTGCCCCCACTGATACAAATACATTCCTATAAAATTATGCCTCCTAAGCAAAGGAATCTAGCGTCAATATGTTTTACTCTACATTTGAGTAAAGGGAATGTGTTACAGTATAAACAGGAAAATGTTTTCCCTTTAACTCAAAGCTGTAAAAAAAAACCTGTAGTTCTCTGGACACACTTAGCGGGGCTCAAATTTTTCTGGTCGAGTTTTTAACGGGAAAAATTTTCAGAGGGATTTTTTTAGAGGAAAAAAATCAAATTTCAATGACGTTCTTATAGCTAAAGTCAGCAGCCCTAGCAACCAACAGCCATGACTCTAATAACCAAATACAAAGTCTAGGCCTGGTTGGAACACAGAAAGGATAAAAATTATATAATTAAAGTACATTTTGGTGCAATTTAGGAACACAGATAATAACATGGAGCAGATTTATTGCATTCTGCATTCTGGATAACTTGTACTTGATCCCAACTAAGATATAATTAATCCTTATTGGAAGCAAAACCAGCCTATTGGCTTTATTTCATGTTTACATGATTTTACGAAGATCCAGATTATGTAAAGATCCATTATCCTAAGCATTCTGGATAACAGGTACTATGATGCCAAATACACATTCTTTTTCTGTGTAATAATAAAATAGTAGTTTGTACTTGATCCCAACTAAGATATAATTAACCCTTATTGGAAGCAAAACCAGCCTATTGGCTTTATTTCATGTTTATATGATTTTCTAGTAGACTTAAGGCATAAAGATCCAAATTATGGAAAGATCTGTTTTCTGGAAAGCCCCAGGTCCCTCTGGATAACAGGTCCCATACCTGTGATTGCAAATATTCTGCTGTAACTCTGGTAAATTCACTTTTATAAATATTCATACAAAAGTGATGCACAAAGGGGAACTTTCCATTTTATTTGTTTTGCCTTCATAAAAAAATATTTGATTTTCCACCAGTCTACAGATTTGGGATAGACATGAGCAGCACTTGCTTATAATCATGTCCATGTGTAGTCAATAAATTGCTTTTAGCAACACTCGGGCTGATACGTGACGCGTAGGGACGTTACTCAGCAAAGGAGCCAACCAATTGGGTGACCACTAGGTGTCAGTGTGAGGAATAAGAAAACAGCAGGACCTGTTGCTTCTAGTCAGGTGGATTCACCAAGTAACCAAAACCAGCTGTGACCACATTGACTTGTAACTGCATAATTCCTCTAACAAGTCATTCTTCCTAAAAATACCAACTCCCAAACCAGTGAGTTTATTTGAAATCAGAAACGGTGATGTTCTGTGGGATATTGTGCGAGGCTGAAAGTGCGTACAAGGAACACTCAAGGCTTTAGTGGTGGCCGGGGTGGCCTTCATGGATAGAATGGAAGAAAGAGAATATGATGTGATCACTGGAATATCCACACTAATAATAGACATGTATGGGCCCAAAAGCTCTAGGCATCTCCTGTATATTCAAGTGCAACTTACACCCCCCCCTACTGGCACAATCCTGCAACTACCACCTGTACGAGGTCCATGTGCTTCCTTCTACCGCACCCTGTACTTCAACTAGTATATTAGTGTGTATAGACTACGGCAAGGGATGGGGGCAAGTGCTTTATTGAATGGTGTTTTTATTGGTACAATCCTGCACCAATATTTGCTTTATACATTGGGGAGATTTTTTATGTTTCTCAAATGGAAGCCCATCCAATGTGTAACATTTTTCTTTATTCTATATATTCCCTCTTATAAATAATCTCCTGTTTGCATTTGCCCCAAGTGGGTAAGATCTGGTTAATGGTTACTTAAGTCCTTGATGAAAATGGATTAAGAACCTCATCTACAGAGCAAACTAAATCTAATCCAAGCCATGATTGCCAGAAGGATTGGCTTGCTATTCATGGGATTAATGGGTGGGGAAGAAGAAAGCTGACTTACATTGGATAAAACATTACATTGGATATTTCTGATCAAGGGTGCTCCTCCCATAGAAATTATATCTGCTCACCAAACTGTTTGATGTTGCTACTAGTGGCCATCAACTACTGTAGGTGCTTAGTTTTAAATTCCTGTCTTGGTGGAAAATTTGGGGTTCATGAAGAAACCAGTTTAGGTCTACAGATGGAAAGTCTACATGGGGCTATCAATCAATCAATCAATCAATCAATGCCCTCATTTGGTAACATCCCCAGCAAAAAAAAGTGTTGGTCACCTGTATAAAGGTGGGGGACCTAAGCCTTAGCCTTGTATTGTGAACGTTCCTGACTACAAAGTGGATCCCTAATAAACTGTAGAAGGAAATAATAGATATAGAAGGAAAGAATTTCAGTTTGGGATATAAAGGCAGTTGTATTACATCCAGAGTACAAAAGAAAAACCTAGTTGTCTGGTCCAGAGAGGCCAACAACCCCAATGCTGTTTGGGAATAATACCTACTTAAAGGAGAACTAACCCCTAAAACTGAATAGGGCTAAAATGGTGCAAATAGTGAACATATTTCTCCAGCCCAAAGTTTCAGCTTGTCAATAGCAGCAATGATCCAGGACTTGAAACTTGTCACAGGGGGTCACCATCTTGGAAAGTGTCTGTGACACTCACATGCTCAGTGGGCTCTGAGCAGCTGTTGAGAAGCTAAGCTTAGGGGTCGTCACTAATTATCCAGCAGCAGCAGAAAATGAGCTTCCCTGGCTGTAATATAAGCTGATGCTACAGGTTTGCTGATGATTAAATTGTGATGTTTCTAATGATGTGTATTAATGACTAATCGGCCTTATATTGTGACTATATTTCTATGACACTATCAGGTGTATATTGTGAGTGGGTCCCTAAGCTCAGTAAGTGACAGCAGCACAGAGCATGTGAATCAGTGAATCAGTAGAAAAGAAGATGGGGAGCTACTGGGGCATCTACTGGGGAGACACAGATCTTTACTGCTAAAGGGCTGTGGTTGCTGCGGGCTGGTACACAAGCACAAAACATCATGTACAACATTTATACACACTTCTTTACTTAGGCTTTACTTCTCCTTTAATACCTTATTTCATTTACTTAATTTACTGTGAGGAGGAATTAGGTTTCAGAAATATTCAGAAGAAGGTCACTCCAAATGGCATGGACTTAGCGGTCATCTCTGCTGGCCTCCATTACTTTCTTTGTCGGAGTCTGGGTCATGAGGCTACTAATTTACAAATCAAAAGTCCTTACTTGGCAACATCCAGGAACTTATTGTCATGTTAGTGTGGCTCCCCAACAATATAGTGTGGGTCACGTGTATAAAGTTTGTGGACCCAAGTGCCTTGGCCTTGTACTGTGAACATTCCTGTGTTCTTATTGGCTATGTTGTCCCTAATATAGACTGAATAGATGGATACAGAAGGAATTCATTTCAGTTTGAGATATAAAGTCTGTGGTATTACACCCAGAGACCAAAGGAAAAACCTAGTTCTCTGGTCCAAAGATGCCAACAACCCCCCCATGTTGCTAGGATAATAATACCTACTCTGACACCTTATTTCGTGGGACCATTTCCAAGTCTGGGGCAGGTGTGCGTTGAGTCATAAATGTATATGTAGGGTTTAATTCAGATTACAGTGGGAGCAAAAGGGGATACCGGGCAAATTTCTCTCAGAAAGTCCCCACACACGGCTTTAGATTTCTTATGAAAACACAAGGCAGGTTCTGGTTTGCCGAATTATATATACGAATTATATATATATACACGCGGTGACTTAGTACAAAGTCCTAATGTTTAGCCAGAAGATTGCTTCCATCTTGTGATTCATGACTTCCCAACGGTGCCTCCACTTCCTTTATTTTACACAATCGCAAATTATATTAGTTTGCCTTATTTTGATAACCTCTCTAATTAATGTCCTGCCCAGGGAGCGGTTTTAAAACAGGACCCGTAAAACAGGGGCCATTATTTCAGTTGCTGGGGTGGCGAGCAGTTCTGTTTGCAGAATACCAGCAAGAAGAATTCACGAATTGTTTAGACCACTGGATAATTTGCCTTAATGCAAGCACTGTTTTCATTTTTAAATCGCCTCATCTGGGGAATTTCAGAAATGTGGAAATGAAGTGTATAGTATTACCGCCTGCAGAGGAGGGGATGTAGATCATGTTTATAGTGCTGGTAGCAGGAGCAGCCTAATGAAGTGGGATTAGTGTTAAACTGCAGCCTAGATTGTCCATGAAACTCTGGCTGAACACGACTCTGTGTCAGATAACGCTAGGGAGAAACACAAGGCTCACCATAACAAGCTGGCAAAAGCCAAAGTCTTTGAGGTTAGGGAACTGATTTTTGAAGTTGAAGGACACACTTAAACATTGCCATTCGGGCAGGGCCGTGCCAAGGTAGTTTGGCACCCTAGGCAAGGGGTACAATCAGCGACCCCCACCCCCCGTTCTGTATGACCATTTCCCACCTATTCACTTTTTCTTAAATAAAGAAACCTTATAACACATTAATGAATCAAACTGTATGTGTGCCAGCCAGCCCCTAATCTGTACCTGTGTCAGCAGCACCAAAAATATTGCTACAAATCTGTACCTGTGCCAGCCAGTAGCACCCAAAATATTGCCCCAAATCTGTACCTGTGCCACCAGCATTGCCCCCCAAGTCTGTACCTGTGCCATCAGCCATGGCTCCCCAAGTCTGTATCTGTGCCACCAGCCATTGCCCCCCAAATATGTATCTGTGCCACCAGCCATTGCCCCCCAAGTCTATATGTCTGCCACCAGCTATTGCCCCCCAAATATGGACAGCATGTCTCATACAGTACCTTTTGGCTATTTTATCGAAAATTCTTCAGAAAATTATTCTTACCAAACAAACATTTCCCAAAAGTGTCTATCGCAAGCATTTAACATACATGTATGGGATCCATTATCTGGAAACCCTTATTAAGAAAGCACTAAATTACAGAAAGGCCCATTGACTCCATTTTAATTAAATCATTCACATTTTTCAAAATGATTTCCTTTTTCTGTGTAATAATAAAGCAGTAGCTTGTACAGGAATGGGACCTGTTATCCGGAATGCTCGGGACCTGAGGCTTTTTGGACAATGGATCTTGGGTAATGGATCTTTTCCAGACCTTAAGTCTACTAGAAAATCATATAAACATGAAATAAAGCCAATAGGCTGGTTTTGCTTCCAATAAGGATTAATTATATCTTAGTTGGGATCAAGTACAAGCTACTGTTTTATTATTACACAGCAAAAGGAAATCGTTTTGAAAAATTTCAATTATTTGGATGAAATGTAGTCTTTGGCAGACAGCCATACAGATCCCATACTTAATTATAATTAATCTTTATAGGAAGCAAAACCAATCTACTGGGTTTATTTCATGTTTGAACAATTTTTCAGTGGATCAAGATATGGAGATCAAAATTACAGAAAGATCCCTTAACCAGAAAATCACAGATCCTGGGAGTTCTGGTTTTTCAGTCAATTTTCAGGCAATTAAAAAAAAAAATGAAAAAACATGAAAAAACTGATAGCTAAATCCTATATAGCTTCTATAGAAGTCAACGAGAGTTCTGTTTTCAGCATAAAAGCTATTTTATAATTTAGATTTTTTTTTTATTTGTAAAAGTGATTGGAATATGGTGCTCAATATGTGACTTTTTTCCAATTCAAGTCGTTTCAGAAATATAAATTAATTTTCAAGGATTTGCACGTTTATACATTTTGAACATTTTCATATTTTGTAGTTGCAATCCCGGAGAAAAATCTTGGTGAGAAATCACGACAGACTTGGAAAAATGCTTTAGTACATTGAAGTGATATTTTTCCTTCACTTATGAATGTAAAAAAAATCCCTACCTGCAGGAACAATAACAGGTGTCAGTGGAATTGAAAAAAGGGAAGAAAATGTAAATTTTGCTCAATCTGCCCCTAAAGCTGGTCATAGATGTACTAATTATATTATAACAAATATGCTGAGGCACCAGGTTATACCAATTCTTCCTCTAATCTGTCAAATCCAAAAATTTTAGGTAAATGCCCCAAGGAGCAAGTTGGTTATCTATCGTGGCTTGGTATCAACAGTGATTGAATTATATAAGCTTTTATTTGGAACAGGTACTTTAAAGGAAAACTATACCCCCCGAACAATGTAGGTCTCTATAAACAGATATTGCATAATACAACTCATATGTAAAACCCTGCTTCATGTAAATAAACCATTTTCATAATAATATACTTTTTTAGTAGCATGTGCCATTGGGTAATCATAAATAGAAAATAGCCATTTTAAAAAATAAGGACAGACTCCTGGGATCCTAGTATCCAATGGTGCACACAAACCGAAACAAACCATACATGTTAGGTCACATGAGCCAATTAACAGACAGAGTTGTGTCTTTTGCTTCAACAATTCTTCCCTTTACAGTTAGAGTTGAAATATTTCTGGTCAGGTGATCTCTGAGGCAGCACACAGACCATCATGGAATGGTGGTTCAAGGCAAGAGATGTAAAAGGGCAATATTTACTTAAATATATATACCAGGTAGGTAAGATTCTTTAATATGTCACTTGATTTGATATAAACAATCTGTTGCTCAAAAATTCATTTTCGGGGTATAGTTTTCCTTTAATCAAGCCCAAAATGTTTCTTTATCTAGATAAATCTCTCTCACAGGCCAGGGGGTAAATTTATCAAAGTTCCGCCACTAGAGGGAAATTCCACCTCTCTCCATTCATTTCTATGGGATTTTGAAAGGCCTGTTTATCAATGGGTGAAGTGAAAGTTCACCCTTTGATAAATACGCCTTTAAAAACCCCATAGAAATAAATGGAGAGAGGTGGAATTTCACTCTAGTGGCGGAACTTCACTCTTAACCTCACTGTTTGATAAATATACCCCTAGGTCTCTTCCCACTCAAAGAGCATTTATGCCCCCAAACCTATTCTGGGCACATGGGTCTCAGTTTATCGCTGCCTCTGTACCACGTTAAATATCTCTGTCTATTTGAACTTTTTTAAGACAAAACTGGTATCGGCTTCAGGAAACACAACTGCTATCAGTCAAAACCTGGCGTGAAACCACTAAGTCGTGGAGACTAAAGGATTTGCACACATACTTTAGGGAGGGAGGCAGACGGCACGGGCAGGCGGCAGAGGAGAACCAATCTGTTCTACAGGAAACCCAAATGGCTATTTCTGAAATGAGCTAAAGACTAGTGGTGGGCGAATCTACCCAGTTTCGCTTCGCTGAAAAATTTGCAAATTTCCAGATAAAATCGCGAAACAAGTCGCGGCATGCTTTTGACGCACGTCTTGTCAACTTCGATGTGTTGCGTCGTTCTCGAGGCACGTCACGTCGTTTTCGGGAAGTCATGTCAAAAACGACTCATTTCGCTAATTTAATAGCCCATCACTACTAAAGACTTGACTCCTCTGTAAAGCTTGAACCCTGCTTCTACAGATAACACTGATATAATATCTACCCGCTAAATGTTAACTCATTTATGGCCTCTGGGAAGTGGTGGGGATGGGGTTCATATCCATTGCTCACTCATCTGCTTTTACCTCCAACTCTGAACCATTTGTACAGCTGGAAGAGTCAAAGTAAACTTTATTGTCATCTCAGCAGTATACGAATAAACAGTGAAACAAGAAGATGTGGCGCCAGCTAGTACATACCACAAAAAGGCACATAGAATACACAGTAAATATGTAAACATAAATGGCAGAAATTGGATATATACATGTGTAAACCTTCAGAATTGTGCAAATAAATTAACAATTCACAAAGTTCGGCTCACGGTTCAGGTGTGTCTGGAATGTAGTGGCACGGCAGGCAGTGAGTTGAGGAGTCTGATAACTTGTGGAAAAAAGCTTTTGCGCTGCCTGGTTGTTCTGGCTTTAATACTGGGAACAGCAAAGGTGAGAACCTTGCCTCAGGTGGCATGGAGCTGCCAATTACCAGTGGGGGCAAAAAGCCACCTCTGGTAACTTTAAGAACCAAATGTCCGCTGCAATAGCAGCTGGAAGGCTGGCCCGTTTCAGTTGTCTCAGGAAGTGAAGACGCTGCTGAGCCTTTTTGGTGATGCAGGCGGTGTTGGTGGTCCAGGTAACATAGTAACATAGTAAGTTAGGCTGAAAAAAAGACTTGCGTCCATCAAGTTCAACCTTTTTTTTTTTTTTTTTTTTTTTTTTTTTTTTTTTTTTTTCTTATTTTTAATTTTTAGCTGCCTAACTGCTAGTTGATCCAGAGGAAGGCAAAAAACCCCATCATAAGCCTCTCCAATTTGCCTCAGAGGGGGAAAAAAATTCCTTCCTGACTCCAAAAAGGCAATCGGACTAGTCCCTGGATCAACTTGCATAATGAACTATCTTCCATAACCCTGTATTCCCTCACTTGCTAAAAATCCATCCAGCCCCTTCTTAAAGCTATCTAATGTATCAGCCAGTACAACAGTTTCAGGGAGAGAATTCCACATCTTCACAGCTCTCACTGTAAAAAACCCCTTCCGAATATTTAGGCGGAACCTCTTTTCCTCTAAACGGAATGGGTGACCTCGTGTCATCTGGAAAGACCTACTGGTGAATAAAACATTAGAGAGATTATTATATGACCCCCTTATATATTTATACATAGTTATCATATCACCCCTTAAGCGCCTCTTCTCCAGCGTAAACATCCCCAATTTGGCCAGTCTTTCCTCATAGCTAAGATTTTCCATACCTTTTACCAGCTTAGTTGCCCTTCTCTGTACCCTCTCTAATACAATAATGTCCTTTTTGAGTGAGGGAGACCAAAACTGTACGGCATATTCTAGATGTGGCCTTACAAGTGCTCTATAAAGTGGAAGAATGACCCCCTCCTCCCGTGACTCTATGCCCCTTTTAATACAGCTCAGGACCTTATTGGCCCTTGATGCTGCTGACTGGCATTGCTTGCTACAGCCAAGTTTATCATCTACAAGGACTCCAAGGTCCTTTTCCATAATGGATTTGCCTAGTGCAGTCCCATTAAGGGTATAAGTAGCTTGAATATTTTTACATAAGGTGAGGTCATCAGAGATGTGGACTCCTAGGTATTTGGTGTTCTTTACTGTCTCTACCGTGAAGCCGTTGATGTTGACTGGTGTGTGAGCAGGACGAGTTCTCCTGAAGTCGACGATCATCTCTTTTGTTTTATCCACTTTCAGTGACAGAGTAGGGCAAGGGTTAATGGATAACATATAGCAGAAGATTACAGTGCAATCAACACGGAAATACAGGAACATTTTCTGGAAGAAAAGCATCAGCAGAGTTCTACCAAAAAAACAAAATGAAAGGAGATTGGGAGGTGTTCACTGAGAAGCCTCTTTTGATATCTGGACTCAACCTGCTCAACAGCAGCCAAAAAGGCTCATTAGGTTTTTACTTAATCTCTGCTGTAAAACTGGCAACTGCTAGAAATAAGACAGAGGAAAGATCAATCTCTAAAATATATCCTAATGGGAGAGAAGAAAATTTCACATGGTAGGGACAGATGACGATTGATTGGCAAACAGACCTCCACCTGCCCTAACCCTCACCTTCTCAACCAGTGTCCAATGCACCCTGAGGTTTATAAGTGACCCTCATCCAACCTGCACTGTCCAATGACTTCATAGATGTCATAGAGTGGTGGGACCTGCACCTGGCTCTAGTCAAGGACAGTGCTGTACAACTATCAAGTAGTGTGCAATGCAGTGATACAGTCTGACCTGACCAAAACTATAAATCCAAAATTCAATCCGCAGGTGTCAGGACAGCCCCAAAGTCAACAAGAACATTAAACTGTATTACCCTAGTTCCCTTGAGCTAATGTCTTACCCTTTAGGACCAGTGATGGAAAGAACAGGAATAATGAAGAAGTAAGGCTGAACTATAAAAAAAAATATATATATATATATGCACATACGTATTGGGTATAAGGTCCTTGCTGAGGATAAACCGCTCTGCCCTGCCACCATATAATATTAGTGTATCTAATAAAAAAAAAGGCACATAAAGGACATGGGAAAATAAAGCCATGAACAAAAGCTGATCTGCCACTAATTCTTTTTTTTGCATTGAAACTGTGGTTTACAGTGTAAAAAGGAAAAAATAAAGAATCAGAACAATAATGAATTCAGAGCTAAATAATGAAAGTGACCACAATGTTGTCAAATAAGTGAGCGTTGGGTTCTATTATGGTTGTGGGAGCAGACGCCTGTTGCAACAGCAATGGGGTTAGTCTCTGTCAGAGATGTTTATTATCTGCACAGAGCTGTAGATACAATCTACTCCAGATAACCTCCCCAGGGCACAAAATTATTACTGTGGGCCATGAACATGGCTGAGATATGGCTGAGCCGCACAGGAGAAGGCAGCTCATGAAGTACTGTTATAAGGCAGCTTAAGAATGAATGGAGCCGGTCTCCATAAATTTGTCCAGAAATAGCTAACGAAGCTCTAATAACAGACTTAGATCTCCAGCAGAGCTCCTGGAAGAGTATCACTCAAACACAAAAAGCTAATGAAGCTTTAACAGCAGACTTAGATCTCCATGTATGTTTCCTGGCCTTTAGCAATCACAGCCATACACCTCCCAGAACCCTCCCATTGCCTTCAAACCAAAAATCAGAAGCTTTAACTTATCCTTAAAGTTCCTGTTCTTATGCACCCAGAGGGAACTGCAATTGCTGTCAGACAGGGCACCCTCTGAGGAACTCATTAGGATCATCAAAGAGACAAGTGGATAGTAGGGTAAGTCTTCTCTAAAAGAAGATCTATAATGCTTTTCTAGTAGGAACATAATGGTAGATTTGCAAACTTAAGGGCAATTGGGCAAGTTCATTGCCTCTATGCACAGTGGCTCAGGACACTAAGCAGCAGCAGCATATAACTAGAGCAGGGGTCTCCAACAAATGGGCTATGGACAATCCTGAACTGGGTCTCTGAGCCTAGCCTGCAATTATCAAGGCGTGTCCAATTGGTGACGAAAAGACGTATTGGACACCAGCACAACACATTGGACACTACTGTGTCTGAATTGGATGCTGACCCCCCCCAACCCCTGTATACCCCCTTGACCCCCCCCACCTCCAATGGTCCTAGAAAAATCTTTTGCCTCGACACCGGTCCCCGAATCACAAAAGGTTGGGCACCCGTGATCTAGAGTGCCTCCATCTATTGCACCAATGGGAAAAATAGCACAATTCAAAGTGCAATTCAGATATTTTCAAATCAGATGTTTTTGCTGTGTGTTGATTAATTAATTAATGTCTGAATTCTAGCTAAGATCTAGCACTGACAAGATCTGAATACTGGAGGACAAAACACGGTCATCTAGGAGTGCCAACCCCTGTACACTAATAATTGTTGACTGAGCAACATGGACATGGGTTCAGTTCCTTCACTGCCTCCAAAATATATAAACCTTAAGTAACTAGGAAGTTTCATATGATAACTGAAGATGTAAGATATTGACCTAAATGGTAGGGGGAGCAACCATCAGTTCTCAACTACAGGCTGCTCCATTTAGAGTTCCTCAATAAAAGCCAATGCAGTGTGATCCGACAAAGAAACACTGACAATGAGGAGAACACTGTTACCTAACTTCACCCCTCGGTAGCAGGAATTATGGGAATGTTTACTCTCCACCTCTGTCTATAGAGAGAGAGAGAGAGAGAGAGAGAGAGAATGACATAGAGTGTTAGTATCGGACTGGCCCATCGGGATTCCAGGAAAACTCCCGGTGGGCCCAGGTGTCAGTGGGCCCTCATGCTGTTAAACATTTAGCCTATTTCAAGGTCATTCCCTATTTCTATGAGAACAGGCTAAATAGATGGAATAATAGATTATAGCATGTAAAGAAAAGAGACTAGGAAAATAGAAGTTGAGTGAGGAGAGGAAGGATAATAGTACTGAGAGTTGTCCCCGTGTCTAAGGTTCTTTGGTAGGCTCTTGGTCTAAGGTTTTTGGGTGGGCCCCTGGTCTAAGGTTTTTGGGTGGGCCCCTGGTGTCCCAGTCCGACACTGTAGAGTGTGATCATGCATAAGTTAAGATACATGGGCCACCGCTGCACATAAGTTTGTCCAGGCAGATTTGACACACTTTTTCAGGTACAAATGGAGCCTCAGCAGCTGGCTGGTACATCATATTCTATAGGAATGAAAGTCTTGCACTGCTCTCACCATGCAATTATATGAACAGGACTAGCCACATCTACTCTGAAACATTTTCTCCATGTAAATGGTTCCTCCCCTGGCAAATAAATACAAACAGGTAGATAGATTTTCTGATCCAAGCAATTATGTATAAATTAGGCAGGAAGTAGATCCATAAGCACTATGCAGTAGATGTACTGTACTTTTCTAAATTGCTATAAAGTCCCCTGAAATTGCAATAAAACAAAGAAGTCCAATATCGTCTCTGAGTAAGATATTCTGGTGACTTCTGTGCATCCTGAGCATATGTGCAAGACATAGCACACAGAGACTTGTTTTCAGAGCTTCCTCATGTTCCAATCACAGGCCAGAATAATGGGTTATTAAAAACATTTTCACTTCCTCTACACCGTCTGCTGCCTTGTATAAGCAATTTGTCCGCCTACTGTTTCCATCTCTTCTCCCTACTGTCCATATCGATGTGTTTGGGGTTAGGGTATGTCAAGCCAGCTTGAGATTCTTCCATGAGAAATCTCTGTCACTTCCACTTACAGGCTTAAAGGGTTATAGGTTAGAAAAAGTCTGATATTCTATTTATCCAAATGGACGGTACATAAACACCAGCAACAGGAAGGGCTAAATTACTCCAGAGGAAAAAACAACAACTTGTGGCCCAAAGCTGACAATCAATTAGAGTCTTGTGCAGAAGTTGAACCGAAGCTCAGAGCCACAATCACCTCCAATATTTTTTGGGACAGAGAGTCCAAACAGTTGTACCATGCCTTGAGTGGTGATGGAACATTCAAGGGACATGCACTTTGCAGTTGGGCTTTCAGATGTTCCTCAAATGTGGCCATTTTAGTCTACTTCAAGAAGGATTAAGGGTGCTGGTGCCAATTTGGCTCTCTCCAAAGGGTAACAGGTAGTGGCCTCTATCAGAAGAGCCAGAAAGGAATAAAAATGAGAGTTTGAAACTTTAAAAGGCAGTTCACCTTAAAATAAAATTAGTGCAATGGAAATATTAGTGGGGTTACCATTTGCGTCAAAGCATTAACCTACAGCAGCCAACCAGGAACTAGATCTGATCAGTCTACTTACAGGTAGAATTCAGAAAGCAAACTGATTGGTTGATGGGGCACATTTTCTCTGTAGAAGAATGTGGGCCTCAGGAAGCAATTTAAAGTAGAGCAGCACCTTATAAGTTGTTTGCAAAATTGGCCTTCTTTTTGGTAGAGACATAATTATATATATGAAGTGACATCACTCTGGGAGGTGCATCAACCAGATTATGGGGGGAAATAAGGCACAAACTGAATATGGATAATTTTCTGCTTGAAGCCCAACTACTTTGCAGTTATTCCATGTGTACCCATCCTGATGTGAGACAATACCCTTACCATCAGATAACTAACTTATCCCAAGATCAATGTTACATTGCTAAGATTTTTTAGCTTTCTGGTCAGATTCTCTCCAATTTTTTTGACTGGCATACGAACCACAGAATAATAGCTAGGGTACATGGAGCCTTAGAAACCAGACAAAAGTTTTAGGAGAGTTGTATAGCACAAACTTAAATAAACTGAAAAAACCAAAGCAACAGGAATATGAAGACCGACTGCAAACGATCATATGAGGTACTATAGGTTAATTCTGGGGGGGGGGGGGGGGGGCTCTCCTATTCATATTCCAGTCTCTTAATCAAATCAATACATGGTTGCTAGGGTAACCAGATTGCTGAAATTGCAAACTGGAGAGCGGCAGAATAAAAAGCCAAAATACTGTAACACTAATTTGTGCTATCCTGGCCACAGTTAGTTAAAATGTCTAGCTAATGGTATAAGCATGGGTTACACTGCGACTTACACACAGGGTCAGGGCCTTCGCCAGGTGGAAGCTCTCCCTTTAAGATGTAGTGGAACTACAACACACAGCCTACTGTACACAAAAAAATGAAACTTGCATTTAAAAAGCCTCTGGGAAGCTACTCCCTCCTGCAATCCTCATTGGGGCTTCAGCTGCTCTTTCTTTTTACCCTATCTACCTTTCTCTCCTAGAGAGACTATTACAAGTCTGCCCTACTATAGCTAAACCTCATTCACGGGGTTGCCTGGTCCCTGACTTTATTGGACCCATGCCCAGGCTCTTTGCACACATCCACTCTGTCCCCAGGTGGAAGGCAGAGAGGAAGCTGCCACTCCTTTGCCAACACTATATTGCCATGTGGCAGGAAGTAGTCATTACATCTCTTGGCCAATAAAACTAATGTTAACACAGGTTTTTGCCTGGTAACTAAAGAAAAGGTTGGGATTAAACCCTATAAAGGCATAGCAATCCTATAGGTCCCTAAATAACGACAAAAAATAAAAAATGTAAACCAATTTCAAGTTGTCTCAGAATATCACTCTCTACATCATGCTAAAAGTTAATTTAAAGGTGAACAACCCCATTAGACTTATTAAACCCATAACATGTCACTAGATACTTGGATGCAAAAACTATCATCAAGGTGCAGGCACACATGCTGGAGACAATACAGAGTCCACATAGCAAATACAATACTCATAGGTAATGAAAGCAAGATTACCAGATTGATAAAGTGTGTGAACAATATCTTCCACCTAGACTGCAGTTTCATGGAATGGGCATCACCCAAGGAAAACCTGCAACACAAACATAAGAATACCCTTTAGTAAAGCCGTAGTAACAAAGTGTACATTTTTTTATCACATCTTTCCAGTAACAACCTCTTACTCCCACAATCTTAGAAAGACACAAAAAGGTAACAAAGACATCTACTAGTAAGTTACACCCAACTTACCACTAGGTGTCTCTGTTCTCAATATATTGAATCTAGTTAGTGCTACCTACCACTTGGCCTTCTATTTTAAGGGGAAAAAAACTCTCTTTCTAAGCATGGTTTATGTTTTCCCTTATTGAGATGATTATACTGTACAAAGAAGGAAACTTAAGTGCTCACAAATAGCTATACATTTTGATTAAATGTGATGGTCAAAACTATAGATTTGCAGTTGTTTTTTTATTTAATAGCTGTCCAGTTTTACCTTTAGTCCACACATTAACTTTAACCTACCTCTTTCTTCCCATAGCCTTTCTTATGAAAGGGACAATCTACCTTTACTTTACCTGCCACACATTGGCTGACCTGTACAATATAACAATTGGTCCTGGTGTCCACATTTGCATTGTTCTACCCAACCACCTGAACAATCAGACCCACAGAAAGTGAATAACAAGCAGATATGTGTCTCCTCTCAAATTTCTTTTGGCCAATGGACATTTTCCATCAGGACCAATAGTCTTAGAATCACCATGATTATCAGTCTGAGCGGCCCCTGTTGAGGCCAAATATGCCCAGATGGTTGGGCAGTATTTTTGAAATTCACCAAATTGGGCAAATATGGCCATCTTTAGCATGATGAAGTATAATTAGAAGTTCTATGTAGTGGGCCAATTAGCTTACATTGGCAATGTTCTTGACCTGTGGACAAGTTGGACAAAACTGAGACAAGCTAAAATATTAAAAAAGGATACAAACTATACAGCAGTTAAATATTTAGATTAGGTCCATATATAACATACAATACCACAAAAATTAGTTTCCCCTTTACATAAATTGGCAAGGAAGAGACTGTTCTTACACTTACACAGATACCATGAATAATAAATACACATTCTTGGAAATCAAGATTAACTCCTACAGCTTCACCCTGATCCTCAACATTGTTGAAAAGATATTAAGGGAAATATTAATGTGAAACAGGCAGAAGGTCCTTTCATAAATATGCATCACTTCCTTGGTGAAAACCTCAAATATGCAAAATATGAGGCCTGCAAAGTGAGGAAGCCATGCAATATATGCTGGATATCTATAGCGCCAGGCTAGGGTGGCCAGTAGCACATGCCATATTCTAAATTGAACTTGTCTGCACACACCTTGCTGGAGGTGGGAAACACTTGCTTGAGCAACATAGTGTTTGAATAGTTGTGAAATATCTTCTTATTTCTCACTTCTCTTATGGTTTCCTGCATACTAGAGAGAGCACTGCCTGTTTCACTGGGTAATTGGGGTACACTGCAAAATACAGGAGCATATGTAAAGTCTGGCCTTGGCAACATAGGAATGCTAGGGCCACAGTATAAGAGGGGGTGACAAAGGGTGACCTACCCAGGCCATTCCAAGATGCACACTGAAATCAACTATTGTATAGAATTATTGCAAATGTACTGCTCAAATTTTTATTATTTCTACATGTCTTGGTCCAACAACAACAATTGTTTGGGCCCAACTTCAAAGATGGGGATTGGGGAAAATGCAAATATCTCAGGACACCACAGGGCCTTCTATGCTTTTATACCTGTAGCACTCATGGGGTATGTTTCCTTTATTTTTGTACCCCCTAGATATCAGCATATTAAATTTCAACTGAACTAATTGGGATGTTTTTAGGCAGAGGGACTGGGGACTTTTTGGGGAAAAAATCAGGAATGCATTAAAACACAAACTAGGGCCCACCAGGGATTTTCATGGCACCCTGGCAGGCCAGCCCAACCCTACTTCTAGACTATAAAAACCATCCTCATCCATGTCCCAGTGCATTTGGTGCCTTCAAATCTTGACTGGCTTGCCTAATTATAGACATCAGGGTTGAAGCCCCTGCATCAACACTGCATTAAGAGCAGTGAAAACAGTAGATTTCACACGGGCTAAATTTGCCTTGAATTAAACTATATGAATAAAGTGGGTGAGCCTGTCAGTGGTTAAAAGTGTTTCTTTCAGCGACCTAGAGATGATGGTGGTTTCAGGGGAAACAAGTGCAAACTGAGCCACAATTACCTACCTCCAACCAGCATGTGGCTGCCTAGAAATATGTTGTTCAGTTGTTTTCATTACTGGAAAGACAAGCGGTGACATACCACATATAGTCACATGCCTTCTCCTTGCTTAGTGCTCCACATTTACTGTAGCTCTTTGATAAACTACTAAATGTGAGACAAAGATGCACCTCTGAGCAGAGACCCAGGATGGAAGCAGAAAAGAGAGCGCCGGGCAAAAAGCCGCAACAAACTGTGTATTTGATTCAGAAGGCTTCTATCCATTTAAATAAAGCTCAGTTGTAGCTGTGTAGGCAATGCCACAAACCACAGCATGTAGCAAATGCAAAGTGTAAAATCTATAAAAGGAGCAATCTAAAGATGGACCAGTTGTTGTAAGTCATACAAACAACTTTCTCTAGGCTCATGAAATGGGCAAGTGAAGAAAAGTTTGTATGCCAGTGGCCTAAGGTGGCCATATGCTGACTGACTCTCCATAGTGAAAATGGTTCTAGATCAGTATGCACGTAAGGGCAAGTATACCAAATGGATTTAAAAGGCAATGCCATGCATAGAAGACTATTGAGCCTGAAACAAGTCCCTGGAACCATGAAAGGAGAACTAAACCTTAATTAAAGAAGTAGCTAGACAAGTTGTACATTACGTTTTGGTCTTCTGTACCAGCCCAAAGCAACCACAGTCCTTTAGCAGTAAAGATCTGTGTCTCCCCAGTAGATGCCCCAGTAGCTCCCCATCTTCTTTTCTACTGATTCACTGATTCACATGCTCTGTGCTGCTGTCACTTACTGAGCTTAGGGACCCACTCACAATATACACCTGATAGTGTCATAGAAATATAGTCACAATATAAGGCTGATTAGTCATTAATACACATCATTAGAAACATCACAATTTAATCATCAGCAAACCTGTAGCATCAGCTTATATTACAGCCAGGGAAGCTCATTTTCTGCTGCTGGATAATTAGTGACGACCCCTAAGCTTAGCTTCTCAACAGCTGCTCAGAGCCCACTGAGCATGTGCAGAGTCACAGACACTTTCCAAGATGGTGACCCCCTGTGACAAGTTTCAAGTCCTGGATCATTGCTGCTATTGACAAGCTGAAACTTTAGCCTCCTGCAATAAGTTCACTATGGAAAATATGCCATTTTAAACCAGATAAATTTTTAGGGTTTAGTTATTATTATAGTTTATTATTATTATTATAGTTTATTATTATTATTATTATTATTATTACGAGGGCCACATTGGGCAGCAAGGCCTTGGTTCTATTTTTTCTTTGCAAACCAAAACATAAAACTAGAACATTTGGGCACTAGTGCACCTCAAAGCTGAGGCCCATTTGCTGCAACTGTGACATTTCATGTCGACTTCGCTTCACACTTAATTTTCCCACACTCGACCTGCCAACTCCTTCCCACACACAAAGGACCATCATAGACATCAGTGCAGTTGTTTCTGCAAAAAAGATGTGAAAAACCGCGACAGTTAGCCACAGACGCTTCCTTTTCTGTGTATTTGACATTTTTAGACTCTATCAAAGCACCAGATGACTAATTTCTGTTATCACAACTCATAACAGCATCATGCTTGTGTATTCCTGATGTTTAGCTCCACAGCGACCGAAACCAGCTGCACCCACCAAATGAGCACCAATTGAATCAATGTTAAGGTTTATAGGTTGTGCTTGCTGTAACGACTACTGTATGGTGGGACTAAAGTACACATAGGGGCAAATTTACTATTATTCCCCCCAAAAAAATTTGTTTCTACTCGATATTCGATTAGATTTCGATTTTCGAATGTTAATCGAATAGTTCTAGGCTACCTTTTATTCGATATTCGATCATTCGAAGATCGAATACAAATTTATTCAATCAGTCGAATAAATCATTCGACTGAACGAAGAAATCATTCGAATGATTCGTACGATTCGAATGATCGAAGACTTCGATCGTACGAATCCTATTCGATCAGGACTTAGTCTCAGAAGCCTATGGGAGTGCTCCCATAGGCTTCTATTGCAATTCGGTAGGTCCAATCTGCCGAAGTAAGAAATCGAATAAACTTTAAAAATAAAAACCTTCGCTGGTTGAATGATCGAATATTCGTTGATTCGACTCTATTCGAATGTATTCGATCGTTCGACCATTCCCTATTCAATGATCGAATATTTGACCAAACGAATAAACCCTAAGTTCGAAACTTCGATCTATTCACGTGAATTTTGTAAATCGCCCCCTAAGTGTAAAAGTATGTCATATCTGTAACGTAGTACAATTTGGTCTTTTTTTTTTAATGTCATCTAGTTCAGTGATTTTCAACCTTGTGCCTCCAGCTGTTAAGGAACTACAAGTCCCACAATGCAATGAAGGAGTCTGACAGCCACAGTCAGGCAAATGCATTGTGGGACTTGTAGTTTCTTAACAGCTGGAGGCACAAGGTTGAAAATCACTGATCTAGTTGGACCAGCTGGCAGTTGCTCTAGTTCACACAAGCAACTTTCTCAATTCAGTTCTTTTGGTTCTGCTGAGGTGGCCACTTGGCTGGTGCTGTAATTATCAGAGAAGGCTCATATATTTTAGCTCCAAAAAGTCACAATACCTAACACTGCAGTCTGAAGCTGTGCAAACTCTTGACCCGTTTAACTTGCATGCCTCACAACCAATCAAAAATGACTATGGCATATATGTACTTACATCTCACAAGGGTTCTTGTAATATGTCTAAGATGCTGAAGCACTTGCCTCAAACTAATTTGGCAAGGAGTGATATGCCTGAGCCAATAATCATGGAATGTTTGCATGCCTTGGCCATGTATAATTTGTGGGTGCCTGCTGTCTCTTGGTTGAAGAGGTCACCACCTTCCAAGATTGCCTTCAGTCCCTTAATAAGCTTTCTCACTTTAAAGCTAAAAGTGGTTTTTCATGTTATTGTTCTCAGCAACTTAAAGGGATCCTGTCATGTGAAAAAAAAATTCTTTTTCAAAATGCATCCATTAATAGGGCTGTTCCAGAAGAATTCTGCATTGAAATCCATTTCTCAAAAGAACAAACAGATTTTTTTATATTTAATTTTGAAATCTGACATTGGGCTAGACATATTGTCCATTTCCCAGCTGCCCCTGGTCATGTGACTTGTGCTCTGATAAACTTCAATCACTCTTTACTGCTGTACTGCAAGTTGGAGTGATATCACCCCCTCCCTTTCCCCCACCCAGCAGCCTAATAAAAGAACAATGGGAAGGTTACCAGATAGCAGCTTCCTAAATCAAGATAACAGCTGCCTGGTAGATCTAAGAACAACACTGAATAGTAAAACCCATGTCCCACTGCGTACTATTCAGTTACATTGAGAAGGAAAAACAACAGCCTGCCAGAAAGCAGTTCCCTCCTAAAGTGCTGGCACAAGTCACATGACCAGGGGCAGCTGGGAAACTGACAATATGTCTAGCCCCATGTCAGATTTCAAAACTGAATATAAAAATAATCTGTTTGCTCTTTTGAGAAATGGATTTCAATGCAGAAGTCTATTGGAGCAGCACTATTACCCGATGCATTTAAATAAAAACATGTTTTCCCATGACAGTTTCCTTTTAATAACAAATGACTGGAATAGTCAGAAAATGTAACAGGCTGAAAGTTAATGAGAGAAAGCAAAAGATGTTGGGATGCCTTTGCTGTTCACGTGGAGTGAGAGATGTGGAATATACTTTTGTTGGAAACATACCCACTGTACTAGAAACTTGTGTATAGTGTTTAGTAATATGGTGCTGCTGTTCCATTGTTCTTAATGAGATACTGACACCTGAATTTTTTTTTACATCTATTAAAATATTGGCTTTGAAAGCCATGACGTATTTGCATGATGATTTTACATTACCTGTCTGATCCCCCATGTCCCTGTATGAGGGGGCTGCCATATTTGTGCAGCAGGAGTCCGTTAGCATTAGAAACTTTTACTAACAGGCTGAGATGGGACAGTCAGGTTGTCAGGAGTCAGAGAGTCAGGCTTAGGAACTTCAACTAACAATTATATAAAAAAAACAAACCTCTCAGAAAAAAATTATCAACATGACTAGTGATGGGCGAATTTGCAGCGAATTCCCGCGATTCGCCGCTGGTGAATAAATTCGCGAAACGCCAGCAAAAATTTGCCGCCGAAAAATTCGGCCAAAAAACGAGTCGCGCGTCGTTTTTGACGCGATGCGCCGAAAACGACGCTACGCGTCGGAAACAACGCAATGCGACGCGTTTGACGCGCGACTCGTTTCGCGAATTTTTTCGCCAATTCGGCGAAGCGAAACGCGGGAGATTCGCCCATCACTAAACATGACCCATAGGTAATATTTAATGTATATTCTTATGTTAAAAAAAAAATTTTTAGTGTCAGTATCACTTTAATCTGACCTGTGTTCCATGTAGAACAGATTCACATTAATCCTCAACTGTTGAAAAGGCAATGTGGTACCATTGTTCCAGCAGGACAATGATGATGATGGGACTGGAAATTTTCTTCACATTCTTCATTTCCAAACCTGACCACAAAGGCTCAATTCAAGTCAGATCTGGAGAGCCTGTCGGCCACAGAAGATGCTAAACTCCATCTTCAGCCTGGCTTGAGCACGCTTGTGTCTTTGCGCCATTTTAATGTTCTTAAAGAACAAGTAAACGTTTTTTTTTTCTATCTGTAAATTTGCTCTAAACAGCCCCTCAAATTAATGTACCTTAGTCCCTGCTGCAAGTCTGCTCTGGTTTCTGTGTTATCAGCAGCTTGTTTCACCTTCTTCCTGGTGCAGAGTGAAGCCCCGCCCCTTAGCTTTCTGAGCTGACCTTATCTCTCAGACTAGTCTTGGAGATCATTTGCATACTATGACATAGCAGAGAGCAGTGTGTGTAGCAGCTTTTGCTTGGGGAAACTAGCTTACTAATGCACACACTGGCTCCCTCTTCCTCTCTATTGTGGAACAGCAGCAAATGGACAGCTCAGTAAGCTAAGGGGCGGGGCTTCACTCTGCACCAGGAAGAAGGGGAAACAAGCTGCTGATAACACAGAAACCAGAGCAGACTTGCAGCAGGGACTAAGGTACATTAATCTGGGGGGCTGTTTAGAGCAAATTTACAGAAAGAAAAAGAAAAACATTTACTTTTCCTTTAATCCCCTAAATTGCAGTTTTATTTTATCCAGAGTCTAACTGGTGAACAACAGGGTGACCAATAACACTCCTTTTACATAAGTAATACTCTTTCCCAGGATGGTTATAATTACTGCTAAAAAGCATCATGCAAATACTTTATGGCAAAGTTAGAAGTAGCTCTCAAAGCCAATATTATAATAGATGTTTAATTTCTGGTGTCGGATTTCCCTCACTCTGTACCTGGCATCGCAAGTGGAGTCAAGCAGGAGGGAGAAATCAAGAGTTGCAGAGTTAAAGCAGCAATGAATTTCAAGGATGTTTTTATTCCCATGCTCAAAGCTAGTTGAGGTGTATGAAGCTACTTTAAGGCCCTGCAGTTCTTGGAACAATTTGAGAAGAACATTGTGAAATCTAAAAGATCTGAAGTCACTTCAGGTGAAGCCACCAGAAAGGTCTTGTTTTCAGGAAACCGCTGTACAATCACCATGTAAATAAATAAACCCTGGGTAACGTTTCTCCTCATTTCATCTATTTTATTTTTTTCTTGTTCAAAAAAAGAGATGTTCATCAGCAGCTTAGACGGAATACAGAACAAAGTGCAAAACAAGCAATAAAATTCTCAAAGCTGGTTGAGTTTTGTCTCACGTGCCAGGAAGAATAAAGGCAGAAATTCTTGCAGATTACACCCATCCAGTGCCATTCCTTAAGGTAACAGCAATTTATATAACACATTTAGGGATGGACCACATGGGACGATTTCAGGGAGATTAGTCGCCTGGAGACTAATCGCCACTTCTTTGGGGCGACTAATCTCCCTGAATCTTCCCGTGTGGTCTAGCCCTTAGAGGAAAGACCTTGAGTGTTTGGAAGTGGCCATCAGCTAATTGCTTGCCATGCTCATACCAGAGGCAATTATTTCATTTAATTTCTTTTCAATGGTTTTTATTTGAGTTTTAACATAACCAGAAACAATTGATCGTCAATTTCACATGTTGATGTTATATGTAATCTCGATCGAAAGGAAAGAAAAGAAGAAGGAGAGTCGACCTTTGGATGAGTAGTAGGGTCAACCAAAGAAGGAAAGCAAAAGAAAGATTCAAATTGACATTTTGACATCATAATGTCTTTTACAATAAAATAAAGTTATTTATACTTTCCAGATGATTTCATTTAATTTCAAATCTCTGTTCTCCTTCTATCAATATACCACAGCAAGCTGAAGACGGCAGCATTCTTGGAGTACAAATTTTGGTGGTGTCTTCTGCCATTTCCTCCTACTGCTTTTATGAGCCGCAAGACAAAATAAGGGTTCAGGTAAATGTTTATAATACACACACTCTCCTTTAATTGCCTTGTGAATGAATCCATTCAGGGCATGCTCTAAACAAAAGAAATATAATTCTGAGACGTCAAATGCCCCTATTCAGAAGGCCTTTCCTTGAATTCTCATTATAACACATTATGTGAGCCGTGAAACGGTCCCTTGTAGAATACGTCCATTCATAAACAGTCACCCATGATGGAATTAAAACATTGCTATTCTCTATTAAAACGTGATTAGCCATAACTCATTGAGCATTCACAGGGACTTATTGACTTGCTAATTTCATTGACCTTGGACTTGGCTGAGGTGAGAGAAAAGAGGAAACCGCAGAGATATGCTGGACGGCTAGACATAAGTAAATTGTTTTATTGTAGTTGGACTACACTCAGTCTGCAGTTACATAGGCTGACAATTCCAGAAGTCTGTGACCCCCATCTAATGAGGGGAGTGCATAAAGCATGGGTGTGAAGTAGACAGGGTCGGACTGTGTCAACTGAAAACCGAGAAAAAACTTGGTGGGCCCCACTTACCCAGACATACTCCCAATATCAGACCAAATGCAGCTCTGGCACTGTCCCTAATCTCTCCCCAATTGCAGACACATGGGAACAGGTACAAGCATGGAAAAGGGGGTTGTGGCGCCGCAAGTAGGAAGCCAGGATCAAGATGGGAGCACTGGACCCCATTCCGATGCTGCAAGTCTATGGTTTCTCAAGCCCTCATTTATCAGTGGAATTTTGGGTATTGCAAAAATATATCACAAGAGTAATTTATGATGCAAGCGCATTTTCATACGCAATTTGTCATGTTTTTAACCTAAAGCGGTGTCCTCTTTTTTCAATTCAAGCAAAACTGCAGAAGTGGGCGGTGGTTGCATCTGACTCCATTGTGACTGTTGGTTGAAAAAAGATGGGTCAGGGTCAGTGTTAATGCCAATATTGATGATAGCTGTTTTGGGAACTCAAGAGCTACTGCCAGATTAAAGGCGGATGTGCTGAGACCAATTATATGGGTGGTGACATTGTGGTGGAGCTATGATATCAGGGGATTGTGATCAATCCCCTAGAAAAATTGGGTTGTTGAGTTCAAACTGGACAGGAAGGGACCCTCTTTAACTAGGCTTCCTTGAACCCATGGGCCTGTCTTTCCTGATGTTACAAAAATGGTTGGGAGATGCATTCTCTAAAGCCGTGATCCCCAACCAGTAGCTCGAAA
The DNA here is from genome assembly GCA_024363595.1 of Xenopus borealis. Classification (NCBI taxonomy): domain Eukaryota; kingdom Metazoa; phylum Chordata; class Amphibia; order Anura; family Pipidae; genus Xenopus; species Xenopus borealis. The sequence continues at coordinate 129,794,802 of CM044440.1, read as the reverse complement.
GCAACATGTTGCTCTCCAACCCCTTGGATGTTGCTCCCAGTGGCCTAAAAGCAGGTGCTTATTTTTGAATTACTGGCTTAGAGGCAAGTTTTTGTTGCATAAAAAACAGATGTCCTGCCAAACATTCTCTCCTGTAGCTGCCAGTCCATATAGGGGCTACCAAAAAGCCAATCAGAGCTCTTATTTGACATCCCCATGGACTTTTTCATGCTTGTGTTGCTCTCCAACTCTTTTTTAAATTTAAATGTGGCTCACGAGCAAAAAAAGTAGGGGGCCCCTTCTCTAAAGTAAAGAACAATGGCAACAGCAGGAATTTAAGAGGCTTAACAGCTTGGCAGAAAAGGAAGTCCTGATCTGTTCTGGCCAATATAGAGAATCTGAACATTTCAAACCTACCTGTGCATTGATGCAAAAGATGGTTTGTACGAAATGTTGGGAAAATATCCATCAAAGAAGTTTTTTTTTCCTCATATAAGTTGCATAGTAACATAGTAACATAGTACTTTAGGTCGAAAAAAGAAACACGGCCATCAAGGTCAACCTTTTAAGTCTATGTATAACCTGCTTAAAGGGCGACTAAAGTCTAAAATAGAATAATGTTAGAAATGCTGTATTTTGTATACTAAATATAAACCTGAACTTACTGCATCAGAAGCCTAATAAGTAGTGATGGGCGAATTTATTCGCCAGGGGCGAATTCGCGGCGAATTCCCGCAATTCGCCACTGGCGAATAAATTTGAGAAACGCGACACGCTTCGAAAATTACGTGATGGATACTATGCGACGCGCCGCGATTGACGCGCCGCGCGACTCGTTTTCGCCAATTCACGAATTTCGCTAATTTTTCAGTGAAGCGAAATGGGTGAGATTCACCCATCACTACTAATAAGACAAATGATTTATTCATTCAAAGTTGGCCACAGGGGGCTGTCATTTTGTAACTTTGTTATACATCTTTGCAAGACCAAGACTGTGCACATGCTCAGTGTGATCTGGGCTAAGCTTAGGGATCGTCATAAATGATCAAAACAGCACAAGTCAAATAATATCTGCCATAGAAGCAGATACAGCAAGACTGATTAATAATCAGAATATACAGACTGCACTCTGTGGATACAAATCTCTAAACAGTCACTGGCTGTTTTACCAGGAAAAAGACAAATCTGCTTGAGTTCTGGGAAGTAAGGTAATTATTTGAAATTATGACTGTTTCCCTGCAGAGCACTTACGGACTGTCTGACAATTCCTATCCATAGCAATAAATGAAGGGGGAATTTCACTGCATACAGTCAGGTTTATTATAAAAACGGTACACATTTTTTAATTGAAGTATATTGGAGATAGAATTATTTTTTATTAAAGAAAGTAAAAATGAGATTTTATTTTTTTGCCTTTACATCTCCTTTAACTGCTAGTTGATCCAGAGGAAATAAAAAACACATTTGAAGCCTCTCCAATTTGCCTCAAAAGGGGAAATAATTCCTTCCTAAGAGATGCAATTGGACCAGTTCCTGGATCAACTTGTACTATGAGCTATCTTCCATAACCCTGTATTCCCTCACCCTCAAACACCATCCAACCCCTTCTTATACCTATCTAATGTATCAGCCTGTACCACTGATTCACTTCCCTCCCTTTCCCTCCTTTCCTCTAATCTCATTGGCTCCCTCCTGTCTGCTGGGAGGAGTTCCTGGTGAATAAAGCATCCAACCCCTTCTTATACCTATCTAATGTATCAGTCTGTACCACTGATTCACTTCTCTCCCTGTAACACCCCTCTCCCTCCTTTCCTCTAATCTCATTGGCTCCCTCCTGTCTGCTGGGAGGAGCTACTGGTGAATCTATCTAATGTATCAGCCTGTACCACTGATTCAGGGAGACAATTCCACATCTTGACAGCTTTCACTGTAACAAACCCCTTCCCAATATTTAGGTGGAACCTTCATTCTTCTAATCGGAATGGGTGACCTCACGTCATCTGGAAAGACCTGCTGGTAAATAAAGTATATACAGTGTATTTATATATAGTTATCATATCACCCCTTAAGTGACTCTTCTCCAGCGTGAACAAGTCCAACTTTCCTTATAGCTAAGATTTTCCAAAACTTTTACCAGCATATTTGCCCTTCTCTGGACCTTTTGTAATTGAATAATGTCCTGTTTGAGCACTGGAGACCAACACTGTATGGCATATTCCAGAGGAAGAATAACCCCCTCCTAACATTTGAACTGTTATATTTTCCCCCAAGCCTATATACAGGATCCTTCATGGAGTCCATTATCAGTAAAGCTGAGCAGTTTGTCTCTGCTGTATAGAATGAATGTAGATGTGGGTTATTGTGCATCAAAGGAGAGTGAGAGACACTCTACAGATATTATTGTTACCTTGAATGGTGTGAAGGTGTATTACCACCAGGGGCGTACTTACAGAGGATGCAGACCCTGTGCCTGCAGGGGCACCCAGGAGGTATAGGGGACCCCAGGAGGCCTGGTAAAACAGAACAACCTCTGGATATGTGGGGGACCTAAAATTAATTTGCTGTGGGGCCCAGTAACATCTAGTAGCTTCACTGGTGCCACAGATCTGCTATAGACAAAGAGACAGCAATAACACCTATACAAAAAGAGGCTAGCAGCCAATAAAGGCCAAACGTTCCTATGAGTCACACATATTTTGGACACTTTGTCATCCCACTATTGATGTCATTCATGGACCATTTACTGCTTTTTTTTCATCTTTCCTAAAGTTCTGAGACCCAAGCTGCAGGGTCCATTGTTGGTTCAACAGTGAATCCAAAAACATATGGTGAAAATGGAAGCTAACTATCCAGTGGTTTTACATTATTAAACCAATATTTTATGGAGTTTTTCTAATAAGGAAGTGATTATATTGTTTGAAAGGTTGCTCTATATTTTTCCTCCATTCCAATGTTTTCTCCATATGCTCCTTCCACATCCAAAAAAAATTCATTGGACTTTTTCCCAAAAGGCTTTAAATTAAACTCTCTGATTTTTTTTCAAACAAGAGTTTTGTATCTAAATGCTTAATTTATTAGCATCTAAATATATAATAAAACATGAGCAATACAATTAAATATGGGCTCTGCCTCTATATTAAGTGCAATTGAATATCCTTAATGTTTTTATAGTATTGCAACCAAGGAGATCTGCCTGACGTACAGGCCAACATCCACACATTCTGAGACAAGGCCTGTACCAAGTTTAAGAGACTACTGTTTCAAGTTACATGAACAGATGTGTGCAGTGTGTAGATCTGTTCTTCAGAATGGATGACCAAAAATGGTGGCAGCCAGCATCACTGAACAGTTCTATAGTTCTTCAGCTATAATAGGTGAACCACTAAGGGACAACTAAACCTTCTTTAGTCACCACAAGGCACCTGTGAAGCTCCCCTCAGTGCTTCAATTTCATTCCACAAAACATTCCTGCTCCCCATACCCCGCTTCTTAAGGCAGACATGCACTGGGAGGTTGGCAGCCTCCTTGTTTGGTCCCTTCACTTCCCCTCTTTTGTGCTGATCACTACTTCAAAGCATGAACACTGGACATAGATCAGCTTGTAACAAGCATGTTCCCATTTGATTATCACCTTCAAGGAGCTGAAGTGAGATGCCAAACATAGTGGCCACCAACGTAGCTGCATAGCTCTGCCTTAGGAAGATGGATATGTGTATTTCTGGATGGAGAGTTCTGTGGGGGGTTTTATAATAGTCAGTCGGGGTGATGTGGTTCAGGAATGAGCAGGGAGAATTTCAAGCTGGCCCTAAAAATTAAGGTTTGGCCAGTTTGCCTTTATGTTTTTTTTTTTTACACTCCAATGACCAGGAAAACATGATAAGATATGGAGACCACCAATAGCTTCTAATAATGACCCACAGGCAATGCATGAACTACACAAATATAATTGTTTGAAGGGAATGGAACTCCCCTGACCTCAATTTCACTCACATTCAATACATATGGGGGCTACTGCTTGGAAGGAACCCAGTTGTCAAATGTTTATTTGATGCTTTTCCTTATCTTCTTACCATTATATTTTTATCCATTGTAAAAGCAACACAAATTTCAGTCCACATTAAAAAAGCAGAGATTGAACCACCATTATATTCTACCATTATCTTTTTATCCATTTTAAAATCAATGTAAAAATTCAGTCCATATTTAAAAAACAAAAACAAAATAAAACCAACAAAAACATTGACCCACCATTTTTCTCAGTCATAAAGCAGTCTTATTTTGCATGAATCATAAAGGGGTGTATTAAATAAATTACATCAATGACAAAAGGAGATGTAACCTATCATTGACATGACTTACACACGCACGTATGTTGCACTTCTCAGGGTCCCTTCCTCATTGTTGGATTCCCACGGCACTTTCAGCAGAAGTAGAATGTGAAGTCCCACACAATGAAATGTGTTTTGTCTGGGCCACAGGAACAGAAAACACCAGGAAGCACTTTCAGTCAGACTCCCTTGTGAGACTCGAATAAAGGCCTTACTCAGATCACCAGTTGTCTAGAGACCAAGCTACTTAGGGTAACTCAAAGGGGTAGTGTGCTCTACTGTGAAAATCCATCTGCAGAGCCTGGGTAGGAACTATTTATAGGCACCTGGTGATCTCTTATTCAAACAAGGTCTGTTGATTTAGCAGACAATTGTACAAGGGGAGGTTGATATTAGCACCACAGCTGTAGCCACTGGATGATGGAAGTTGCAGTTCTGTAAAAGCTTAAATGTCAAAGTTACTGTTCTGTTTGCATCAGAATCACTCGGTACAAGCCTCATTACTGGGTGTTGTGGGAACCTTTAAGCCCTCAAGGTCCAGGGTGATGGCAGCTCCAGGATCAATAAGCACAGTTGTGCACCATTCATCAGAAGAGGCATGAGGGACACATTAGCCATAATGTGGAAGTGTAGGAGAACCTTTGGAAACACCTTAATGAATTACATCATTCTGCTCTCTCTATTGCGCCCATTTTAGAGCACCTGCCCTTGCAGGTCCATCCTTAAATGAACCCTAAAATTTTACCAACAGAGATCAGCAAAAAGAAAATAATTATTATTACAGATGTGGGACTTGTTATCCAGAATACTCAGTGTTTTGGGGATAAGGGGTCTTTCCATAATTTGGATCACCATACCTTGTCCGTTAAACAAATCAATTAAACACTAATTAAACCCAAAACGCTGGTTTTGCTTCCAATAAGGATGAATTATATCTTAGTTGGGATAAAGTACAAGCTATTGTTTTATTATAACAGAGAAAAAAGGAAATCATTTCTAAAACTATTTGATTACAATTCGGTCTTTGTGAAATGTCCTTTCTGTAATTTTTGGATAAAGGATTTGGGGTCACATAAATCTATATACGATAGTACTTTTATTACATTTCCCCAAGATATATACTGTATACTATTACACTGAGAAACAAGGCATGGTGCTCTGTGTTAAGCACAGGGCAGTTAAATGGAAAACCCCAAGAGGTAGATTCATCAAAGAGTGAAGTTAAGAGTGAAGTTCCGCCACTAGAGGGAAATTCCGCAGCTCTCCATTCATTTCTATGGGATTTTGAAAGGTGTATTTATCAAAGGGTGAAATTTCACTCTTTGATGAAACTCCCCCCAAGTCTCAAACATTGTGCAGAACAGCTCCAAAGTTCTATATATTTACTTTGTGGTGTTACTGGCCTTTTAAGAAACTATTGCAAAAGGTTGTCGGAAGTAAGACTGCAGTCCCTTAAAACATGTTATTGTGTGGGGTTTCAAGGATACAAAAATGGTGTTGGATGGGGCATTGGAAAATACTTTGATTCATTTGTAGAAGCTTAACCAAAATGCTCAGTCTTTGTTGTGGTGTTGGCCCTGATGTTGCAGATGCCAGATCAGTTGACACAACATGCAGAGCACGTGGTAGGGAGAGTGAGATATGAGATCATAGCACTTGATGTACATATGGGACAAAGTGCATGGCTGACAGATGCGGAGCTGGTTTTGCATAGTTTGGCAGCTTCCCCTGTGCTCAGAACTGACAGCTCGGAGAAAAGCCACTTCCTCAGCCAAAGAATGCAGCACCTGGTCTTGATGCGCTTATACACTTTGTCCTCGCTACGCTACTCTTCCGACTTGTGTACCAGCTGTTTTAGTTTAAAAAATTTCTGTAGAGCCTTCCTGTGTTTGGTACTGTCACAACATGCAAATCTTGTTTGTTGCACAGCACAGAATAACAGAACACACAATATCCTCTACATATCATATGTATCATACTCCGAAGCTGCAGAAAGTCAGAATCCAAAAAATCGCCATCTCAGGCCTGCCAAGTTTTTATATAAGTCAGGGGAGATGTGCCTATCCTATTTTGACATTTCTGTGGTCTGGAATTAGCCTGAAAATCCAACTATTTCAGGCTTTTCAGGCAAAAATCAAAAACAATTCTGCTTTTTGGGAAAGAGGCCAAAAAAATTGTATGATTTGGGAAAAAACCTTAGAAAAAAACTAAACGATTCAGGTTTTGGCTCGATTTTATCAAGTTTTACTCCAGCCGGGTAATAATATATTAGGTCAGATCGTGGATTCTAGTATGGTTGGACTTTTTTATTTTAAAAAATTAGAAAAATTTGGATTTCTACCCTAATGTAGGTTTTGCTGCCACAAAGGAGTCACACGGTATAGTTTGGGCCAAGACTGACTTTAGACTTGACAGTAGGAGTAGATCTTCATGGCAGTTTTACAGACTACTGAATATGATTCTAGAATGGAGTTGGTAGATATAGGCAGATAATACAATATAGTTCAACCCCCCCCTTTGGTAATGCTCCCCACCCCCAAGCAAATCATACAAAGGATACAGATATAGAAAAACATTGGTATATCCGTCAATTCAAAGAACATCTAGGACAGCAATAAGCTGTTCACAAGGAATATTAAGTAAAACCAGTATAAAATGCCAACATATTCTGCAGAGCTCTGCAATAACTGGGTGCATCCATTACACAAATATAAAGCAAAAACATAATCTCAAATTCCATCCCAATTTGGCCTTCAAGCTTGACTTTCATGATAGCCAATAGCCTAGTCTTAATTAGCTTGCAAAATGAGCCCCCCCCCCCACTACTGCTCAATGTCCCATAAGAGAAACTTTCATCACAGTATTTGAACCATTGACACTTCAATTGTCTATAAAGGTTCTCATTCATCCAGGTCATGGTATATCTATAGTAATAAGTCAAATCAACTGGACTTCCTGTATGTTCTTTTTCCTTGAAGACGTTACGCTAGTCATTCAACTGACTTTCTCAATTGAGAATGTCCTGTACAAAAATATGTGTGGTTAGATACCCTGAAATCCTCTGATCAGCATAAACTTTTTGTAAAACTAACATGGGGTCAGAGACCTCTTGGAGGTAAGGTGTTGATTTTAATACAATGATTGGAGCTATGAGGTGTAATTAAATCATCCATGGTGAAGTGGAGCCACCACCTCTGTTCAAACTTGATTTTCACATATATGGCTTCTTTGAACAATCTTTTAAACAATCCTCCTACCTGTCCAGAATGGGAACTTGGTAGATGGTAGATGTAGGTATACAGCCGAGTCCTGAGCAGAGGAGCTGGCACTTCTGTGCTGGGTCATACATTTGTGTAATGGTTTGGTTTCTCTCACATACAAGTCCGGATGCGCCTCAATGCACACAGTTTTGCTGATTGGAGTAGGAATCCAGGGTATATAGCCACAAATATTTTTGAACAGGTCATTCTCCAAAGTCAGTTGGATGACTTCAGAAACATCTTCAAGGAGAAATCAAATACAGCAAGTCCTTTTGATTTGACTTATTATTATAGATATTTAATTGTTATGTAATCACTATAGTCCGACCAGTCTGGCCAGCTATGCTCATTGACCAATTCAAAATAATAATCTGGGCTGTGATTTGACTGCTCAGTAACCTTAAACATAAACCTATGTATGGCCCTGCTTAAAGTGGCCATAGACGTTACTATTACAATCTTTCCTGGAGAAGATCTTTCCAAGAAAGATCGTTCATTTCAGTACAGTAGAGCTGAATCATCAGATTTACATGTAGAAACAATAGATTTTTACCTGTATCTGATGATTCAACACTAAAAACAGCTGATGTTTGAAGGCACCCGATCACCGGTTTTCTGCCGGTATCAGTCGGCTCATCTCCTACCATACATGCATCGAATATCATATGAAAAATCATTTTGTATGATATTATTGGATGTCAATGGGCACCTTAAGCTTTGGATTGGGCAATCTGAAGCCCTTCAGAGTCCCCTTTACTCTTCAATAGGCACATGAAAGTCCAGAGATTGAACTGGGCAGATTCAGCCCCCCAATAATTCTGCAAGTTTAGAAAGCTCAGACCCTCACCTTCCTCTGTTGCAGCTTTTCAAACAACAATAAAATTGCAAAGGAATAAACATGAGCCAGTTGAAAGCATTAAATCCATGTCAGGGCAAGACCTTCCCAAACACATTATTCCAATACATTTACAAGCAAATGTGATTTTAGGAGACACGACTGCCCATTCGCCCAAGTTGCACAATGTTCCCAAAACAAGAACACAAGGCTTCTAAACCTTAGCTGCAACTTACTAATAAACACACTAAAGACTACAAGAGACTGACCTTATTCTGCCCCCCCAAAGGCTCAATCTCAAAACAACGAATAATCTGTAATTCTGCCGACAAAAAAGCTCATAAAAACTGTTTAGTGTCTAAACCTGGAACAGAGACAGTGTTGCGATAAAAAAAAAAAAAAAACCCCGGAGTCTCAAACATTTCTGCAAGCTTAGCAAAAGGCAAAAGCTGAAAATATTGTTTTAGCTGCCTAAGGCAACTTTTTGCACGTGTAAGTAAATTATCACGGGTTTTCCCATTGCTTGTAATTTAATTTAGGATGTGTCATTAAAACAGGAATCTGCCTCTTTACTTGAACTCGGCGGGAATGGAAAATCTAATCAAGCAACACAAGGAGAGAGAGAGAGAGAGAGAGAGAGAGAGAGAGAGAGAGAAATATAGCGTAAATAAGATGCAGAGAGAATTGCAAGTAAAGGGGATGCCCTCCCCCACTTGCTTAACTACAACTCCCAGCTGCCTTTAGGAACCATGTACTGTAACCTTTAATGTATAGAACAGTAGAACTTGTGTCTTTGTGTTTATAAATGGATAGGGAACGTAGTAATTAGTCAGTGAATTAAATATCACATTTATAGACCGTTAAAGAAACATTTTCAGATGAGGTCAGACGGTTAGTGAAGTTTAGGTCCAACCGTTATTAACATTTCAGTATCGCGTAAGCGTGGGGGAATCTGCCCAACCAGAAACTCCTCAGATACGTTGTGTGTCTGACTTTCCTTGTCCCTTCTCGTCAACCTTTACAACAGTTAGGGGCAGATTTACTAAATTCACATGAATGATTCATTTAATTGTTCGATTGAATTTCTTTTATTCGATCGTTCGATTATTCGAATTGTGGTAAAATCCTTCAAATTCGATATTCGAAGTTTTTTAACCCTCAAATTCGACCATTGATAAATCTGCCCCTAAAAGTCTTGGCTGCTTGGTATTTAGATCATCATGCCTGCCCCATCTGTGGCATCAGAGATGTTGGGTCGTATGAGGGTACACCATAGTATAGCAGGGCATGCTGGGCAAGTTAACATAGGTCAAGCATTTTGAATGGCCAAAACTGTCAAATTCAACTAGGGAATTGTTAAAATTTGATTCGAGTTTTTTTCTTAATTTAAATTTGATTTTTGAGATGTATCACATACTGGCCCATTAAGAACTCAAATTCGACTAATTGACAACTAAAACCAGCCAGATTGCTGTTTAAGTCTATGGAAGACGTCCTGGGATCAATTTGGAGTTTTGAGCTTGAATTTGTAGTTTTTTGAAAAACTCACATTGAATTAGATTGGGTCCACAGTATTCACCTGACTTGTGTGAATTCTTTAATAAATCTTAATTAGTCGAATTTTCAAGTTCATGGGAGTTCCCATGATCTTGAAATTTGACCCCTGAGTGATTTCAGTGATTTACGAAGATTCACAAATCTTTTTTTCTCTACAAATTGGTATTTTGTAAATTCTCTGAAACTTTTATGAAAGATTTATGAAGTGTAAAACCAACGAAAAAAAGAAAATGAAACATTGGCAAGTAAAAATCAGTCGAGGTCCTATTGAAGTCAATGGAAGTTAAGACTATCTTATTGGATCCTATTTTATCTATTCAGTTGAGAGGTTTTACAGATTTTTTTTTGCAAGTAATTGTCCAAAAAACTCAAAAGGTTCTTGAGGTTTTTTTTTTGTAGTTTAAAAAACAAACAAACCATAAAACCACTAAAATAAGATTGTAGATAAATGGACATCTACGAAAAGGGAATAGTGATGTGCAGGTAGGGTTCAGGTCAACATCTGCCCCCAGGGCTGGATTTACAGAGCAGGTACCCCTAGGCCCACTGCTGTTCATCTCCCCCGCCCCCTTTATTTGGGCAAATTTTTGTTATTGGGACTGGAGCAATGGGTATTGGTGCATGGGAAATTTAAAAAATGATCTTGTCTCCTGTAGAAGACTCCAAAAAGGGATGGCACTTCTGGAAACAATTTATTATAACAGGCAAATTGCCTAACGCGTTTCGGGAGTAAATCCCTTAATCACAGGCCATCATATATCCTGTGCATTCCGAGTGTTTCACAAAAAATGTGGGTGTGGTTGAGCAGCATACCTCCCCCCTAAAATCGTGCCACCCTAGGCCTTGGTGGCCTTTCCACAAATCTGGGCCTGTCTGCGCCCCCCACCCAAATTTGTGGGTGGCTGGTGTTGGAACTGACTCAGTCCCTTATTTTTCTCCCAACCTCTTCCACTGGTGACGTCAAAGTTGGGTGGGTCTGATGCTTGTCCATGAAGAATTGCGATGGACTGGTCTCCGGGTGGTTGAGGACAGGTTATAGACAATGCACTTAAATGCACTAAAATCAGAATTAATCTAAAAAAATTAACCACAGTAATTAAAAAGTAAAAGTAAAACAAAAAGTCCACTTCTTATTTAAAATTGCTGGGTCATTTCCAAGAACGCTGTCCAAGATGTGATGTCAATAATCTGTGGGGCCAAATCATTACAATGATCATTATGAGGAGTCCATAAAAATCTCTCAGAGAGCCCATCCAAACCTTAAGTCCAGGCAAAAAGCAGAACAGCATTTTCCAGCTGGACACTGGAATAGAGAATTCTTTAGCATTGGGTGCATTGCATGCTTTAGAAAGTTTGTTCATTATAAGTCATTTGAGTCAGATCCTCATAATACTCTGCAGTCTATTCACCATATTTAACTGCAGGACCCTCTCCACTAACCCCCACCCACTTTGTGTGTTTGTTTTGTTAAACTAGTGAAGAACTTTGATCTTGCCATTAGAAGAAGGAGATGAATTTGTCACAGAAACTTACTTTTGACATTAGAAACGGTCAGTAGTAGTGTTTTTTTGTTCTTTGTGTAGATGTTTGTTATTTTAGTTGGGATAAAAAGCATGGAGGGCATGTGCGGCTAATGAATCCAATATACACAAATTGGGGTGTGTGGGAGCACTATAAAGGCTAAGTTATATTTAAGTATAATTGAAGTGCAACTTACAATGCACAATCCCCATGTCTCATAAGTAATTCATTATAAATGCAAGTGCATAAGTTTACAAAACAGGGGTTTTTAGTTACAAAGTTACAATCATAAAGTTGAAGCCACCATACCATGTCAAGGTAAACCCCATATGGTGGTCCCTAACTTATTTACATCTGATTATAGTATAAAAAGTCTTACTTCTCTGCATAGCAGCATTACTTGTAATCAGTGTCTCTTGAACCTTGGTTTCAGTTTGAAGGCTAGATCCTTCCCCACCAGTACTGCAGCTTTTAAGAGAGAAAGATTGCCAAGCCAGTGCCCATTTTTAAAAATATAGGACCACCAGTAGTTTAAAGGGGTGGGTATGGGGTGGTATTAATAACCACATGAAGCTCAGCCACAGCTTCCAACTTCTCAACTTTATGATCATAGCTTTGTACAAACAAAAACCCTGTTTTTAAACATATGTACTTGCATGTATAATGAATTACTTATGAGACAGGGGCTCATGGAATTTGTGCTTTGTAAGTAGCAATTCCATTATACATAAATATACTTTAACTTAGTGTACGGACTTATAGGTTTTACCAGCACCTATAGAGTTAAGTCCCTACCTTCCTTAGTTGCCAGGCAGAAGCCTGTGTTGCAATTTAAGTATTTGCATGCCTGCAGTTATTGGTCAAAGGGTGTGGTGACCATTTCCTGCCTTACACTGTATAGTGCTGGGAAGGGAGTGGCAGCTTCCTCTTTGGCCTCTGGATGCTGATCCAGCAGGGTGTTCTCAGGGGGGACCTGGGTACAGAAAGGCCTTGGCTCTGAAGACGTAACCCCAAAGGAACTGGACACCTTTGGTGGGTAAGTGGGGGACCAGGTAGCCCTGTGAATGAGGGTTAGCGAGAACAGGGTAGCTCTGTATGGGTCTCTCTAGGAGAGAAAGGCAGAGAGAGCATGTTTAGCATGAGCAGCTCAGCTCCAACAAGGAATTGCAGGAGGGAGTAGCTTCTCATAGGTTTTGAAATACCTGAGTGGAGGGACCTCAGTGAGGAGGGACTGCAGGGCAGAGGCTGCTTCCTGAGACAACATTTCAGGATGGAATGGGTGTCATGATGTGCTGCAACGATCTATTGGAGTCTGTTCCTCAGCTGACGCTGTTACTTGTTCTGAATGAGATGTGATTGTTTATCCTATTCAACATGTGAGTAAACCTTGGGACATTGTCTTTGGACTAATAATAAAAGTTTGTTTGAGGTGCATCAAGAACCTCCTGGCACCCATTATTTTTTTGTAAGTTGCATGCGCAGTGTCTGTGAGTTGTAGCCGCACTACACCATAGAGGGAATGCTTCCACTTAGCAAAGGCCTGGGATCCTGAAAAGAGAGTCCAATGTAACCCATACTCATACCAATAGCTGTGGTCTGGATAGCCCAGATTAGCATTACATTAGCCTCCCACAATCCCCCTTTTTTGATAGGGTAATGAATCCAGTCCACTTATTGTAACATAGTCAGAAATTAGGAGACTCTTGTTGCACTATGGATTGTATTTGGCATAAGAAATTACTGCACTCTGCACTCCTTTTATCAAGTGTCTCCTGGATAATGTTGTAACTGAGAATCCATAGCCGACTGAACCTTAAATGACAACAACTGGATTTTTAATTTGGGGCAGCATGAACAACCACTAGGACACCTTTTTGACCCAGCACAAACCCATGCAAACAAGTTCTTTTTTCAGGAGTGGCATAAAGCCAAATATGCCCAAACAGTTCAAAGATGGCAGCCATACAAATGTCATAAAGAGAGAACTTTAACTTGGAGCGTCTATTGGCAATATATCCTTTGCACCTCTGAAGTAGACTTTGTCAAAACGAATGCCACACAGTACGTGCAAGGGAACCCTGGACCTTTATAGCTACTATTGAGTAGGGTTCCCTTTGCCAGCTGAATCCATTCACTATTTGTTCACTTAAATAGAGGGTGCAGTAGACTGCCCATGCAACAACTGCCTGATGGCCCTAATGATAGTGATATGAATAGGTGACAGAATTGGCCATCACTTCTTGGTTTTAAGATCTTCTTGAACCCTGGGTGGCAATATGTAATCCCATTCTGCTGATAAATGATAGTTTTTAGCACATATCTCAAGGAACCCACAGCACCTGTTTATGTGACTAATACGCCCAAGAGAAAAAATGTGTGGGGGAAAGCAAACGTAGCCTAAAATTTTAAAAGAGGGGTTAGCCTCAAAAACACCACAGGAATGCAGGCAATTTTGTAGAAAATTATATCATCATAACATCACTAAATAAAAACATAAGCATTGTCCATGACTTGTGGACAAACTAAAGGTCAACAATATGCAACAATGTCTTTTTGCTTAAGAAAGACAACACGTTTTCTCGATAGGTTCAAGAAAATATTTGCATAAAAAGGTTTGGAGATAATGAATAAAACACCCCTCCGAAGAAGACAACATCCCAACCAAGAAGCAGTGTCCACATGAAAGGAAACCAACAAAAATAATAACACATTTTTTTTGAAGATCCAGTAAAATGTACAAGCAGTTGTGCAAAAGTATATAACTCAATGATAATCTCTTAATGCCTTTTCTGCATTTTCCTTTTCTCTCCGTCTGACCCAACCTGCCCTCCATCGTTACTCTACAACTTCACTCATGAATGGTGGGGTATGAATAAGTCATCAAATAGCTCTCCTGCAAGCAAACCAAATCGTGTTTACGACTACTTTATACACCAACCTCTGTTGGGTCACCCAATACCAAATGTTAAAAGGCCAGCTCTGCAAATTAGTGCTCTCCCGAGGCTTGTTTGCTTTTCAGCATTGGAACAAGTCACTCTTTATAAATAAAACCCTCACTGCAAGCATTCCTGTTCCTTAGCTGGAGGGAAAAGAAGAACTTATCTAAGAAAAAAAACTCAGAAAGCAAAGAGACACACTGGAGATTTGCCACATTCACTATTAGATGTACAATTTGAGGAAGGCTTGAGACAAATCCCTGCTAAGAAAGGACTTCACCTCCCAGAATCCTCTGCCAGTCATGGCTGGAAACTGTAGCTCAAAACACCAGGATTCCGCATCTCCTCCTGGGTGGCACCATCCCAATTACAATGAATAGGCAGAAAGAGCTATTTCTAGCTGATGTTTAGCAACATTTTTTATAGGAGCGATTTAGAATACCTAATTATTTTCTTACACCATCAACAGTGCGAGCAGTGTGATAGGAAGCAGACATCACTGGCAGCCATAGGTGTTATATCATTTCAACATTTCAAGGGGGGAAGAAAAGAAAGCAGTGAACATATTTCCATTCAAATACAGAGGCTGCTCTTAGGGGTACTTTAATGGATCCGAAAAAAGGTCACAGAGCATTAACAGCCACTAATTTTTCTCGGCGTTGTTTATTCTAACTGTTATTAGTGTAATTTAAACCTTTAATGCTTTCAATCTCACCCTCCTGTCTGGCTGCACGCCTCTCCTTAAACAGGCTGAAAATCCATTTATTAATACTTGCTTGGCCAATAACGTAAATATGTAGAGTAGAATGAATACAGAGGCACTGTAACGGTCGGCACCCAAACTCAAAACCAGTGACAAGCACCCTGGTCTCGGCTCGTGCTTCTGCCTATAACAGCCGCCTTTCACCTCGGGAGGAGCCCTTGGCTAATCGGATGCCGCCAGGTCTTAAAACAAGAGGTGCAAGAAAAAAAGGTTCTGAGCAGGCAAAGGGGCTCGACTGTGAGCAAAAATTCTTTGGGCAGAAGGTCGAAGTTCAGAGGCGTGAGACAAAATCGTAATCGAAGACAGGCTGGGTCGAGGCAGGCAGATAGTAAACGTAGTCAGTCAGGCAAAGGGTCAAAACCGGGTAATCGATCAGGTACGGATGAGGCAAAATCGGTAGTCAAATAACAGACTCGGGTCAGGATACAGATAAACAGGATAGTCAGAAAGCCAGGCAGGGTCAAACACAGGAAACAGGAATACTAGAAGCTTTACAGCACAAGATTAGGCACAGGAGCAAAATCCTATCACGGGCAATGTAATATTTACAAATGCCCCTTTAAATAGTTTGAATTTCGCGCCATTGCGCGCAGGCGTAATCACGCCAGCGTGCATGCACTATAAATTCTGGAAGTGCACGCCACACGCACACTAAGAAGATGATACCGGCAGAGCAGCACGGTGGCGGCCGTCCCCGCCGCACCACTAGACCACCAGGGTAACTCTTCCTTACAGGCACTATATAAAGTTATACATGAGGAAATACATCTAATATCACAATAGATTTTATTGCCCAGAATCCACATTGAGCGGTTGAAATATTTTGAGAAGATTGCCTTGGCTCTGACATAAAGACCAGAGACCTACCAAGAGGAACATCTACCCAACAAGCTCACATAGCCAAACTTGTTCAGGACGATGTGTCAGCCCAATGTCAATGTTATTTTTACTTTTTTTTAGGTCAAAGCTTGATACACCTTCTGTCAATGAGAGATGACAAATTCATTCTACCCATACGCTTTGGTCTCTAAACATGGTGACCACATCAGTCACCGTGATCCCAAAAATGATTCTCTCCCGGCTGCAGCATTCCTCATTAGAATTCCCATTTGATTTTGTCTGAGGTTGGCTTTTGGCACACATTGAACATACCTACGGTACTCAACAGACTAAGAAGGATCACGTCCACCCAACGCTTTCCTTTATACCTATAAGAAGAGAGATTTATCTGCAACCCTTTAATGGATTAGTGCCATCTAACAAGCAGTTTAATGTGGTATTTATTTGATACAACATAAACCCAATGAATTTTTTTATTCGATGTTCACAATGTGTTCTTAAAGTGGACCTGTAAACAGCCGTAAAAAGTTGTTTAATAAAAGTCCTTGACAAATTAATCATGAAACCCAAATTATTTTTCTCATTAGAAGGCATGGTCATCAAGTCTGGCGCATAAACAAGATTTTAAAGGTGTTACAAAGCTTATCTCAATAACACTGTCCACAAAATAACTGCTTGCTGTGGTGAATGTGTGAATTCACAGGCAGGTGGCAACAAAGATTTAAATAATTTACACAATGTTTGGATACGTTTCTTTTGCTTAACAAACAGAAAAAATAAGAATTTTGATTTATTTCTTAGGGTAACAGATCCACTTTTAAGCTGATGGCTCCATGTTTGTGTGAGTGTGTGTCTCAATATATATTGATAATACAGGTATGGGACCTGTTATCCAGAATGCTCGGGACCTGGGGCTTTCCGGACAACGGGTCTTTCCGTAATTTGTATCTTCATACCTTAAGACCACTAGAAAATCATGTAAACATTAAATAAACCCAATAGGTTGGTTTTACTTCCAATAAGGATTAATTATATCTTAGTTGGGATCAAGTACAAGCTACTGTTTTATTATTACACAGAAAAAGGAAATCATTTTTAAAAATGAAGTATTTGCGTATAATGGAGTCTATGGGAGACAACCTTAACGTAATTTGGAACATTCTGGATAATGAGGTTCCGGATAACGAATCCCATACCTGTATATGAATTCCCAAAAAAACGCCATATAGGCTCCAGTCCATCCTTACATCACTCCTACGATATGGATATCATTTTGATATTTCTCCATTTGTTCCAAATTTTTTAGGGATGTAGCCTCTTTTGAGCAGCATTGGAAGCCAAGTTGTGGTCTCTTTTATCTATGGTCAAACAGAGCACTGAAATCATTAGGTGCTCCCTCATGAGTCAAACTAGGATTATTAGGCTGCTCTGGAGCTGAAATATTATGGCAGGTTGAAATAAATACACGTATGAGATCTGTAATCCAGAGTGTTCAGGACTTGGAATATTCCGGATAACTGATCTTTACATAACTTGGAATTTCATAACTTCAATCAATTAGAAAATTGTTAAAATATTAAATAAACCCAAAAGGATGGTTTTACTTTCAATAAGGATTCATTCTATCTTAGTTTGGGTCAAGTACAAGGTACTGTTTCATTCTTGGAGAGAGAAAAATTATTTTTAAAAAGTTTTGATGGAATCTATGGGAGATATCCTTCCTGTAATTCAAAGCTTTTTTGGGTAATGGATCACAAACAAGGGATAACTATCTAAATTGCACTGTATTTTATTCAAAGAGATAAAATAGTAGCGTTATTGAGACAAGAAAGACAAAGCCAACAACCCCACAGTAGTTTCAGAATACGCACACTACATTAAATGCAATGGATGCTTCTTGAAAACAGAAGTCTTGCCCAAATGATATTTCAAAAAGTTGCCTGAAATCTATTCTACAGATGCAGAAAAGAGTGGAGGTCTAGAGTGATCATTTTATATGGCAAAAACTTATCGAGGCCCATTGAAATGAACACTTTTTGGACACATTGTTCTCTGGGAAAAATGTGTTGTATTCGGAACATTTCCTACAACTGCAACATTTACATTTTATATTAACTTTGGTCAATATAATATCCACATCCACATCTAAATTTACCCAAAACCAGAGTGGTCACCACTCACCACGCAGAATTCTGTTTCAGTAAATGATTGGCTTTACTGTACAAACCAAATCCTTCAGAAATAATATGGTTTTAGTTTATCCCGCCAAAAAGCTGGAAATCTGTGTCATCAGGTTCTGGCAGGATATTTTGGTAGTGATTTTACACAAAATTGGGGACATCCTTCCACTCATTAAACCACAAGCAGAAGCAGGTTTGTGACTCCTCAAAAGTGACACACGTCTACTGTAAATGAAAAACCTCTTGTTTTATTTCATTTACTGAATCACAACAGGGAAACATATGGTCAACCAGCTCTTGGACTTCGTGGTGCATGACACATAGAAGATACAATTGTAGCAATGGTTATATTTAGGCAAAAATAACCCCGCCCCCCACATAAACCACCAAAAACCCAACTTGCATCACTTCTTAATGATAATAAATGGTCTGTAGACAAGTGTAAGCGAGTCACAGGCCAGATGCAGATACCACATCCTTTCTCTTTATATAGGAAACTACACAAGATGCACCAAATTCGTTAGTCATGTCCCTTATAATCAGAAAGATAATGATCCACATCTGCTGATATTAAGCCCTTTCTTCCTTTAACATGAAACTTTTACAAAGTAATTATGACTGCTTGGAGAAGCAAGATAATGGGGTCAATTTACTAAGGGTCGAATTTCGAATTGAAAAAAAATTCAAAATTCGACCAGGGAATAGTGGGGGAATAGTGAGGAATAGTGATGGGCAAATCTCCCCCGTTTCACTTTGCAGAAAAATTAGCGAATTTCCAGCGAAATTCGCAAAATGGTGAAAAAATCTGCGAAATGAAACGAGTTTTTTTCCGGAGAATTTTTTTTGGCGAATTTTCGCTGGCGTTTCGCGAATTTATTCGCCAGTGTCGAATCACGGGAATTCGCCTCTGGCGAATAAATCCGCCCATCACTAGTGAGGAATTAAAAAAATTCGAATTTCGATTCTAATTTTTTTAGCGCAACTCGACCAATCGAATGGTCGAATAGGGAAATTCGATCTAATCGATTCTAATTTTAAACAATCGATCGAATTTTTCCTATTCAATCTCAGGGAATGATCCCCATTTCGGTAGGTTTAATCCGGCAAAAGAGGGGATCAAATTTAAATTTAAAGGGGAAGTACAGATGCAGTCACTTTGGATGGTGAGTTTAATGCGTCGTGACTTAACTCATTTATCCTATTTATCCCACTTAGCACAGAATATTGTGTCACAGCATCCCATCCAATTAAAGAGTTCACCATTGAAAACAATGGTGCTTTGGTATGCTAATGAAAAGGTTAAATGCATTAAACGAGTTAAGATAACTTTAGATAACACAGTTTCTTCAATTAGCCCTGAGTCATGACACATTTAACTTACAAATCCAAGTGACTCTATCTGTATTTGACCATCGAATTTTCGAATATTCAAATCAAATTAAATTCGAATCATTCGAATATTTGATGGTCGAATTCCCTAATTTGCATTTTCGAAATTCGAATCTTTTTAAAAATTCAATCGAATATTCGAATCCTTCATGTGAATACATGTGAATTTGCCCCTATATCTACAAATATTTTTTTTTGTTCCAAAGGCCAATATATTTTCAAATCAATGAAAAGTCCAAAACAAGTTGTGTGTTGTTTTGGGTTTTTCTTTTTATCTTTCTCAGAAAACATTTGAGGTTTGAGGTAGGAAAAAAACAACATGAACTATTGTAAAATCTCAGGTGTGGGATGCCCCCGCCGTATGAGATTTTCTGGCCAGAAACAGCAGTACGCGAGCTGCAGCGTGGCCCTGACGGCATGAGGACCGTGGTCCAATTGCACCCCCTGCTCCCCCGATAGTTATGCCCCTGCAGGCACATACTGTATAATTGTCAGATTTAATTTCTCAATGTGTTAGATCAGTGATCCCCAACCAGTGACTTGCGAGAAACCTGCTGCAGGTACTTATTTTTGAATTCTTGGCTTGGAGGTAGTTTTACAGAACAGAGCCTCCTGTAGGCTGCCAGTACGGAACGCATATTAGGACATCATTACGAAAAACCGCTATCTCACATGCGCCCTCGCAAGCCTGTGGAATGCGTCGTCCTATTTTTTTCTAGTCACCCGTCCTAAGAATCTTCAGTAAAGGATCGGTCCTCGCT
>CM044440.1:129733030-129768733 GCA_024363595.1 Xenopus borealis | reverse complement strand
GGGAGTGTGACTGTGGAATAGCAGGTATAGTAGGGAGAGATGGTGCCTATAGTAGCAGTGAAAAAAGTATACTAGTCTGATCTGCCAGTGGTGTATAGTAACAAGTAAATCATTTGGCCATGCTTTGTCACCTTCCTGACTCAACACGTATCGCTCATCAATAAATTGTCATAGTCAAAATTCTTACAAATAAAGATTGAAAAAATAATTATCTATATAAATATAAGCTGTGACCAAAAGAAATTAATGACTAGTTTCTGCCTTGAAATATTTATGTTTCATCCTTGGTCCTTGTTTAAAGATATCCCTTGTTGCCTGAGTAAACTCTCCCAGCTAATGTAAACCCAGTAAAAAGAAGAGCGAGTCTGTGCTCAGGAAGGCTTGGCGGTTGTCTGAAAATGTATGTATGTTTTCAGAGGTCCGGGTGACAGTTGCCGACATACAAAATATTTACACAAGCTAACTTTATCAGAGCCATCACATTTAGGAAAAAAAATAAATACAAATAAAAAACAAGCCCATGTTTGTCTTCTCTTTAAACCTGAACAGTATCCTCATGAAGCGACTCCATAAATGATGGGTTTGGTACATCTCTATTGCACATTTTTTTCTTGTTTTTTATTGAAAACGAAAAAACGCGTAAAACACACGTCTATGTTTCAATGGCAATATTTTCCCATTTATTATTTTTTCCATATTTTAAAAATCTATACTAAAGAATTGTACTCTCTTATTTTTTGTTCCTATTCATTGGCTTGGGGTATTTGATGTTTTATTTTATTTCCTAGGGCCAGTCGTTGATCTATGCAATAACTGGTTGAGGCTTGAACGATTTGCATAAATTATCAAGCCAATAAAACGAAGCTATTGAAGCGAGAGGGTCTGTGATATGAATGCGCCTCTCGTTGGTATTTGCAGTGTGTCACTCTGCAAATAAGATTATTTTTGAACTTGGAACATTTAAATCGGTCTCAACCAAACGTGAAGAAGAAGCTTCAGTGAATGAGATACTTGTACATTTCCATACTGTGTCATTTGAAATGGTGTGAACCTCAAGACTCCAACAAACTGGGCTTGGAATCAGTCTCATCTAGTGCCGCGCAAAAATACATGAAACTTCTTTCCATGTCTACAAAAAGGATATGTTTTAAACTTAGGTTGATGTAGTTACCATTTCATTGAACCCTTTTCAGGTTCTACTAACTGCCTAGTTTATAGCCACCATGGCAAGGCATAATGGCCGAGGTGGGCCAAGGAGCTTTGGCATCCAATGCAAGGGTAGCTATCTAGACACACATACCACTGTACTATTACTCTATTTGGAAGAATTAGGGTAGACTCAAAGCAGTTAAGTCACAAAGATAAGGAGTTGATCCAATTGGAAGCCATGTCAACAGTGTGCTGCACAATAGGTCAATGCCTCTGTTGCCACTAGTCACTAGTTCTAGCTCTGTGTATTGGACATTGGTTAATGGCTAAACATCAGTTAATCATCTTGCAGGAATTAAAGCCAGTTCCTCAGCTTCAAGTTCAAGTTCAATGATGAATACCCCAACATTTTACTGCAGAATTGGCTGGTGCTGTTTTGTTCACAATTCATAGTTATATCAATGATGGCAAAGTGTCCTGGTCCAGAGGCAGCGAAGCAGGCCCAAACCATGATACTGCACCTCCATGTTTCACAGATAGGATAACAGTTGTATGCCAGAATGCAATGTATGCCCTTCACTAAACATAACACCTTTTATTCAAGCCCTAAAGTTCTATTTTGGTCTAATCTGTCCACAGAAATTCCTTACAATAGTCTTCTAACTTACGTAAGTGGTCCTCAGGAAAATGCAGACAGATAGCTGAGTTCTTTCTGGATAGCAGTGGCTTTCTCCTTGCAACTCTGTAATGCCCATCATTGTTCAGTGTACTACTAATGGTGGACATATAAACGCTAAAATTCACTAAGGTCTTCAGTTCCTTGAACAATAGCTTTGTGTTCTTTGAGATCTCCTACATGCATTGATGTATTCTTTCTTGGCTGACCACTCCTGGGGACGGTACCAATGATGTCGAATTTCCTCAATTTGTACACAATTTGCCTGACAGTGGACTGGCGTTGCCTTCAAGCTTAGTTTAGCTTTAATGATGTTTGGGTTTCAAAAGGGACAACACAGACCAATGATAAGAACTAGAGAGTTACCTAATTTCCCAATTACCTTATTAATTGTTAATAAAGTTCAAGTGTCCTTGAGCCACAAAAATTCTGTGCATTATGTAGGTCTGGCTGTGTGACCTGACCTTTCAAAAGCAATCACCAATCTTAAACTTTTCAAATCAAAGTGATCACACTGGCCAGTACTGAAGTTTGCTGTAAAACATTGCCATTTCATTAAACTGTTTTGCTAATCCAGTGGTGCCTCAAATTATACTTTATTTGGGGAAGAAGCACACTTCTGAACATAGGCAAAAGCCTTTAAATAATTTATTTTGGCAGAAACTTAGCACATGCTTTCAGGGAAAACCTCCTTCCTCACGTGTAGGAATAGAGTAATTGATGTGCTGAAGAGTAATCAGTTTAGACTTTGTGATGAACCTCAAGAACGGTGAGTGAGCATTGTTACCTCTACTACCTGTGTTTTAGTTGTACCTCCTTAATCTGCTCCAATGCCTCTGGTCCCCAGTTTGTATATGAAACAAACTTAAGCTTGAATATGAAATAGGCTATTGGGGAATGCAGGGAACTGCATCTCATTGTAGATACAGAACCACAAATCAAGCACCACTAATTCATGTCTGGGCTCTCCAGATGGAAGCTATGGACCATTGTGGCCTTCAGAGAGATTATGTTAAGTGGGTCTTTAGATCTTTCTGTATGACATCATAATTTCACCTTGATCAAGTCAATAAACTTGTGGCCTATCAGACTAGCAAGCCACTACACAGTGGAGATTGACATAGCCAATCAGCACTAGTCAAGGTCATTGTCTGCTTACACCAGAAACCCAACAGCCACTCCGGCCACACAATAGAATGTGTTGATGCTTTTCCAAACAAGAAAAGACAAACGCCTGTCATATAAAAGTTACCATTCTAAAAAAATACTGCCCCGCAGCTGTTTAAAATGTATTTATTTTTTTAAGACCACAGCAACACTGTTTAGTTGTTTCCAGTTTCTAAAAACCACAAATAGTAAAAGTGTACTGGGTCTACTGCAAACATAAATAGCAAATGCACTCTTCAGCACTTTTAAAAGGATATGGAACTTGGCAACAAAAATGCAATTCATGTTGAAAATTTATGAGCACCCTGCCATATTTCTAAAGAAATACAATCAGGTAAAAATTAGGAAGATCTCTACCAGTTGGGTGGCATTTTTGTGTTTTCAATAACTGAAAGACTCTTATTATACACGTTCTGGCACTTGATTAAATAGCCCAATGGTACCTTTGCTAAAACCACAGTTTCATTGGTTATGTTTAGCTCTACACAAACATCTTTCACCTTAGATATCCTTTGGAATCAAAATGTTTTATTTCACATTTTTCAAGCCATCTCACAGTAGCGTTCATGAAATGAATCCTTTTTTAAAGCTTGTAGCACAAATTAGATTTAGCATCAGATTCCATTCCCCTATTCCCCAAGCAGTATCTGTCACATTTACGAGAGATTTTCTGTGCTTGGGGCATGTCTATGTTAAACACGTTTTTATCCTAAAATATATTATGGATTTGTCATTCCAAAGCCCGGATCATTTTTCTCCAAAGGTGGAAATGTTCCAGATCCGTTTTAGGAGATGCTGGTCCATTACATCATTTAAGTGCAAGCGGTTATGACTCAGAATCTAGAATGAATGTCAAATAATAAGCATTTCACTCATGATTTAAAGAGTTATGTCCCTCATTCTGCTCATTGAGATAATAGCCTCCCAGTAAGGGACAGTGGCTGTGGGATAGCAGGTATAGTAGGGAGAGATGGTGCCTATAGTAACAGTGGATAATAGTCTCTGGGAGTGTGATTGTGGGATAGCAGGTATAGTAGGGAGAGATGGTGTCTATAGTAACAGAAACAAAATAGTGATTTATGATACAGCTATGACAATTAGTTAAGGTTAGTGATGGGCTAATTTATTCGCCAGGAGCGAATTCGAGGCTAATTCCCACGATTAGCCACTGGCGTTGCTCGTCGTTTTTGATGCGGCTCGAAGAAAACAACGCGATGCGAGTCGAAAATGACGTGACGTGTCAAAAACGTGCCGCGACTCATTCCGCCAATTTCGACAATTCGCAAATTTCGCTGGAAATTCGCTAATTTTTCGGCGAAGCAAAACTGGGTAGATTCGCTCATCAATAGTTAAGGTACATTGAATAAGCTTCCTTAAACAGGTAGGTCTTTAGGGAACGTTTAAAAGCTTGGATGGAACGAGAAAGTCTGACAGCTCAAGGCAGAGAGTTCCAGAGAAAAGCAGAAGCCCAAGAGAAGTCTTGTAGATGAAAATGGGTTGAAGTGATGAGAGAAAAATAGAGAGGAGAAGCGAGGTGAAGGTCAGAAGCAGGTTGAAGTTTGCGTGAAGGAAAGTATTTGGAGATCAGAGATGAATTATAGGGAGGGACTTCATAGTTAAGGGTCTTGAATATAAGTCTGAGTAGTTTGAATTTGATTCTAGATGAGATTGGGAGCCAGTGAAGAGATATACATAGGAGATCAGCTAATGTTGAGTGGTGAGATAGATGAATGAGTTTGATGTCAGCATTTAGAACAGACTGGAGTTGTGAAAGGTGACTTGTTGGAATATCTGTGAGGAGTAGGTTGCAGTGATCAAGGAGAGAAATTATAAGAGACTGGATAAGGGGCAGATTTAATAAATTCACATGAATGATTCGAAATTTGATCAAATTTTCTAAAAGATTCGAATTTTCGAATATTCTGAAGGCTTCTTCCACCAACGAATTTTTAAAATTCTATCAAATCGAATGATTCAAATAATTCGAATAAAATTCTATTTCAATTTAATCGTTCGATCTAATTTTTTTATTCGATAGTTCGATCGATCGAATTGCGATAAATTCAAATTCGACCAAAAATTGATTGGTCGAATTCAAAGGTTAATTCACCCTCGAATTCGACCAATAGTAAATGTGCCCCTAAGTGTTTTAGTTGAGTCTGAACTGAGATGCAGTTGTATTCTAGCAATGCTAAATTTGACAAGATTTTGCAAATGTTTGGATGTGTGGTGAAAAAGACAGTTGCGAGTTGGGGGGGGGTACATTTATCAAAATCCGAAAAAAATTGAGAGAAAATCTGAATTGTTTGAGGTTTTTGCCGAATCACTCAGTCCACACAAAGTCCAAAATAGAAATAGAAAATAGAAATTCCAGAAACTTCCAGATAGGATAGTCACCTCTCCCATTGACATTTGAACAATCTCGGCATGTCTAAGTTGTTGGATTTTAGGATTCAGACTTTTTCCATCCTCAGCGGATAATACATTTAAAAAAATTTGAGCTTTCTTTTTCCACTTGGATTTTATAGGGAAAAAAAATAACATTTCGAGTTTTTTGTATTCAGATGTTTATTCTGAATGAACATGTATCTATATAACTTTATTAACCATTTATACTTTAAGAAAAAAAAAAAATATTGCATGGATATTTCCACAGAATAAAACAAGGTTTTTGACATATCTCCAGTAACTTGATAAATAAAACTTTACAGTACTACTGAGCACAAGGTGATTTAGGATTTGGACAGGCCCTTAGAGGGGAATTTGCAAGTCTTTGTTAAAATGCAGTCCCAGAAGTGTTTTTTCCAAATTTTAAAAGTGTTGTAAGAAGGACAAAGCGACGGCAAGTATCTGGAAGTTTTATTAAAGGAACAGGATTTGTCATCTGGAAACCCTCCATCCAGAAAGGTCTGTATTACATAGACTCCATAGACTGGTGGTAGATTCATCAAAGAATGAAGTTAAGAGTGAAGTTCCTCCACTAGAGGGAAATTCTGCAGCTCTCAATTCATTTCTATGGGATTTTGAAAGGCGTATTTATCAATGGGTTAAAGTGAAATTTCACCCTTTGATAAATACGCCTTCAAAAATAACATAGAAATGAATTGAGAGCTGCGGAATTTCCCTCTAGTGGCGGAACTTCACTCTTAACTTCACTCTTTGATGAATCTACCCCAGGTTAATCAAATGATTAAAATTTTTTAAAATAATTTCCTTTTTTCTGTAATAATAAAACAGTAGCTCGTACCAGCCTATTGGGTTTATGGGGGGCCTTATTTATCTTAATTCGAATTTTAATAAAAAGAAGTTTGACCCAACTAGAATCCACAATTGGACCTTATTAATTAATAAAAAAGCACAATTTATTCATATCGGGGACAAACATAAAAAATAATAAGTGTAAATGAGTGTAAATCTAAATGGTTTTTTGCCTGAATCTCTTGATTTGTTTGGGCTCGGGCTATTTCCAGCACAAACCACAGAAACTTCCAAATAGGATAGGGACCTCTCCTATTGACAAACATTTTAGCTTTTTTTCCACTAAAAATTTGGATTTTACAGAAAAAATAAACTCACATTTTTAGAATTTTTGACATTCAGACTTTGATAAAGAACACCCATAGGGGCAGATTTACTAAATTCACATGAAGAATTCGAATTTGTATCATCGAATATTTGAATTCGAATGGATCGAATATTCGAATAAAATGTTATTCGAATATTCGAAAATTCGTTGGTCAATACTTCACCTTTAAATTTTTATTCGACCACCTACTTCGCCAGATTAAAGCTACCGAATTGGAGATCCTTCCCTGAGATCGAATATAAAAAAATTCTATATTTGATCGTTCGATCGATCGAATTGCGGTAAAATCCTTCAAATTCGAAGAATTTTACTTCCCAACTATTCCCCACTATTCCCTTTGTCAAATTTCAAATTTTTTTTGCATTCGAAATTCAACCAATAGTAAATCTGTCCCATAATGTTTACATGGTTTTCTAGTAGACTGAAGCTCTCTCTCTCTCTCTCTCTCTCTCTCTCTATATATATATATATATATATATATATATATATATACTGTATATATATTATATTCTGTGTTCCACATTCAGATTGTTCTCGCCTTGACATTCCCCATCTTGCGTACAGAAAATTTTTGCATTTCTTCCACCACCAAAATGTGCTAGAGTGAAGGATTTAGTCATTCAAGACTTCAACCTTGCCAAGGAATCTTAAAATTAGGTGATAATATGACTAGGTCTCGGGGAAAAAAAAGCCATAATTACAAGATATTCCTTTACACTGGTTTTGATTAAATGAATCACGCAGAAATATGCAAAGTATGACTAGTAAAAGAGTAACGACTGGGACATCAAAGTGAGCACATTACCCAAGATGGCACAGGATGAATGAAATGGAAATATTCGGCCAGCCCTTGAATGTGTTTAACATGACTCCTACCTCAGTGTAAAGACATTAACTCGGCGTGTTCCTCTAGTGCCGGGTAGACGTGAGCCATTTATAAAAGATCAGAGCTTTGTGCAATTAAACAGGAGCTGCCATGTGGGAAGCATTAAAGGGGCAATTTTCAGTAGAATCAAATGTAAACGAAAGGTTGCTGGTTTTTTTTTATCCAGCAACATGGAGAACGATGGTATTCCCTTTTATCTGTAGAGTGAAGAAGATGTGTGATCCTAGTCTCAATGCTAATATCTTTTGAAAAAAATTGGGTAGCATTTTTGCCTGTTTCTTTAAATAACGGTTTCTCTTTTGTGCAGTCGTAACAGAAAAAAAAAAGAGAAGTGACACCGGTTACCCAGATGAGTGGGCAGTCTATGGATACCCACAAACCATGACAAAGCAATGGATCCGTAGAATGATGATTAGTTGAGAGTTTGTATATTGTGCAATAAGTTCACTATGTAAAACATGGCATTTTTAGCCTTATTCATTTTAAGGGGTTAGTTCTCCTTTAACCATTAAGTCAGTAGTCCCCAAACAGTGTGGTGCTCCAACAGGCATGGGTAATCAGCTTAAAGGCCACTTAAGGTGAGATTTTAATAGAAGGAGGTCCCCAAACTTTTTTTACCCAGGGACCACATTTAAATATAAAAAGAGTTGAGGAGCAACACAAGCATTAAAAAAGATA
Source organism: Xenopus borealis (assembly GCA_024363595.1). Taxonomy (NCBI): domain Eukaryota; kingdom Metazoa; phylum Chordata; class Amphibia; order Anura; family Pipidae; genus Xenopus; species Xenopus borealis. Next base: position 129,760,591 of record CM044440.1, on the reverse strand, counting down.
CTGGATGCCAAATAAGAGATGTGGTTGGCTATTGGTAGCCCCTAAGTGGACTGACAGCCTATAGGAGTCTCTGTTCAGCAGTACATCTGTTTTTTGTGAAACCAAAACTTTCCTCCAAGCCTGGAATTAAAAAATAAGCACCTGCTTTGAGGCCACTGGAAGCAACATCCAAGGGGTCACTTGTTGGGGATCACTGTCCTAGATATTCTTTGAAACTCATCAGGAAGGGCATTCAGGGTGATATTTTGGGAGAGCACTTATTTGGACTTACTGTATCCTGCATAGTCTAGAAACCATGGCTGAATGGCGGTTAGTGATGAGTGAATCGGCCAATTTTTAGTGAAATTCTAAAAAAATTCACAAAATGCCACCGCGTCTCATTTTGGACGTGTGTTTTTGGATGTCGGCGCCCATTGCCGGCATCCAAAGAAACAGACAGGGCGAAATTTTGCTGGCATTTTGCAAATTCACGGCAATGGCGTTATTTATATCTGTAACTTTGCCATGCACTGGGGGGCTGGTCAGAAAAAGACCAATTGATGTCACCAATTCATACAGCTGAGAGTTGATTATTTTACAAGGTTTAGAAGAACAACGGGGGGAAAAGGATTAATGTCTCATCAGTCTGGAAATTTATTGGAAGCTGGCACTCTAGAGGTACCCGAGTACCCCTGCAAACTCCGGTGTTCACAGACACCCTTTGGGGCCTCGGGCTTTCTGCACTTGGAACCAACAGAGGATGGTGCTCTCCGAAGAGAGAAAATTCGTAAATGGTACCGGCAAAATTGTATTCTCAAAAACAGGCAAAAAGGTCAGGACATGTGGCAAGAATTGGTCAGAATTGGTCAGACGGGCAGGAGTCAAAAATACAGTAATCAAAGTAGTACTTAAGCAGGATCTGTATCTTACAAAAGGTTGATGAGTAGTGATGGGCGAATTTATCGCCTAGCGAAAATTCGCTGAAAAAAACGAGTCGCACGTTGTTTTTGACGCGACGCGAGTCGAAAACGACACAACGCGATGAAAACGACGCGACACATTGAAGTTGACGCGTTGCGCGTCAAAAACGTGCCACGACTCGTTTCGCTAATTTTTCCGTGAATTTTGCTGGAAATTGGCTAATTTTTCCGCAAAGCAAAACGGGGTAGATTTGCCCATCACTATTGATGAGGAAAAGAAACTTTAAAACTTCAATATGAAAAGGAAGAACATGGAAACCAAGCAGGAATTAAGGAAACTCTGCAACACAAATAATAGGGAGTTAAAGGAGGAAAAACCCTAAAATTAATAGGGCTAAAATGTGTATTTGAGAGTAGGAATGGCCAGATATAGGATGACTTTTACGTATTTGGCCAGCTTAAATATATTGCAAAATATATACAAACAATCTCTGTTTTGTTTAAAGGGTAAGGCATTTTTAGTTGCTGTATGCACAGAATGTCTCAATGTCTTAAATATATTGATAATGTGTTGAGTGCAGAGGATCTTGTATTTGTCTGTATGTATTTTGTAGTAACAGCCTTGTTGCACCCCCGCTTAATGGTTTTAAAAATTAGTGGCGAGCACAACTTTCCCTTGTTTGTTATAGACATTACCAACCCACTCCCTCTCCAGACTTTTAGCTACCAGCAGCCTACCTATAGCATACTATTTGCAGGCACCTGGTTGTTGAACATGTGAGTTTGTTTTGGAGAACTACTGTATCTTTATAAGACACAAGGGGGGAGATTCATCAAAGAGTGAAGTTCTGCCACTAGAGGGAAATTCCGCAGCTCTCCATTCATTTCTATGGGATTTTTAAAGGCGTACTGTATTTATCAATGGGTGAAGTGAAATTTTACCCTTTGATGAATACGCCTTTCAAAATCCCATAGAAATGAATGGAGAGCTGTGGAATTTCCCTCTAGTGGTGGAATTTCACTCTTAAAGGGCAAGGAAAGGCAAAGAAATAAAATCCCATTTTTACTTTCTTTAATGAAAAAGAAATCTATCTCCAATATAATTTAATTTAAAAATGTGTACCGTTTTTATAACAAACATGACTCTATGCAGTAAAATTCTTCCTTCATTTAGTGCTGAGGATAGGAATTGTCAGACGGTTCCTAACTTCGGGCAGGGAAACAATCATAATTATGAACAGCAGGGGGAGCTCCCGCCTTACTTACCAGCCATGTAGAACTCAAACAGCTTTGTTTTTTGATCAATTAGGACAATCCCTAAGCAGCACAGACCACACTGAGCATGTGCAGTGCCAGTGTCAGACAAAGATGTATAACAAAGTTACAAGATGACAGCCCCCTGTGGGCAACTTTGAAAGCATAAATCATTTGTTTGATTAGGCTTGTGGTGCAGTAAGTTCATGTTTATGTTTAGTATACAAAATACACCATTTCTACCCTTATTCTATTTTACACTTTCCTTGCCCTTTAACTTCACTCTTTGATAAATATACCCCAAGGACTCAAAATTACCCAGACAAATGTCCCATATTTCACTTCCAAATTATTAGGGGTTCGCAGTCAATAGGTATTAGGAATAACCTCACACTCTGGGACAGTATCCCTACTACTCACTAGCCATGACCACTAGGAGTTTTTTCACAAAGATCTAAGTTTAGAGAAATGTGAAGTTTCTTAAACTCTGATAAATTTGATTTTATTCACAAACTGAATGGTATTTTATGAAAAAATGTGAATGTCTAAGATTCAAACTCATAGTCCAGACCCAAAAACTGGAATCAAATTTGAATTGAATTCAAATTGACTTTTACACCGAAAAAAAAAAAAATTTACTTTTGACAAGCGTAATTTTCGAAGTGGAACTAGGCAAAAATGTGGCCCATCACTACTATTAACATCTACAGATAGTTCAAGGGACTTCTGCCATTGACCTTTTACATGAACTTGGCAGATTTTAGTTGGAGACCCTGGGGTCGAAGTGGGATAAATCTCACGTTTCTATTCAAATTCGAGTTGGTGGTTTTAAATATGAATTTGGGAGTTATGACCAAAAATACAATTTTTTTTTAATTTTAAATTTAGCAGTCGAACCAGAGTAAATCTGCTCCCTAGTGTAATCATTGGGAAGTAAATGAAAATTAAGTTCCACTGGCTGAGGCTTCTGGGAGTCAACAGCAGCCGGAGAGCCATAGGGTCAAGCATGTATTGGCCAGAGAACACTTTCTGTGCAAGAACTATCAAATATCTCCAATGGTTGCTTTACAAGAGTAGACTAAGTAGGGCCAATGCTTGAGAATTTAATTACTGTAGTATGTGTATCCCATGAAGCCTGAGGGCTCAGTCTCTTAAATACAGACAAATTGCAAGCAGCCGACCTTTGACAATCACAAGGCCCTGCAGAGCGGAAGAGAATTGTGTACAAAAACAAATAATTAGGCATGTCTTGTAGAGTCTACTGTACAAATGACACGTGTTCATTGGCTGGAGACTAATGGCTCATGAGTATCCTTCTCCCACTACAGGTTTAATCTCAGGATGAGGACAGACAGAGGGCCCCCCGGGCTTTCCTTTGACTTTTATCCTAAAATATCCTCATTATCCTTCCGGAATCCAATGTATACAGTATCCGTGTAGCAAAGCAAAGCCTCACCTGTAAAACCAATCAAGGTTTTCATTATTTCATAGTTTTTTGGCTGGCTTTAGGGAATCTTCTCTGTTTGTAGTCAAAATTAAAAAGAGAATTAAAAAAGAAATAACAAGGAAAAGCAATAACAACAGTATATTTTATCCCCAGTCTGAATCAGGTGTAGTATTGGTGGTAATGCTGCCCTGAGCTTTAGAACTGCCCCATCTCCTGTAGGCTGTAGTGTGTTCTAGTCCAACTCACTGGATCAATTAAATAAACCTTACATTTTATAAATGTGTGGTGTTCTGATATAAAGGAGAGCTAAAAGCTCTGGTAAAAAGCCTGGTAAATTAGAACGTTCTAGTTGAGCCTCAAATATCGGTGCAAGATGCTATGATAGATTTATTTTGACTGAAACCATTCCTTCAGTGAAAAAAATCAATGTTCCTACCCAATCACATCTTGCTTTTTCTATATTGCCCCATGTTAGAAGAGTGATCAATCCTACCAATCAATCTACTGTATGTGCACTTTTTCATCTCCAATTTGTACCTGTTTGTTAAAGGGAAACTGTCATGGGAAAACACGTTTTTTTTCAAAATGCATGCGTTAATAGCTGCTGCAGTAGACTTCTGCACTGAAATCAATTTCTCAAAAGAGCAAACAGATTTTTTTTTATATTCAGTTTTGAAATCTGACATGGGGCTAGCCATTTTGTCAATTTCCCAGCTGCCCCAGGTCATGTGACTTGTGCCAGCACTTTAAGAGGGAACTGCTTTCTGGCAGGCTGTTGTTTTTCCTTCTCAATGTAACTGAATAGTACGCAGTGGGACATGGGTTTTTACTATTGAGTGTTGTTCTTAGATCTACCAGGCAGCTGTTATCTTGTGTTAGGGAGCTGTTATCTGGTTACCTTCCCATTGTTCTGTTGTTAGGCTGCTGGGTGGGGGAAAGGGAGGGGGTGATATCACTCCAACTTGCAGTACAGCAGTAAAGAGTGATTGAAGTTTATCAGAGCACAGACACATGACATGGGGGAGCTGGGAAATTGACAAAGTTTCTAGCCCCATGTCAGATTTCAAAATAAAATATAAAAAAATGTGTTTGCTCTTTTGAGAAATGGATTTCAGTGCAGAATTCTGCTGGAACAACTCTATTAACTGATGCATTTTGAAAAAAAAAATTTCCCATGACAGGATCCCTTTAACCTCCCATCCACTTAGACTGTAAGCTCTACGGGGCAGGGACCTCCTGCTATCACATAGCACTTAACCTCAGTGTCCTATGATTCTGTATATATTTATTAGTGAAATATTTGCCAGGGGCGAATTTGCGGCGAATTCCCGCGATTCGCCACTGGCGAATAAATTCGTGAAACGCCAGCGAAATTTCGCCTGGTGAAAATTCACCCAAAAAAACTAGTTGTGCGTTGTTTTTGACGCGCCGAAAACAACGCGACGTGCATCAAAAACAACACAACGTGTCAAAAATGTCCCGCGACTCGTTTTCGCCTATTCGCGAATTTCGCTGGAAATTTGCAAATTTATCAGCGAAGCGAAACTGGGTAGATTCGCCCATCACTATTTATTATGTGATTTGTCTCCCCAATGTATACTTTTATATATATATATATATATATATATATATTGTACTTTTATGCACAGTATAGCGCTGCAGCTCCTTTACAGCGCTTTACAAATACAGTTATACATACATACATTCTAGTACAGGATTCTTAAACTGGATGGTACACCTAAATACTAGTCTTGGCTTAAAGGAGAACTAAACCCTAAAAATGAATATGGGTTAAAAATATATATTTATTTTCTGAACTTAATGCACCAGCCCAACTTTCAGCTTGTCAATAGCAGAAATGATCAAGGACTTAAAACTTGCCACAGGGGGTCACCATCTTGGAAAGTGTCTGTGACACTCACATGCTCAGTGGGCTCTGAGCAGCTGTTGAGAAGCTAAGCTTAGGGGGCCATCCCAAAATCATCAATCAGGAAATGAAGTTGGTCTGAAATAGAAGCTGATGCTACAGGGCTGATAATTATTACATTCTGATGCTAATTGCCCTGGTTTCTGTGCCTCCATGTAGTAATTATCTGTATTAATGACTAACCAGCCTTATATTGTGACTATATTTCTATGACACTATGGGGCAGATTTACTAAATTCGTGTGAATGATTCAATCGAATTTTCAAAAAGATTCAAATTTTCGAAAAGTTTCTCTGGCCACTTCGACCATCAAATTTAAAAAATTCGATCAAATCGAATGATTCTAATAGATTGAATAAAAATCTATTTGATCATTCGACCATTCGATGGTCGAAGTACTTTCCCTTTAGATTTCGAATCCCTAGTTCGCCAGATTAAACCTAATGAATTGCTGTAGAACCCTATGGGAAGCTCCCATAGGGTTTTTCCAGCATTTTTAGATTGAATAAAAAAATTTCAATCGAATGGTTAAAATCGTTCGAATCGTTCGAATCGTTCGAGACACTGGATATCATCAAGCAAAAATCATCAGTCATAGAAACTTATTCTACAGGTATGATTATAAAATTCTTATAGAACAAACGAGATTCTAAGCTCCCATGCAACGTGGATCTGATGTTATTACTAATTAGACTTGTATAATGAAAGTTAAATTACATATCTATTGTATATTTAAATCAGTCCCTAAGCTAATGCAACTGACAGTAGCCCAGAGCATGTGCTGTAAATCAGCAGATGAGGAGCAACTGGGGGCATATTTGGAAGCGCACAGATCTGCCCTGATAAAAAAAGCTGTGGCTTAGTAAACGAACCTAAAAACATAAGCTTTACCATTTGTAGCCTACTTCTTTGTCAAGACTTAGGGGCAGATTTACTAAATTCACATGAAGGATTCGAAGTTCGATTGAATTTTCAAAAAGTTTCCAATTCAAATTTGCGAATGTTTTTGAAGACCACTTCAACCAGTGAATGATTCGAATAATTCAAATAAAAATCTATTCAAATATTCCACTATTCAACAGTTGAATTACTTCCCCTTTAAATTTTTATTCGACTGCCTAGTTCGCCAGATCAAAGCTACCGAATTGAGTTTCATTATTTTTGATGGAAAAAAAATATTCGATCAAATAGTTAAAATCATATTTTCTATTTGATCGTTCGACCAATCTAATTGCATTAAAATCCTTCAAATTTTACTTCCCACATATTTTTTTAACCCTCGAATTCAACCCTTAGTAAATCTGCCCTTTAGTTATCTTTTAAGCTTGCTGATGCCAGTTTTTTATTATATACACCTACTGAGCAAAAGGATGCTCTTTGGTTTCTCAAAAATATGTGGTTTCTTGGCTTACAAGAGAGAAACACTGCAGAAACACTGTCATGCAATGTAGCTTTTCAGTATTTCAGTTCATTAACATTATGGGGCAGATTTATTAAAAATTGGAATTTGAATTTTCAAAATTCTTTTTGAGTCAAAACTTATGAATTCAAATTTAAAAGCACCAGCTCGAATGTAATTTAGAATGTGAGATTTATCATACCTCGACCTTGGAAACTAATTTGAATATTACTACTAGTGATGGGCGAATCGGCTGTGTTTCGGCAATTTTTTTCACGAGAAATTTCTGAAACGGCTAAAAATTTGTGAAACGCTGCCGCATCTCATTTTGGACATGCACGTCTGGACACCAACGCCCGTTGGCAAGAGCGAAATTTTGCTGGTGTTCGGCGAATTGTGGAAATTTGCCACAAATTCGCCCATCACTAATTGCTACTAGTGATGGGCGCTGGCGAATAAATTCGCGAAACGTCAGCAAAAATTCGTGATGCGACGTGCACGGAAATGACGTGCCACGACGGAAACGACACGACGCGATTGACGCGACGCACACCAAAAACGACGCACGACTTGTTTCACTAATTTTTTCGCCAATTCGCGAATTTCGCTGGAAATTCGCAAATTTTTCGGCGAAGCGAAACGGGTGAGATTCGCCCATCACTAATTGCTACCTAAAACCTGCCGAGTTCATGTACAAGTCAATGGGAGAGGTTTGTTTCCTCACCCGATTTCTTCTTCTGTTCCCTCACAAAACTTTTAAAATAAATCAAAAATATGCAGCAAAGAAGGTGTTTACACCACCTATTATTGCAGTATGTTCCATACAGGAACGGTCAACCTTCTTTTTTTGTGTGTTGCTGTTTGAGTTACCCTTTAAAGACAGAATTTGTAAATCTTCAGCTAAATTACTTCATTTTATGCTCTAGAAGTAGCATTTGTAAGAAGACTAAAAATGTATCATTTGTCTGTAATTTTCAGGATGTGGGAGGTCTCGAATGCGAAAATTCTGCCTAAACCGACAAATGAGATAAAATGCAAAGCTCCACGCAGCCAGTATAATTGTATACCATGTTTAATCATTTCTCTCTGCCTTTTTATGATGCTATATGAACTGGATTATAGGAAATGTAATTCACACATGCTGTTTCTCATTCAGAAGGAAACACAGAATAGGATGTGGAATACAGCAAGCCAAATCTTCATTCTGATCCAGGATTCATGGACGCCACTGTAATTGAGAGACATTCTCAAGCAGATAACTACAGACTTTCATTTTCCTTTCAAATAATAGCTCTTCCGAAACGCTTCCAACTAAAACATGAATGTTCTCAACTGCCTTGAACCGAGTTTCCAATAGATTACACAGTTTCTTGTTTTGATTTGCCAGAGTATATTTTATGGATTCATGTTGCTCATAGCTTTAAAGGGCAAGGAAAGGCAAAGAAATAAAATCCCATTTTTACTTTCTTTAATGAAAAAGAAATCTATCTCCAATAAACTTTAATTTAAAAATGTGTACTGTTTTTATAACAAACATGACTGTATGCAGTAAAATTCTTCCTTCATTTAGTGCTGAGGATAGGAATTGTCAGACGGTCTCTAACTTCTGTCAGGGAAACAATCATACTTATGAACAGCAGGGGGAGCTCCCACCTTACTTACCAGCCATGGAGAACTCAAACAGCTTTGTTTTTTGATCATTTAGGACAATCCCTAAGCAGCACAGACCATACTGAGCATGTGCAGTGCCAGTGTCAGACAAAGATGTATAACAAAGTTACAAGATGACAGCCCCCTGTGGTCAACTTTGAAAGCATAAATCATTTGTTTGATTAGGCTTGTGGTGCAGTAAGTTCATGTTTATGTTTAGTATACAAAATACAGCATTTCTACCCTTATTCTATTTTACACTTTCCTTGCCCTTTAAACATGTAGCTGCTCCCACAATATTTCCATTAAAAACACTCGCAATTTAATGAAGCAGGCAACAAAGGAAGATGTTTTCTACTGCTGCTACTGCTCCTTTTTATCCATTTCATGGTTAATATTTATTTTTTTAATTTATTTCTTTGCAGATGAATTTGATCAAAGATAACTAGATTGTTAATGCTAAGATAGCAAAAGAGAGTTTTCCAGGAAACAGAAGTAAAATCAAAAATGAAAAAAGTCGTCGTCAAAGCAATCCAAATAAGAAATATTATGCTATTTTGTTCTAATCTTCACATTTTCATTATTACATTTTTTTTTAAATGTATTTGTCTGCAAACATGACTTTTATGTTTCATCATTTTGAATTAATCCAATCTATGTATACATAATTTCACCTAATATTCGGGCCACCATTTTTTATTAAAATTAATCTCAATTCATGCTAGTAAAGGTTACTATTTTTTGTAGGACCAAAATGTATTTTGTCAAAATGAGCAAAAAAACTTTCTTAAAAGATTAATATATAATATATATTAAAGGTAGAATTTTAGTGGTTTTAGAGGTTTTTGAAACAACAATTAAACTCTATTTCTCTAAAACCACGAATGCCATGAAAGTAATTTAAAAATTCAACTATAAAGTATGAATGTAAAAAAATGCTGAACATATAAAGACTTATAAAAACTCAAGTTTTTTGGACAATTACTATTGAAAAAAAATCAGAAAACCCCTAAAGTTTGAATTGATTTAAAATGGCCCATTTGGATCAGCTCTCATCAACTTGTTTTTTGTAGATCTTACACATAATACATCTTAGATTTACATTTTTTGAGTGTTAGATAACTACAAAAGGCAATTTTTTTGAGAAAATAATTACAATTTGTGAAAAAATAGAAATTCTAAATGGCCCCGTTTGCTGTAATCTTAATTCTGTTATTAATAACTATTTTACTTTCTGCGAAATATAATGGAAAATGTTTTCCCCTGAATCAGAGTCAGAAAAATTGGGGCCAGATATCCAAAAATTAAATCTTTAAATTAAAAAAAAAAGACAGGGTGCTTTTTCGTCCACTGAAATAAAATCTCCCATTGGTGTGAAAGCACTTGAAATTACCTTTCCATTTGGATCCATTGAAATCACTGCTCATATTTCAAGAGGTGATCAAATGTGATCTAAAAACAATGTAAAAGAAGACATTTTTGAATGACTACCCAGGATCGGTCCATGTAAGGTGTTTTTCATGCTTGATTGGGATGGATCCTAATGGAAAATAATTTTTGGTACTGTTGTGAGTGGGTCCCTAAGCTTAGTAAGTGAAGTTATCAGTCTATGATTGCCCCCTACATTTTTCTCTCCCATTGGAGTCTATGGGATGACATTTTTTATGTGAAACATGGCAAAAATTTGGCTCATCACTACTATTAACATCTTCAAATAGTTCAAGGGGCCTCTGCCATTGACTTCTACATGAACTCAATAGTCAAATTCGATTTTTTTTCAAAGGGTCTGAGTCTGAACACAAGCTGGAGAATTTATAACTTTTTTACCAAATATTCCAACTCAAAAATTTAAAAACCTTAGTAAATCTGCCCCTAACTACTGCTCATAAACCATAATTATTCTCAACTAACTACCAGGACAACAGGAGAACACCGACTAGTGACCTGATTGCTTCTTAATAGTGACTGAAAAGAGATATTAAACCTCAGGCAGGCAATAATTTTCTGATCTTACAGCCACCCTTGTAATTGCCCTTGCAAATTGCCATGTCCTGAAAACATTAAGGAGAGGAAATAAAGAGTGAGCCTTTAAAGAAAGCTGTAGAGAACTTAAGTCTAGCCAGCTGTTTCTCATCCTCTGCTTTTAACTCTTGGGTGGCCAGGGCAATGTACTGACAGAAATTCAGCCAATGAAAATTGACTTGTGAATATTTCTACCACTCTGCTGCACACCCCTGCACTACTATTAATACAGAGCAATGATATTAGGAACTCAGCAGCTACTGTAAATTAACTGAGAATAACTATATTTATTGCCCTATTGCTTTTAAATAGGTATATAATTTTGTATTTAAAAAAAAAAAAGAATAAAATTTACCAAACCATGTTTCTGGGCAAGCTTCCAAGTCAACTGTATATCTACAGTAATATCTTTGCTATAACAATTGCATTTAAGGATCCTAAAACACCAAGGGGGTTACTTATAAAATTTCCTGAAAACTACACCAACCAAATCTGCATGGATTTCCCCCCCCCTATTTATCAATACGTTTTCCTGAAAATTTCTTGTGTGGGAAAATTTTCGATTTGATGCACGAATCCCACTACTTTCTCAGATTTGATGCCTGAATACTGTGATTTTCTTCAGATTTGATGACAGAATACCGCTGCTATGTCTGAAACCCAGTGCAGGTCAAATTATCAGTGGGACATCTTTCATTGACTTCTACATGAGTACTTTTTTATTCTGACTTTTAACACCCTCTGGGTTTAATAAATCTTGAAAATGTTGAATTGTTTTCCAACTAAAAAATTGTGTATTTCCCATTTTTATAAGTCTGATCATAAAAAATAGAACTTTAATAAATAACCCCACAAATTTGGGTCAATGGATTTGTGGGGAAACTTGTGATTCCAATGGCTTCAGTTTACATGAAGAAAAAATGTTAGAGAAGATACGTGATAATTAAGCTTATGTTTAGCGGCAGAATTAATGATTTTTTTAACATTAGATAAAATTATATTTTATTTTTATGACAAATCAGTTTTTAGGTAAAGGACACTATGATATAAACATGACTTGAACTTTCAGAAATAAACATTATTTTTCCTTCATTAACTGCACCCTGTGGATTATTTTGCAACATCCTTCAGCCTCCCATGGAGAAGGATTTGTTTTCCTTATAACATAAAATACAAACTGGAGATGAGAAATGTATGTTGACGTCACAATAACCACACTCCTCTGGAATTGTCAAGAATGACTTCTTTTTCCAAACATACAAACCTGGGAACTGTGTCTGAAGTGACAGCAGTGGATTTACCCCACCCAAAACTAGTAGCACAGCAGGAAATATCAAGTTACAAAAAATGAGAGGATGTTAGAAATAAAATTAAAGATGTTTATGCACATAGTCTCAGGCCGAACGTTCATTTGTAAACAGACGCCAAGTCCCTATTCAATGTGGAGGGTGTCTGTATTCTGGAATAACATTTGGCACGGTTTCCATCAACAGCAGTAGAATATTCTCTGGTGCACAAGCTTATACGTTATCTATGCCAAATTATATTAAAGTTCTTCTCTAGACAGATATCTGTAAGGCTGTTTTAGATGGCAATATTCCTAGAGGTTTTCAAAATATTGTGTAATATACATAGACATTTTCTTTTGTAAAGCCTTTGCAGAAGAGGAGGCATTTCTCTATCAGAAGGTTTTCAGATGAAAATTCTGTGAACTGCAGTTTGACAATATCTTGAAGGCAATACATTGCTCAGTCCTGTAGTAGACCACAACAACAAACTTATTACCAAAAAACAATCATTCTGGTTCAAATAGCTGCTACTTACAGATTTGTAGACATGCACTGTTTTATACTAATGTAGGGGAGTATGTCTTAAAGGGATACTTTCATGGGAAAATTTTTCAAAATATTTTCAAAATGCATCAGTTAATAGTGCTGATCCAGAAGAATTCTGCACTGAAATCCATTTCCCAAAAGAGCAAACAGATTTTTTTATATTTCATTTTGATATCTGACATGGGGCTAGACATATTGTCAGTTTGCCAGCTGCCCCAAGTCTTGTGACTTGTGCTCTGATAAACTTCAATCACTCTTTACTGCTGTACTGCAAGTTGGAGTGATATCACTCCCCTCCCTATCTCCCCCAAGCAGCCTAACAACAGAATAATGGGAAGGTAAACAGAAAACAGCTCCCTAACACAAGATAACAGCTGCCTGGTAGATCTAAGAACAGCAATAGTAAATCCCATGTCCCACTGCTTTCTATTAAGTTACAACTGAGAAGGAAAAACAACAGCCTGCCAGAAAGCAGTTTCATCCTAAAGTGCTGGCACAAGTCACACGACTAGAGCAGCTGGGGAAACTGACAATATATCTAGCCCCATGTCAGATTTCAAAACTGAATATAAAAAATTATGTTTGCGCTTTTGAGAAATTAATTTCAGTGTAGAAGTCTGCAGGAGTAGCACTATTAACTGATGTGTTTTGAAAAAAAACACGTTTTCCCATGGCAGTATCACTTTAAGCCCTCAGTGAAGGCAGGGACCTTCTTCCCACTATGGGGCAAATTCACTAAAGCACGAAAATGCACTAGCGACAGCTTCGCCGCACTTCGGCAGGCGAATTTTCACCAGTGCTACGCAAATTCACTAAGATGCGAACGGTAGCGAAGTATAACTACCGTTACTTCACCAGGCAATGTGCATTTAAGCTAGCGATACCTAAATTGCATATGGCGCGAACTTAAGCGTATAGTAGAAGTATATGTTACAGCCACTACATTACACTACACAAGCCCTTTAATAAATAAAATAAAGTTGTCCTATTACCCTAAACATCTGCCCCCTGTATATTTGAGTTGCCATATGTTAGGAAATGTAGTGGGGGAAGGAGAGTAACCCAAAAAAAAATTTTGCTATCACCCAACAAAAGGTAAAAGACGCCAGCGTTTTTTGGGACTTAGAAAAAAAATAAAAAAATTTTTCCAAACTCCTACCTATTGTAGAGGTAACATTCAGAAAAATGTTCATCTTAGTGAATTAGCGTAGTTACGTCCCTTCGTCAGTGTGCAACTTCGCCTGGAATCGTGGAAGAAAAGAATCGGTTAGAAGAGAAGAGAGAAGATGGCCCCTGTGAACATCGCTGGAGGGGACCTGCATTCATGGGTAAGTAGGGATTTAGGGGCAATAGCCCGAGGGGAGAGGTAGGTCGGGGGGGAGGAGGGAGGGAGCCTATGGGGGATGGGGGTTTTGGGTTAGCGCCGGGGGTTTCATTCCCCTTTAAGTGTGCAGACTCAAACTATGGAAAGATCCCTTATCCAGTAGACCAAAGGCCCTGAGCACCTTATCAGAGTTCTGCATTGAGTAGGTTATTGGTGGCGGTTGCTGCGTGGAGTAGGTCAGGTGAAAATCATTGGGCATCAGAAGACAGGTATGTGGGACCAGGTATGGCTTAGCCTAAGTGGGTCCAGGTTTGGCATGGGTCTTTAAAAACAGACCTGTGGAGGTCTCTACACCCTGGGTAAAAGTTCCCAATCCAGTACAGATTTAATAGTATTAATAATCTCTTTAATAGTTGTATTGTAATTGATTCTATGAAGTTTAATGTATACCTACAGTTACACAAAGGATTAAGGAGACTGGTTAATACTAATCCCTTTGTAATTATTACCAACAGCTTTAAAACTGTTCCTTGCATTTCAGTCTTTTTAGTCTGGTAAATCAAGATGGTTTAACCATAATCACAGATGCTACTTGTTCATCTTTAGAAACCATTAAGTTGCAAACAACACATTTATTCCATGTGGCTTTAATTTATTTTCGTTGCAGATGCTAGTTAGAGTATGTTAGTCAGTTCTTCTTTACAACATCCATACAGGCTCTTTAAGGGGCAGATTTACTAAATTTGTGTGAATGATTCGAAATTCGATCGAATTTTCAAAAAGATTTGAATTTTCAAATAGTTTTTGTGGCCACTTCGACCATTGAATTTTAAAAATCATTCGATTCGATCGAATTTTTAAAATTCAATGGTCGAAGTGGCCACAAAAACTATTAAAAAATTCAAATCTTTCATCGAATAGATCAAATAAAAATCTATTTAATTATTTGATGGTCGAATTACTCGCACTTTAAATTTTTATTCGACTGCCTAGTTTGCCAGATTAAACCTACCGAATTGCTGTATAACCCTATGGGAAGCTCCCATAGGGTTTTTTCAGCTTTTTTAGATTGAATTAAATAATTTCAATTGAACAATTTTAACCATTAGATCGAAAAAATGTTATTAAATTTTTACTAGTCGATCGTTCGATTGGTCGAACCGCGTTAAAATCCTTCAAATTCGATATTCCAATTGGAAGGATTTTAATTCTATTAAAATTCTATGGTCCAATTAGAGGGTTTTTTAACCCTCGAATTCAACCCTTAGTAAATCTGCCCCTAAGTTATGAATCTGTACACACGTAATTAAAATGTCCAACAGCTAAAGCGAGGGGAGAAAGGAAGTGGGACAAAAGATTACATTTTCTGATACTGCTCAAATTGTATTTCTTATCGCATGTAAAACTATTCACAAATTCACAATGCACTAAAATGAGAAAATGCAACTTCCCATTTTGTTCTATGTTAACAAGAAATAGTTTATGTTCACATTTGACCAATTATTTTTCTGGTTTGAAGAATAAATTGATCAGCGGTTTTCCGGATAAGAGGTCTATCTATCATTTGAATCTCCATAGCTTAAGTTTACAGGTATGGTATTCGTTATCCGGGAACCTGTTATCCAGAAAGCTCCGAATTATGGAAATGCCATCTCCCACATACTCCATTATAATAAAATAAGCCAATTTTAAAACATTTTCACTGTAATAATAAAACAGTAACTTGTTCTTTAACCAAACTAAGAAATAATTAATCCTTATTGGAAACAGAACCAGCCTATTGGGTTTATTTAATGTTTATATGATTTTCTAGTAGACTTAGGGGAAATTTTACAAAATTCACGTGAATTTGATCGAAGTTCGATCAAATACGATCGAGTAACGATTGTACGAATTTTTCGTATATTCGTATATTCTAATTTGGCCTCTTCGATCATCGAATACCAAATTATCGAATAGATCGAATGATCGGGTATTCGATAATTTGATAATTCGATGATCGAAGGAATCAAAATTTTAAAATTGTTTGACTGCCTACTTCGCCAGATTGAACCTACCGAATTGTAATAGAAGCCTATGGGAAACCTCCCCCCATATTCTTCTGAGACTAAGGGGCAAATTTACGAAATTCATGTGAAACGATCGAAGTTCAATCTAATTCGATCGAATTACGATTGTACGAATTTTTGCGTGAAACCGGATATGCAAATTTGGCCTCTTCGATCATTGAATACCAAATTATCAAATAGATCAAATGATCGGATATTCGGTCATTTGATCATTTGGTGATCGAAGGAATCAAAATTTTAAAGTTATTCGACTGCCTACTTCGCCAGATTGAACCTTCCAAATTGTAGTACAAGCCTATGGGAACCCCCCATAGGCTTGTGAGGCTAAGTCCTGCTCGAATACCATTCGTACGATCTGAGCGTTCGATCGTTCGAATCGTACAAATTTTTTCGGACGCTCGATTTAAATTTCACGGTATTTCACGGTATCTGATCGTACGAATTCATCGAGAAATCGTATTGGGAGCCAAATGATAGCCTAAAATAATTCGATAAGCATTCGATGGTCGAATGCTTATCGAATTGCGAATTTGGTCGAGTTAATTTCTGGGAATAATAGTAAATTTGCCCCTAATTCCTGCTCGAATACCATTCGCATGATCGAAGCGTTCGATCGTTCGAATCGTACAAATTTTTCGGGTGCTCAAAGGAAATTTTACGATTTTTTCGTGAAATTGAACGATTGGTAGTGATGGGCGAATCTGTGGCGTTTCGCTTCGCCGAAAAATTTGCTAATTTTCATCGAAATTCTGAAAACGACGAAAAAATCGCGAAACGAGTCACGCTGATGTTTTGTCACGCGCCCAAGTTGACGCGTGCTTATTTTGACACACGTCAGAATAGTTTTGACGCACAGTGCAACGTGATAAAACTGCCAGGTGAAATTCATACCCCCAACGGTCCCGTTTTTGGAGGGACATTCGCTCTTTTGACAGCGCAACCTGCAGTCCCTCATTTCATTTGTATTGGAAAGTCCCTCTTTTCTCTGCACGGAATAGCCAGAAAAAGAAAGAAGTTTCTAACTTAATTGGATTTTGGCAGAGAGCCTAGAAGAACAGCTAACAGGTGCAAAAAAGATGCTTTTTAACAATTTTGATATAATAAAATAAGTAATTGATTGTATTTGTAACAGTTTAGATAAGGAGAAATATTTTCAAACTTTCATAACCTGCCAAATTTGGTAAAACGAACATGTTAATTAGTGGGTGTGGCCACAAAATGGGCGTGGTCAAAATGTTGCAGCGCTACGTATGGAAAAATAATTCTGTCCCTCTTTTTACTTCCAAAATGTTGGGATGTATGGAAATATGAAAAAAAATTGTAAAAAATTTCATCTTTTGCTTTGTGTGTGAATGTGCTGAATAGCATTGGAGTCAATGAGCAATTTACACGCGTGTGTCACTTAGTTACACACATGCCCTGCATTGTTACTGGACTCTTATCTTTTCTAAAGGAAAAAAGGCCTCCCATTTTGCCAGCTTCTTAAAAACATCTGTGATTACTATTTAAAATAGTGAAACATTAAAAAGGCATATTTTAATATATATTCATTTATTTTAAAAAATAGTTTTCACTGCACTGAATGTGCTGTTTTGAAGTGAAGCGTCAAACTCGGCGCGCGACGAAACGAGACGTGCAGCGAAACAAAACACGCAGCAAATTTTCGTGAACGTTTCGCCGAAACTTTCGCCATCGGCGAATGCCGGAATTCAGCTGCGAATTCGCCTAGGGCGAATTTATTCGCCCATCACTAACGATCGGTATCCGATCGTACGAATTCATCGAGAAATCGAATATCGAGCAAAATAATAGCCTAAAACTATTCGATAAGCATTCGATGGACGAATGCTTATCGAATTTCGAGTAGGATCAAGCCAATTTTGGAGAATAATAGTAAATTTGCCCCTTGAGGTATGATGATCCAAATTACAGAAAGATCTATTTTCTGGAAAACCCCAGGTCCCGAGCATTCTGGATAACAGGTCCAATACCTGTACTAAAAAAAAATAAAAAAATGAATTAAACCCAACAGTAAGTTAGGTAAGGTACTGTTTTATTATTACCGAGAAAAAGTAAATTTAAAACTTTGAAGTATTTGATTGAAAACAAAGTCTATGGGTGCAAACCTTCCTATAATTTGATAACCGCACTTTCCTTTTTTAATTAAAAAAAAAACCCTGACAGATTGTACAAGATCATAGATAAATACTAAAGGCAGACACAGATAAAATAAAATTAGTATTTTACATTTTTAAATTTCAACTCCCCTCCTGTCTATAAAACACAGCAAAATAAAAATCTAAGAACAAAGTTGGGGAGTGAAGAAGAAGACGCTCTATGGCAGGGAATTAGAGCAATAAAGCCCATAGACACTGGAACTAGTTGTCTTGTTGTAGACATTTTTACACAAGGCAAAACTTTCCGTTAGGAAACATATACACATTTATATAATTTTCCACATGTATAATAAAATCCAAGTTGGACACTTAATTGTGTGTGATTAAAGGTCTTCTGAGTTGTTACATTTAATGACTCTCGTAAAATTTGGCAAACATTTTTTTTTTTATTATTTTTTTTTTTAATCCAGGAAGGGACTGCAAACAATAAAGTCATATATAAATAAAAAAAAAGCATAGCTTAAAGCTACAGTATCAAACCATTCCATGGCCACCCAAGTACAGTACAGCAACGGGGAGGTGGAGGAGGAAAAAAAAATCAGCTCTCTACAACAATCTAGTATAGTCTGACCACACACAGGCTGTGGCAAAATATATATGCATATTAAGGGAAACTGTACAACTGTACAACAATATAAGAGGAAGAATATATATATATATATATATATATATATATATATATATATAAATGAGTGTTTGTTCAATGTGTGCCATTTCCTGACCGATAGTTTTCAGCAATAAAATCACAGGGAAAGAGAGAACAGGCTGTTGGAAAATGACAGATTTCTATTTTTTAAGGGTTTTTTTTGTGGAAATATAATATAATAATATATTGGAAAAGAACGCTCTTTAGAATGATTTATCCAAAATTTAAGTCTGTTCCTCTGCTTTGCCTGTCTTTGCCAAAGAGTTAATACATTATAGGGGAGTGTGGGGATAGAAAAGCCTTGTGCATAACAAAAAGCAGCTCCTCTACAGTTATAATGTGGGTGCGGAAGTTGCACAGCATATAACACACACTAATTATAAAAAAATACAGAAATAATTTATTATGCGCAGTAAAAAAAATTCACCAGACTTTAAGAATGAATAAAGGGTGTTTATAGCACATTTCACTAGGAAATCGGTGTAATTTATATTGAATCTGCTCGCGGAGACAAAATATGAATTGCCTAATGGACACATGCTTTTCTCTAGACGTACAAATTAAAATTGATATCGGAAGCTTAGCGTTTATGGCTGAATCGCAGTACGTCTGTAAACAGTAGATACTGGAAGAAAATAGTTTTATGGAAAATTCCTTTCCTGTTTTCTTCCCACAACATTTTTATTTTTGCTTTATTTAAAAATAATAATTCAATGTTGTATTCAGAAATCTTTTTTTTAATAAATAATAAGGGCTTCTATCTATACATCGGAAAAGGAATTAGGATGGAAAAGAAACCTGGTTCATATCGACTAAAATAAATAGGAGGGAATAGTTATTAAGAAAGATATCGTTAGAATTGTCAGTGGATTTTTTTTGTCAGTAATTTAAACAGGAATTAAGGTAAAAAATAATTATAATAAATATTTAAAATCATGTTTACAATAAAATACAAAACCATATTTTAATATATATAGACAGAAATATAAAATCAAGCAGGTAATGGCTGAATTTTGTGAAACCCTTAAGTTCTTTTCTGGGTATCACACACACAAATATATAAAGTATTTCATTTTCTAAATACATTTTTTTATATTTAATATTATTTTGACATACATAAATTGGTTCAGTAAATTTTTCATTAAGTGGAATCATACTAAGAAATATATGTGTAATGTCTGGAATATCTATTCCTGGGATTACTTTTAAATTTATTAGTATGGGGATAAGTTAAAATATGGAATGAATATATGGGCATATGTGAGAGGTATTTAATGTGAGTGAATATATCTTTGTGTTTTTACTTTTCTAGCTATATATTAAAGGGCAAGGAAAGTGTAAAATAGAATAAGGGTAGAAATGGTGTATTTTGTATACTAAACATAAACCTGAACTTACTGCACCACAAGCCTAATCAAATAAATGAGTTATGCTTTCAAAGTTGGCCACAGGGGGCTGTCATCTTGTAACTTTGTTATACATCTTTGCAAGACCAAGACTGTGCACATGCTCAATGTGGTCTGGGCTTCTTAGGGATCGTCATAAATGATCAAAAAACAAAGCTGCTTGAGTTCTACATAGCTAGTAAGTAAGGCAGGGGGTCCCCCTGCTGTTTATAAGTATGATTGTTTCCCTGCCAGAAGTTAGGGACCGTCTGACAATTCCTATCCACAGCACTAAATGAAGGGAGAATTTCACTGCATAAGTCAGGTTTCTTATTAAAACGGTACACATTTTTTAATTAAAGTTCATTGGAGATAGATTTCTTTTTCATTAAAGAAAGTAAAAATGGGATTTTATTTATTTGCCTTTCCTTGCCCTTTAAATCCTAACACACACACCATGATGCAGTAAAGGAGATTCGCCGCTGGTGAATAAATTAGCAAAATGCCTGGGAAAATTTGCCTGGCGAAAATTCACCAATATCTCTTTTTGGACGCGGGCCTCTGTTTTTGGACACCGGCGTCAGTTATTTCTACGCCGGTGAATGTGTGAATTTTTCGTCAATTTGCTAATTTCTCATGGAATTCGTGAAAAATTCTGCAAAACGAGAACGCCCCAGTTTCACCCATCACTAACAGTGAATAGAAATAGCAGCCCAGAATAGTAATACACTAGAGGATTCCACTAGAGTATTTTGATGACTATGGTTCTTGCTGGAAGACCCATATTACTTCACTTAAACATGGAATGTGTTTAATTACACCGTGTATCTAATCAGTAATCTCTGTACATGGCCCAGAAATAACTGATTTAATGAAGAGCTTCCACGTGCCCCATGTTGCTTCCATTAAGTAAAACTGAACAGTGGAAGAAGCATTTATATGAAAATAATTAGACGTAGCAATAAGCAAATTGTGAGAAGAAAGAAAAGAGGTTTCTCTCTCTCATATTTCCAGCCCTTTCTTGGCCATGTGTACATGGTATCAGAAGGATGTTCCTTAGCAGGTTTCTACAAAGCTGGAAGAAAAAGAATTCTAGGGGGAAAATTCATTAAAAGGCACAAAGCTTTGCCACACTTTTCACCACTTTTCAGGTGCAAATTCGCTACCGCTACACTAATTCACTAAAATGCGAAGTTGCATCTCGGCAGGTGAACGCTGGCGTTTCATAGAAGACTTTCACTTACGTTCATTTCTGCCTAGAAAAACTTTATTAGTACACTTATGCTTAGGTCAATTTGATTAAGGCGTATAGGTTATATATAGGTTAGAGGTGTTGGGGAAATTGCTTGAAGTGCCCACTTCCCACAGTCATATTACAATGGCTATATCTACTTATTTGTTTTAAATCTTGGAGTGGTCTGTGTTAGATTAGTATACTAATTACCATATAGTATAGAATTTGTTTCAAACAATAACCAACCTATTGACCTGCATCATGGATTAATGATTTACAGAGTGTTGGAGCACTGTGCTGCCCCTGAGCACTAACACCCTTGGATCTTTTTCTAGGCCTTTGGCACTATGCTTTATATGATCACGCAACTCCTTAAAGGGATCCTGTCATGGGAAAAACATTTTTTTCAAAATGTATCAGTTAATAGTGCTGTTCCATAAGAATTCTGCATTGAAATCCATTTCTCAAAAGAGCAAACAGATTTTTTTAAATTTCATTTTGAAATCTGACATGGGGCTAGACATATTGTCAATTTCCCAGCTGCCCCAAGTCATGTGACTTGTGCTCTGATAAACTTCAATCAGTCTTTACTGCTGTACTGCAAGTTGGAGTGAAATCACCCCCTCCCTTTCCCCCACCCAGCAGCCTAACAACAGAACAATGGGAAGGTAACCAGATAACAGCTCCCTAACACAAGATAACAGCTGCCTGGTACATCTAATAACAACACTCAATAGTAAAACCCATGTCCCACTGTGTACTATTCAGTTATATTGAGAAGGAAAAACAACAGCCTGCCAGAAAGCAGTTCCCTCCTAAAGTGCTGGCACAAGTCACATGACCAGGGGGCAGCTGGGAAATTGACAATATGTCTAGCCCCATGTCAGATTTCAAAACTGAATATAAAAAAAATCTGTTTGCTCTTTTGAGAAATGGATTTCAGTGCAGAAGTCTACTGGAGCAGCACTATTAACTGATGTGTTTTAAAAAAAACATGTTTTCCCATGACAGTTTCCCTTTAAGGTATTGAGTGCAAGCTACTTATATTTTTATTTATTGTTTTTATTGTTTATATGTTTTATACTCTACAAGTTCTTTTACAAGTTTGCCAACTGCAGATTCCACAAATTGTTAAATAACATAATAATTGTAACTGTGTGTCAATAAAAGATATATAGGGCAGATATATAACGGCAGTTTTTAGTTAACACATGGAATAAAAATAAAATAGCCTAGATCCGCAAAGGAAACCACCATTACTGTGGTCTAGAAACCCACTACAACTCTGTTTGCATAAAAAATTCTAAGGTCTTACCTTGGTATCACCCACATTTATAACTCCCAAGTCTTGTTTTCATGTTATCATTTCATCATCATCATCATCATCATTTATTTCTATAGCGCCAACAAGTTGCACAATGACTTTCGTAAGTTTACAATGAACATGAAACAAATGGTGAATAACAAACAAGGGTTTACAGAGTACCATAGGATTAGAGAGCCCTACTCAAAAACTAAAGGTTATGGTACATTTGAGACATAAGGCGTTCAGAAACTAATTAGAGATTTATGATACCGCTATGATGATTAGTTAAGGTGCATTGAATAAACGTCCATAAACAGGTGGGTCTTTAGGGAGCATTTGAAAGTTTGGAAAGAAGGAGAAAGTCTGACAGCTGAAGGCAGATCATTTCAAAGAAAAACAGAAGCCCAAGAAAAGTCTTGTTGATGAGAATAGGCTGAAGTGATGAGAGGAGAAGAGAGGAAAAGAGAGATGAAGGTCAAGATGCAGAAAGAAGTTTGCATGAAGGAGTGTATTTTGAGATCAGAGATGAAATATAAGGACTTCATTGTTAAGGGACTTGAATGTAAGTTAAGGGCCTTGAATGTAAGTTAAGGGCCTTGAATGTAAGTAAGTGTGAAATTGATTCTTTGAGGGGATTGGAAGCCAGTGAAGGGATATACATAGGGGATCAGCTGCTGTTGAGTGGTAAGATTGTGGTGAGTCTAGCAGCAGCATTTAGAACTTATTGGAGTTGTGAAAGGTGTCCTATTTTCCAGCTGTGTTACATCATGCTTATTAATTTTTGGTTATATTCTATTACTGTCCCAACTACAGTCCAGTTGTATTTTGCATTCCAAACTCTGTTATACTATTACAACATGCAGCTTTAGATACAAAACAGAACTCTGTAAAACAACCTCTCCTTTGTAGATCAAATGCTTACATTTTTCTTTTTATTCGACTTCCGAAGTCTTGTAGATGGTGCCTTTGCCCTGCTATTGTAAATATCTAACATAGAAACAGATGGAACTAGATCAGTCACATCATTATGTGCCTGCTATTTTCAAGCAAATACTAAAGTAATAATCATACCCAACAGGTTGGACCAAAATCAATCTTCAAGTAATTTACAAGCAAATCTAAAGAGATGGACGAAGATACAAGTCCACGCAGGATCTGGTTGGATTAAAACCACACTTAAGACATGTTGTAACTTCTTCACATGTCCTCAATTGAATGCCACAATATACCAAAAGTCCCACAAAAATTAAGCATAGTTATTGCTATTACCTATGTGGTTTTAAATTCTTTCATAAATTGTTGAAAATGTGTCTGGTAAATAATATGGAGGGGTTTGAAGGCACGTTACAAAAAAATATAAAATACAGAGTTCCTGTCTTTTGAGGTTGACAGCTAAACTACAAGCTTTCTTAGATATTACAAACGTCAAACTGGTGCCCAAACTAAGAAGAGAGTTTAGACTCCTTTCCATCATATTCTCCATGCAAGACATGTGAAACCTCAATCCGAGATTTTTTTCCAGAGCTAAGCAGGATTATCAGACCTCAAAAGACCAACCTGTGATAAGGCAGTGTCTGGGGCTTTATGTATGAAAGCTTTCAGGCCTTTGGGCTAAAGGCTTTGCTTTGTGGTTACAGCTAAAGATCTTTCTGACATTCTTTGTTGTAAAAAATAAACCAGATGCAAGATTACCGTTTATAGTAGGATTCAGCTAAAAAAATCATCTTCTTGGATGAACCCCCACACTAAGGGGGTTATTTATCAGAATCTGATTTTTTTCTGATTTTTTAAAATAAAAAAGTCTGACCAAACTAGAATCCACAGAGTGACTTTATTTATTATTAAAAAAAAAAAAGCATGATTTAACTGGATAGGGAACAAACTCGATAACATTGTGCAAAAACCCAAATCATACAATTAATTTGGAATTTTCTTTGAAAAGCCCAAATTTTTCGGACTTTTTCCCACAAAGAGTTGTCCGAAATAGTCGGATTTTCAGGCTAATTCCAGAGTAGACCACTGAAAATTCCAAATAGGATAGGGACCTCTCCCATTGATTTATATACAACCTCAGCAGGTCTTGGATGCTGGATTTTCAGATTCTTACTGTTTGCATCCTCGGGGTAAAAAAAAATAAAATTCCATTTCAGAAGTAATAACCCCCAATACTGAATTTATATTTTCACAATACAATGCATTTTTAATATATCATTAAAATAACATATACAGTAGCAACCATCATTTTAGGTAAATAAAAATAATCCCAATGTCACAGAGAAGTTAAACGTTCACATTGCAAGAAAATAATTCCATTTACAGCACTTTTCACCATATATCAGTATAAGGGTGAGGTGCATATATCTGTATTTGGAGTAACAGTGATTGCTATGTAGGAAAAAAAGGGAACCAAGTTTTCTTTGCATTAACTTGGGTTTGTACATTTGAACAAGACTCATTTTACCTCCATTTTTATTTCCATAGTTTTTCTATAAGCTTTGAACAAATTTATGGCACAAATTTGCTCAGTATGGAGTTTTCATTTGCTTATACAGTACTCAGGAGGTAAAAATATTTAAGAATATACAGATATGGTTAAAATTAACATAAGTAATTGAGTTTATGTTGAAACTCATCTGTCAACTGTTTTTATTAAAACTTTTCTGTATCATTCACTCCCACTGTGAGGCTAAACCTTCAACTTTTCTCAAGCTTGCATTCCAGGTGCAAAGTAATTTGTGTGAAATGGGATTTGTGCTCAACACACAAGCAGTGATAGATTCAGGGTTGGTTCATTTTAAAGAAGAGTGAGAATAGTTTAAGATCTTAAAATTTATTTTCAGCAATGAAGTATATCATCCATATCCTTGCTCATCAACGGAGGTCACAACAAAGGTAGCAGTTGGCTAAGAACATTGTTCTGGACACTCATTAATTGTTCAATATAAGGGGAAAATATAGAACTGTTGGCTATCATTCAGGATTCTCCAGTTCAATATTTGATCAATAAACCCCATATTGTTTCAAATAAAAAGTTTATATGTTTACATTTAAAGCAAAAATAAAGAATACATGTCTAACACAAGTCCAATTAGTAAGAAATTGTGTAGGCTTATTCAGCTAACTCCTAGACTGATGGTTCAGTTTGCTGCATTACCTGTCCCCCTTTTAAGAACATTTATTAACCGCCCCACTCATTCTCATCCTTCCTTGCGTTTCTCTGTATAGCCTTCTCATGTTGTCTCTCTCAATTTCCAGTCTGAATCACAATGCTTTAGACCAAGGGCCTTATTTATCAAAATCCAATTTTGATTTAAAATTAAAGTATTAAAATTAAAAATATTTGACCTACCTAGAATCCACGATTGGACCTTATTTATTACTACAAAAGCATAATTTTTTTGGATTGGTTAAAAACGAAATAAAATCAAGCGAAAATCAGAATCATGAGATTTTTTTCCAGAATTGCTTAATTTTTCAGGCTTTTTCCCAAAAAAAATAAAAAAATTTGCCTGAAAAACATGAAATAATCGGATTTTCTGGCTAATTCCAGCAAAGACCACAGAAACTTCCAAATACAATTGGGACCTTTCCCATTTACTTATATACAACCTCAGCAGGTCTGACATGGTGTTTTTTTCCATCGTCGGGGTATAATAAATCTCAAACAGGTTTTTTTCCCACTAAAAATTTGGATTCTTTAGTTAAAAATAATTATTTGAGTTGTTTGGATTCGGACTTTAATAAATAACCCCCTTAAATTGTATCTTTAAAGGTGAAGTTTTCTAAAATAATGACCAAGAGTCAACTGAGAAGGACTTAAATCCATTAACACCACATCTGTGTTGATGGTATAAAGTTCTTATTTGCAAGGCCTCTTTTGTGAAGGACAAATAAGGTAGTTATAGGTTCTCTAGATCCTGGAAAGTTCTTCTGTGTGAAGATACCTTTGCCCTGTTTGACTTATTATGTTCCTAGTGAGATCTGATTATGTCCCTTGGGCTTCTAAGCCATACCCAATTCTGACTATTTTTTAGGGGATTAAAACACAACAGGAGGTCAATAACTTAAGCAAGAAGCACAAAAAAGCAAAAAAGCTGTTTTTTTACAGTTATAAATTCAGCATTAAAAATTTCAATTTAAGCCACAAAAATCAAAACCAAAGTTTATCTTCAAATAATGATATAATGTATAGAAAAATAAAGATCTTCAAAAACATCTTCAGCGAAAAACATAAAAGTCCAAAGAGACAGACAAACAGATTTTGCTTTGAATTCTTCCTCCTGTACATTGTTGTGATGATAAAAAAGGAAGACTTTAGAAGACTGCCCCAAATACCAATAAACACATCCGTAGCATATGCAATTCATTCTTTTTAAATCCTAGATTCATGTTGATTTAGCTGGGAAAGCTTGTAACACAAGTACCCGGAAGCAGTGACTTTCAGTCACCAAGCACAAAGAGACCAACATGATCAACGGGGCTGAATGTAAACAGACTTTAAGTGAATGAGTCTCCCAACATAATCACATTGATTGTATTTCTTGAAAGAAGTGGGAAAAAATGTAAATTGTGACTTTTTCTTTCCATTGTTTCATCGTTCATAAGCCAGACAAGCTGTCTGAGTTAGCGTAATTTCTTATGGGGAGTAATTAAGGTAGCGGGTTGCTGGGTGTCTGAATGTACACAGATATATATTGGTGTGCATCTGCATCTTTCTTAGCCGCTCATGAATCACATTTATTTGTGTATAAATCAATAGCAAAATCACAACAATGGCAAAAGAAAAAATATGAAAAAAATATAAATCAATAAATAGAAGACATTTCATTAGTTCATTGCACTTATTTTATCAGTCTATTGTTGTTGATAATGAGCTTCTTAATTAAAACTGGCAACAGATTAGCTGCTGAATTGGTTATTTCCTAGTTGGCAGTAGGGATGGCGCGAACTGTTCGCCGGCGAACTAGTTCGCGCGAACATCCGGTGT
>CM044440.1:129708098-129723911 GCA_024363595.1 Xenopus borealis | reverse complement strand
TTCGCGAACCGTTCGCAATTTTTCGGAAGTTCGCGAACATGTTCGCGAACTTTTTTTCGGTGGTTCGCGCCATCCCTAGTTGGCAGGCTACTAAATGTCAACCCGCATCCCTGCTCCCAACCTAACCCAGCAGGGCACCTCTATTTATTGACTCGAGCCAGACCCACCCAATTTCTGAAGTCACAAACAGAGCAGGTGCATACCTAAAAATAGAGGCCTGGAGACAGAAGCCGGGAGAGTAAGGTTGCAGGTGTGCGAATGGCAGGTAAACCCAGGGGACCCTTGAGTTTTGGCCCAACTTAAATATGGGGCATGAAATGGTTGACATGATGTTGTGAAGATTAGAAGACATAACTAGATGGGTCAGTGGATGCACCTTTAATCGTTTACTTTAAAGCATAAAGGCACGTCTGGATATCTACCACAAATACATTGCTGGGAAACTTGAATATGTCCTGTAGTACAAGCAAATTTTAAGGTAAAGCTGGTGAAATACCCTACTGGGAACTTGGTCAACTGAACAACATAAAATTGGCCACCCACTTTAGTGTTGACATCATCCATATGAATATATAATGGTTTTAGCATGTGATACATGCTAATCATATCATAATACTGTCCCAAGGGTGGATGAATGACCTAACTGTATTAGTTGTAAGCACAGCAATTTTGCAACACATGTTATCTAACCATTAATAAAGTTATACTGTTTGTGCAAAATTTCTACATATTTGTGTGCCAAGTGGGTATGTCCATTTGGAGAAGGCAGTGGGCCTCACCTGATAAACCCAAAAGTTAAGTAGGCTTGCAAGGGTGACACATTCAGAAGTATTTAGCCTAAGGGCTATGTCACTCCTTTCTGCTGGCAAATCTCTGCTGGGGAGAAAAACACATCCCACTTCCTTCTGAGCCAACATCAAATGCACTGGATTGTCATTTCTCCCCAACATACATACTTATGTGACATAGCCCAAAGACTAATTAAATAATGCTATAATTACTCCTTAACCCACTACAAAAAAAGGCTTACTGAGAATGCTGGGAGATATAGTTATGTAACACCAGCTGTGTGCATGTGGTTACCTAACAGGACCTCCCCACTCTTGCTTAGGTCTGCTGAATTACAATATTTTGTGATTGCTGGGTGGTCTTCTTGTGCTTTCAGCCCTCATTGAGCTTATAAATATATTTTGCTAAGAAATGGAACATTCTGCTTTTCATCCCATTCTTGGACAAAAGCTCTAAATTATGGCCTTTTGCTGCAGAACCACAGTCTGAACCCAGTCAGTTCACAATCCCCGGATGTACAGCAAATATGATGCTTCAGTGCACTTCCATAGACAAGGAGTCTGCCTTCTCAGTTCAAGGTCTGCTGGGATTCCAGGAGAAATTACATTTAAAATTATGTTTATAGAAAACTTCCATTTTTATTCATTAAATGAGAAGGTCTTAACTTGGTGGTGCCAGATGCTAGGCACCCTCAAGTGATCACATATACTTGGGCTGGTTCTCCTATAAGAAGAAAACCGGGGATTCTTCCAGCGATCACCATGCAGTGATTGTCTTCCAACTTCTTCTTTCTTCAAATTTCCTGGGGCAGATGCAAGTGCAGGAGAGTGAAATAGCAGCTTTTTTGTTAAGGTTCAGCTCTTTTCTGTAATGCGTATGTGCACCCGTGAGAAACGACCACTTTGTGGTGCTTGCTGGAAGAATCCCGGGCCAGTGCAGTTTTCCCCTTATAGGTGCACAGGCCCAGGATTTCAGGTAAGTGCATTTGATCATTTGGGGTGCCTAACTTTTGGCACCCTACAGTTAAAAGACCTTTCCTTCTCCTTTAAGGAAAAAAAAAGATGTTGGGTGCAGTTCCCCCTTTAAGTACTCTAGGTCAATTAGTAGAATTAATATTAAAGAAAGTTTAAAGGGTAAAAGTAAGTTTTCTGTCAATTTTACAATGAACAAAACTGAAAAAAACTAAACCTGGACAACCACATAAAAAAAAACAATGTCTGGCACAACCCTAATAAACACTGAATGCAACTCTTCAGTGACACAGACCAAGTGGTTTTCTCTAACCAGACGTCTGTGGTCATTTGCATTTTGTAAGCCACAACAATAGTATTTTATAGACTGAAACTTGGACAGACTTTTAGAAATGCCAAGATCCCAGCACAGTAGAGAGATAGAGACAAACGTGCCACGTGGGGGGACATGTTTTTCTGACTGTCTGGTCTGTGGTGTCTTCCAAACTAGAAGGGAAATTGTGAGTAGGTTCAAGCCCACAACGCTCTCAGTAGCACCACCCATAACTTAAAATAAATATGCGTAGGTGTTATAATTGCCATTTAGCAACAAAATGGGCACAAACAGCAAAATTATTTTGTGTGTGTCCTGGAATATCCTAAAAACAATACCTTGGTTTAATGACTGCAGATATTTTCTTTTCTTCTGTGGATTTGCATATTCTACAAGTAACAATGCATGGGGAGCAAAACAAGGAATTTTAAGATAAGATAAGTTAAGACTGGGCTACTTTAAGGTACCAGTGGACCTGTGGGAGTGATATCTATGGTGGACCCAGAGTGCACCTAATAGAAAAACAGGTTAACTTCAGTATAATAATGCAGACAATGAATAAATGGCTTGTGCTTACTGAGATGAGCCGTCCTGGCCAAATACCATAATAATTGAAAAACAACAGGTTTTTTTGCAAGAAAAAAATATCTCACCAGTTTTTTTAAGAGATCCTTTAGGAAGATATAGAAAATTAATTAAAGTGGTTGTTCCCCTTTGAATAAACTTTTAGTATGAGGTAGAGAGTGATATTCTGAGATAAGTTGGAATTGCTTTTCAATTTTTATTATTTCTGGTTTTTGAGTTATTTAGCTTTTTATTCCACAGTTCTCTACATCGGTATTTCAGTTGTCTGCCTGGTAGGGTCCAAATTACCCTAGCAAAAATGTACTGCTTTCAATAACAGACTGGACTATTAACAGGAGAGGCCTGAATAGAAAGGTGAGTAATAAAAAGTAGCAACAATACATTTGTCACCTTACAGAGCATTTGTTTTTTTAGTCGGGGACAGATGTGGAAAGAGACAGAAGAAGGTAAAAATTTCAAAAACTATATATAAGAAAAGCTTGTACCATTGAAGTTAACTATATATATATATATATATATATATATATATATATATCTGCCATTCAATAAACGTAATAATAAAGAAGAATATCTGCTGATGGATTTTTTATTTAAAATAAATAATAAAGTATATTAAAATGGAACCCACTGTCAGGCCTTGGCATCCTAAAGATATAAATATTGCCATTCCATGGAATTCTTTTTTTTTTTTAATTGAAAACCGCCGATTTGAGAAACTGCCCACTTATTGGCCAATACAGTTAAACAGCTTGCACATAAACTGCCTTAAAAACAACAGGAAGCCAAATGATTAAACATTTGGTCAACAAGCGTAACTGATGCAAAGCTCATTATCCTAATGGCATAGTCACCATCTCTAGAATAACTTCACACTGGGAAGCAGACTAATTTCCTAAGTCCAGCATGTATTTTTTGTTTATGTGTTCAAGAAAGAACATTCTGTGTAGTAAAAAAAATATAGCCGCATATAAAAACCCGCAATTGACTCTTTGGGTTAGTTTACATTATCTATTTTTGTCCACCCAGAAAACAGCAATGATGTGGACCTATTTTGTAGGTGGGAATGAAAAATTAAAGGATCCCTTTTTAATAAGCTTTGCGCCCTCAACTCAACACGTTTAGATAATTTTGAAGAGAATGTTGTTGACACATGAAGATTCTTTAGTTTTTTAAATCAACAAGGACCTCTGTGATATTTAAGGTCCTATCACCCAAATTCCAACTTAAACACAGCTCTAACAGTTGCAAACATCTTTTGACCATGATACAGACCTTTACAGGTTACTTTTGTTTGTTTATTCAACTTTGGGTAGGAATATACCAGCCATATGCAGACCAAGCTGCAATTATGGTAAGCCACAAGTCAGGTGGCCTAAAACACTAGTTTAAATGAAGGCTTGTGCAGGTAGTAAAAGCAAGTAAACAAGATTCATGTTTTCCTGCCACTAGAACTTATTAGGTAACCCTTCTCCTTTCAGATTTATTGGACTCTGAGTCCATGGACATTTAAATAGTGACAAGTCTTATGATCAGATATGATCTGAGAATATTTAAATGGATAGAGAATTAGCTTTAGGTCTGGGTCAGCTGTGGCAATGTCAAAACCACACTGGTCTGGTGCTCAGCAGTTAAGTTATTTAGCAGACTCTAATCCTTTGTTGCCAACACACAGAGGATCAACCCATGCCCACTAGATGTTACGGGATCCCAGGGATTCCAGATATAATGTCAACATGTGCTTGTGGTGTGTAATTCAAACTTTTGAAGGACAGCCATGCCAACGTGCAGGTTGGTCAGCCTCATTCCCTACTGGTCACATCTGCCCATGGTAGATCTACCTGTTTCCAAGGGTCAGCGTTGACCCTTGCCTGAAATATTTCTAGGTGGGTTGGCACCTACAGTAAATACACTTTCACCTATTCTGTACATCTTCTTATCCCATGTACTTGCGCCTTTGGTTCAGAGAACCGCACCTTCCACTCCAGGTCCCTATATTCACGTCAGTGGAGCTTACATGTTTACATGCTTTTTCTTCCCTCAGATTTCTCTAGCTCTTTCAAATTTAAGAATTCAAGATGCATAATGTCCCCTTTTGCAAGACGTCAGAAGCAACACTTTGAACCAACCTCTACTTGTAAAGTATTTTGTTTAAATCTATCTGGTGCTAGAACTGGTTTCATAATGGGGTCCTTGATCAGTTTGTAAAAATGCTACCTCGGACACAACAAATAAAGCCCATTAAAAAACATAGATGGAGTTATCTCAGGCGAGGGCAGACAGGGCACTTTTTTCAAAGACTAGCTCACAGCAGGACGTTCTCTGATGTGGAGCAGAGAGGACAGGAACAATATTATTTCTGCAGTAATACTGTTGGATAAACTGTGTCAGAAATCCTCTAGATATTGATCCAACTGGTAATAAGCCTTCCCCGTGTTTGATGAAAGGAAGGCTTTCACTACAAGACTGTTAAAAAATTAGCAAGCTTTCACTGGCCTACACAAAATAACATACTTAATAAATGGAATGTAAAGACTGACAACAGCCGTTACCAGTTACTGACCCAATTGGTTTGTCTCATCAAACTCAATGATGCTCAAACTTAAAGGGCACCTGTTGGGCAAAAATATTATGCAAAACCATCTAATAAAGCCGACACTCTGGTTGGGGCAACAGTATTTTTTTTTATTAATTGCCCCCACCAGTGCTTGGACACTCCGCAAAAGAGCTCCCAGTGCCAGCGGCCATGTAAGTCAGAGCACATGATCAAATGAGTTTGCGTGTGCCCCAACATGGTGGCTGTATTAGCCCGAACCTTTCATTGGAGATAATACTTTTGTCCATCAGGTGCCCTTTAAGATAATACAATATCTAAAAAAAAATCTTGCGCCAAAGGCGCAACAGACAAAAAAAAATATATAGGTTAATATTGTTTGGTATATGACCCCCGTTTATGCTTTTAAAAGTATTGGTACCACAAAGTGGTGTTAGACCCCTTCCAGATGCAACACCACCTTTAAAGAGTATATATAGTTGGAATAACCTTCCTTAGAAAATCCTATATCTGTGCATATGGGTACTCACAAACACTCGCTTTTATGCTCGCATATAGGAAATGATCCCAAGTTCCCTCTTGTATCGGCTGTGAAGTGATACGCAGCAGCAAAATAGTGTAAAACGTTTTTTAATCTTGAAAAAATAAAGTCAAAATTACACTCACATGGTTTCCATGTTATAAAACATTTTTACTCTTTACAAAATAAATTCAAAATTACACTCAATTACACAATTGATGACCTAAATCATTATCAGATCATTGCCTGCCTCCTTCAAGCATTGTTTGTTTTTTATACTGTGGTGATATGGCAAGATTTTTCCCTAAAATATAGGGGTTCAAAATTGACTAAACTCCCATACTCGAATGCTCTTAATTTACCAATAAAAAAATGACTTTGTTGCCCAAAAAAAATTTGAATTTATCGAGCAAAAACCAGCGCAAAAAGCCCAAAACTATCATGAATCCTGAAGGTAAAAATGTTCCAATTGTTAAAGGGACCATCTGCGAAGGCCTTCACCACTGTTGGAATATTTTTGGATTGAGATTATATTTTTATTTTTTGTTCTAACAATTTGAATTTTTCCCCTTCAGAAATTCAGGGTTTAATAAATAGGCCCCTAGGTGTTGCCTACCACATAAAAAATAAGGTTCAGAATTTCTGAAATAAATGAAACTTCTATGTGATATTTAAACTAATAATCAGCGCAACCCTTGGGTACAACTGGATACAGCACATATTCTTTGCAACCATTAGTCTTTGACTCTATTAGTCATAATTATACAATTAGAAACAGTTTTGGGGTTTTTTTTTAAAATGAAACTCTTGCTTACACATACAGACTCCATTTTTCCTATCTGCCAAAGCTATACCTTAATTTCTCAAGAGACAAGACATCTCATGTACGCAGCTTTGACTATGGAGAGTAGAAGCAAAAATATTTTCTTAAGAGTTGGGTGGAATAATGAAACAGGAAAGAGATGAGATACTGACCTGGGAGAAACATAATTGTTTTTCTTCCTCGCTACTGAAGTTGTGACCTTTTAGGATATTTCCCATGCACAAAAGCCTATGCAATAACAATTGTGCCCCAGGCCTTTTCCTGATCCATTTGTAGATCAGTTTAGTAGCTGTTGTCCATCAAACCTTTGCAAAACCAGAGTTAAAATCTTGGAATCTTGGAATAAGGTTTTCTGGAAGCTAATGTGAATTTACAAGGAGTTTTAGTTGGCTGAAAGAGAACACACACATATATATATATATATATATATATATATATACAATATACTGTATCTGGTAAAGCTTTAAAGAACAAGTAAACGTTTTTTTTTTCTATCTCCAAATTCGCTCTAAACAGCCCCTCAAATTAATGTACCTTAGTCCCTGCTGCAAGTCTGCTCTGGTTTCTGTGTTATCAGCAGCTTGTTTCACCTTCTTCCTGGTGCAGAGTGAAGCCCAGCCCCTTAGCTTTCTGAGCTGACCTTATATCTTGGACTAGTCCAGGAGATCATTTGCATACTATGACATAGCAGAGAGCAGTGTGTGTAGCAGCTTTTGCTTGGGGAAACTAGCTTACTAATGAAACACTGGCTCCCTCTTCCTCTCTATTGTGGAACAGCAGCAAATGGACTGCTCAGTAAACTAAGGGGCTGGGCTTCACTCTGCACCAGGAAGAAGGGGAAACAAGCTGCTGATAACACAGAAACCAGAGCAGACTTGCAGCAGGGACTAAGGTACATTAATCTGGGGGGCTGTTTAGAGCAAATTTACAGAAAGAAAAAGAAAAACATTTACTTTTCCTTTAAGTATTGAGCAGGCAATTGAAGAGGAGATTTCCAAGAACTACTACTATTGTATAAGGGTTAAAAGAAAAAAAAAACCTTGCAGTACAGGTTTAGAATCCTTTATCGAGAATGAGGTTTTCCAAATAAGGGTTCAATCGGATCTCCACCCCTTCAGACTATTTAAGTTCCTTTAAACATGAAATTAATTTATTTTTGTCACCGATATGGATTCATACTACAATTTCATTTCAACAAAGAGAAAGGAAATCACTTTTAAAAATCTGAATTTGATTAAACAGGTCTATGGGAAATGGGTTTCCCATACTTTAAGTCAGAGCTCACTTTCTGATGGATAATCAGTGACGACCCCTAAGCTTAGCTTCTCAACAGCTGCTCAGAGCCCACTGAACATGTGAGTGTCACAGACACTTTCCAAGATGGTGACCCCCTGTGACAAGTTTCACGTCCTTTTAGAGTTTAGTTCTCCTTTAAGCAACAGCGGGGGGGGGGGGGAGTAAGCTATACAGATAAGGAAAAAGTAAGTTCAAGTTGCAAGGTTCTAGTTCTTGTTGTAACTGCTCAGTATTTGATCACAGAAAAGATTTTTAAAAAGGCCCTAGATATCAGTGATGTACCCGATACCCACAGGTTCAATCTCGTTGTGCCGTTTGTGGGTCACGGGAGGGTGCAGGTTAAGTTCTTCTGCCTGCTCTTCTTGATCATGACCTTAAACTGCTGGCTTCCAACTTCCAGCTTTATAGGCACTATAAATGAAGGGAAAATGAACGGTGGGCAAGGGTTCGGGTTGGGTGTGGGTCGAGATTTTCTCCAGCGCATCATTACTAAACAGACAGGTTTGGTACCAGGGTGAGAAAAAAGGGATTTCAAAAGAGTTTTTCCACTTCTTGGATACAAGTTCAATTAGAAGTGTTTCCTTACAGCGATTGAATGGATGTCATCGAACACAGGGGTCTATAAGTTCGTCACATAAATGTGAAAATAAGGTAACCAAGTTGGTTCTGGGCCCAACAGGCTTGGGTGTAACGAGTCTTTGAGGAGAATCATATTGATTGGGAGGAGGAAGAAACAGACAGATTTATCAGGGGCAGATTTAGCAAATTCACATGAAGGATTGGAAGTTCGATCGAATTTTCAAAAAGATTCGAATTTTCAAATATTTTTGAAGACCACTTCGACTGGTGAATTTTGAAAATTTGATCAAATTTTCACTATTTGATCGTTCGACCAATCGAATAGTGGTAAACTCCTTCGAATTCGAAGGATTTTAATTCCCATGCTATTCCCATGGTCGAATTTGACCCTTGAATTCGACCCTTAGTAAATTTGCCCCTAAAACAAAATGTATTTGGTAAAAAAAAAAAAAAAAAGATCATGTAGAGTGAAAGCCTTTTTTTGTTGTTAAAGTTTGTAAATAATTCCTGTAAACTGAGGGAAAACATTTCCAGTAATAAAGATTGTTTCTCAGTAGACTACAGAATAATCTGCTAAACTCTAAAGCCATTAAAGTGCTCGTCACAAAAGTACCCTGCAGGGTTAAGAGACTATTTCTAAAATAACAGTGGCTCTTTTTCAATATAAGGGCAAGAAAAAAAGAGTTACGGCTCAATTGTAAAATAACGTGCTTTTCCCTTTAACAGCGGAACACTTTAGAATTGGAAATAAAGAGTTGACAGTCCTTCTCCGTAAACAATAAGAGTGTTCACGACACGACCTTTACATGTTCACAACGTAATGACTGATTGTGTCGCTCGGAGAAGCTCTAAAGTCGTTCATAGTTCTTGACAAGAAAAAAAACAAGTGGGAGTCTGTTTATGGGGCAATCAGATCTGCCTTGTTTTCCTGATGAATAATACTTCTAAATTTAGAGCATGAGTAGATAATAGCCATCTCCTCCGTGTTTGCAAATAAATGAAGATAAAGTTCTAAGGCTGATGATCTCACCTTCTGTCAGCAAAACAGCCCAGTCAGATACCAATAACAACGAGGCCTCAAGAAACTACTAATAGACCTTCACAAACGCACATCAACAAGCTCATCATTCACACTGAACTTTCCTTCCCAGAATTTAATTGTCATTAAAGGAAAACTAGATCAGGGCATCAGGGGATTGGTCGTTTGGACAGTTCTCAGAAGGAGGGTAACTGGTAAGACACAGAAAGACAGTCCTTCATAGTTACATAGTTACATAGTTAAATCGGGTTGAAAAAAGACAAAGTCCATCAAGTTCAACCCCATCAAATTAAAACCCAGCATACACACACTCCTCCATACTTTCACATGTGGTGACAATTTTTGGCCCCACCCATTTTGAGCCTACGCCCCCCTTACTTACCATGTCAAGTTTACAAAATGTGGCAGGTTATGAAAGTTTGAACACATTAGTGGGAGTTTTAGTTCAATGCAATGTGTGAAACGTATACCGTTATCTGGAAACCCATTATCCAGAAAGCTCTGAATGACAGAAAGGCCATCTCCCATAGACTTCATTTTAATTATCCAAATTTTTAAAAATGATCCCAACTGAGATATAATGAATCCTTATTGGAAGCAAAACCAGCCTATTGGCTTTATTTCATGTTTATAAGATTTTCTAGTAGACTTAAGGTATGAAGATCCAAATTACGGAAAGACCCCAGTATCCGCAAAACCCCAGGTCCCGAGCATTCTGGATAAAAGGGTCCCATACCCAAAATTCACTATTTTTGGACGCCGGTGCCCATTGCAGGTGTCCAAAAAACAGATGCCAGCAATAGACCCCTATGTCCAAAAATGGACGCCCACGTTCAAAACGAGACATGGCTGCGTTTTGCAATTTTTTCGCCGTTTCGTAAATTTATCTGGAAATTCACAGAAAATGTGCAAAATGCCGTCGATTCACCTATCACTAGTAGCCTGTAATTGATCCCAACTAAGATATAATGAATCCTTATTGGAAGCAAAACCAGCCTATTGGCTTTACTTCATGTTTATATGATTTCCTAGTAGACTTAAGGTATGAAGATCCACATTACAAACATTATCCGGAAAGCCCCAGGTCCCAAGCATTCTGGATAACAGATCCCATACCAGTATAAGTTTTGCTAAAGAAGGCAAAATTGCCCTTTAAAGGGGAATTCAACCCCCTTTTCTAATTTTTTCCAATTCAAAATGAATTTCGGGCTATTTGATAGTCGAAGTAGCCCAAAATTACTGTGAAATTTGAATTTTTAAAATTCGAATTTCAAAGTAATTTTGGGCTGCTTCGAATATCGAATAGCCCAAAATTCGAATTGAAAAATTTTTTTGAAAGTACTGTCTCTTTAAAGTCCTGGGAAATAGATTTTTTTTTTTTTTTTGCTAAAATCATTTGTATTGTTTGTTTCAAATGATGCAATCGTTTTGAACGGTTTGAATTCAATCGAAAATCACCCCCCAAAAAAACTTCGATGGTCGAATTTCTAATTTTTTTCTATTCAAAATTTGACCAATAGTAAAATTTGACCAATAGTAAATCTGCCCCTTAATATGTACTGTGCCTTTAAGAATTCAAATTAGACTATTAGCCATCTCAAACCTGCCAAATTTGTGTTTTAGGCTATGGGGGACCCATGGTGGACTTTTTTTTCCAGTGCAAAAAATGTTATTTGAATTTGCAGCTTGATCCTATTCGCCCATTTTTGAAAAATCTCTGGAGTATTAGCAACTATTGTATCAATTCTAACAGCTGCCTGTAATGAAACCCAGAGATTCTGCTCAGCAGGGACAAAGATAAGAAATCGATCAACTAAATGGATCAATTTAGAACAGTTTACAGGGTCGGTGACCCCCCCCCTCCCAGAGCTGCTTTAGAATGTGAAAATGACACTTTACACTTCAATATTAGAAAAAAAAGGTCACACATAGAAAATAGAAAGAAATTGGAAATAGTCATTATTTCTGGTGATCTATCTGAAAACAACTACCGGTAGTTTTTTTAGGTGAACAATTAATTAATGAGCTTAAGTCACACAAATGGGCCTATAAAAAGTAGGGATGCACCAAATCCTGCATAAAAGCATTGTAATCAGAATGTAATCCAAACCCTCGTTTGCAAATTCAAACATAAGCTAATTTTGCATTTGTCATAAATAGTTGTCCACAGCTTTGAAATCTCGTGATTTTCAGGGAGTGGATTTAATTAAGCCACGAAGCAGGCCTTGCAATTTGCATTTTTGGGCAAATGGCTGACAAGCTGGTCTTCTCCATGTTAAGTGGGATGCTTGTTTTAAAGGGATACTGTCATGGGAAAAAAAAAAATTTTCAAAACACATCAGTAAATAGTGCTGCTCCAGCAGAATTCGGCATTGAAATCCATTTCTCAAAAGAGATACTAGATTTTTTTAATATTTCATTTTGAAATATGACATGGGGCTAGACATATTGTCAATTTCCCAGCTGCCCCAAGTCATGTGACTTTTGCTCTGATAAACTTCAATCACTCTTTACTGCTGTAAGTTGGAGTGATATCACCCCTCCCCTTTTCTCCCCCAGCAGCCTAACAACAGAACAATGGGAAGGTAACCAGATAACAGCTCCCTAACACAAGATAACAGCTGCCTGGTATTTCTAAGAACAGTACTCAAGAGTAAAAACCCATGTCCCACTGCATTCTATTCAGTTATATTGAGAAGGAAAAACAACAGCCTGCCAGAAAGCAGTTCCCTCCTAGTGCTGGCAATCTGTTTGCTCTTTTTAGAAATGGATTTCAGTGCAGAAGTCTGCTGGAGCAGCACTATTAACTGATGCATTTTGTAAAAAACATGTTTTCCCATGACAGTATCCCTTTAAGGGGGAGCCCAAAGGAAGCAGAAGAGATGCCACTAAAGGAAGCAGAAGAGAAGCCACCAAAGGAAGCAGAAGAGAAGCCACCAAAGTTAGCAGAAGAGAAGCCACCAAAGGAAGCAGAAGAGAAACCGCAGAAGGAAGTAGAAGAGAAGCCATTGAAGGAAGCAGAATAGAAGCCACCGGTAGCAGAAGAGACACTGCCAAAGGAAGCAGAAGACAAGTCACCAAAGGAAGCAGAAGAGAAGCTGTTGAAGGTAGCAGAAGAGAAGCTGCTGAAGGTAGCAGACGAGAAGCTGTTGAAGGTAGCAGAAGAGAAGCTGCTGAAGGTAGCAGACGAGAAGCTGCTAATGGAAGCAGAAGAGAAGCCATGGAAGGAAGCAGAAGAGAAGCCATGGAAGGAAGCAGAAGAGAAGCCCCAAAGGTAGCAGAAGAGAAGCCACTGAAGGTAGCAGAAGTGAAGCCAGTGAAGGTAGCAGAAGAGAAGCCACTGATGGAAACAGAAGAGAAGCCGCCAAAGGAAGCAAAAAAGAAGCCACGGAAGGAAGCAGAAGAGAAGCCCCAAAGGCAGCAGAAGTGAAGCCGCTGTGGGTAGCAGAAGAGAAGCCATCAAAGGAAGCAGAAGAAAAGCTACTGATAGAAGCAAAAGAGAAGCCACAGAATGAATCAGAAGAGTAGCCATAGAAGTAAGTAGAAGAGAAGCCGCCAAAGGAAGAAAAAGAGAATCCGCTGATGAAGAAGACTGCCTGCCATTTTTTAAAGGTAAGTACCACTGATTACCAGTGAGTTTTTTGTTTTCTTTTATTCCCCTGGCAACCAGGGTTTTTAAAAATGGGGAGGGCCTTGCCGACAATGCCACATGTTTATAAGTAGGCTGCTTTAAGTAATTTTTCATGGCTGCATTTTACTCCAAGTCCAGTCCTGGCACAAAGGATTTCGATGAATCTGAAACCTGCAAAAAATGCTAGGATTTGGTGCACCCCTAACAAGAACCTTCGATCTAAGGTAACAATTAATTAGGCTGAGTTTGCTATAAAAATGTAGTTGCCCCTTCAAATCAGGGAAATATGGAGAGAACTGATTTATTTTAATTATAAATACATGCTGTTTTACAATTCTGCCTTTAAAGGACAAGGAAAGTGTAAAATAGAATAAGGCTAGAAATGGTGTATTTTGTATACTAAACATAAACATGAACTTACTGCACCACAAGCCTAATCAAACAAATGATTTATGCTTTCCAAGTTGGCCACAGGGGGCTGTCATCTTGTAACTTTGTTATACATCTTTGCAAGACTAGACTACATACACATGCTCAGTGTGGCCTGGGCTTCTTAGGGATCGTCATAAATGATCAAAAAACAAACTGCTTGAGTTCTGCATGGCTGGTAAGTAAGGCAGGGGTTCCCTCTGCTGTTCATAAGTATGATTGTTTCCCTCCCAGAAGTTAGGGACCGTCTGACAATTCCTATCCACAGCACTAAATGAAGGGAGAATTTCACTGCATACGGTCAGGTTTCTTATAAAGATGGTACACATTTTTTGATAAAAGTATATTGGAGATATTTCTTTTTCATTAAATAAAGCAAAAATGGGATTTTATTTCTTTGCCTTTCCTTGCCCTATAAGTTTAAAATAAAGTTTAAAATGATATGTTTCACAGAGAACATTTCTTCACAAAAAGAAATCTGTTCCCTGAATATTTTGTCAGTTATGTATAATCATAAAAAGATGCTCAGAAGAGACTGCCTTAACTGCTTGTCCCGTGCAATCTCAGCATTGTTAACTTTTCACAACCTTTAAATCAGTTGATAGCACTCTACGGTTTCATGGCAGCGATGACACAGCCTTTATCGTTACTGATAAACCCGCAGCATCTGGAAAATGTAACTGAAGTCAAAATGGATTAAAGTGGGTTCCTACAATGCACAGCTGATGAGGAACGAAGAACCAACACCAACATTTCTAAGCTGGCTCCTTCTTCACTTTGACCTCGGAATGGTAAGACTCTTCAGCAGAAGAATATTTTATGACTTATACCTGCCCCCATACAAGGTATGTTGTCCCATTTGTTGGGCCAGTTGACATTGGCTTGGTAATAAAGAGGAAGAATTCTTGGCTGCTTCTAATGGAGAGGTAACAGTTGGACCATATGATGTGGCAGTTTTTGTGGTAATATCTCTTACTTATTAAGTCAATAGTACAGTCAATACCACCCAAACTGTCGACATGTTAAGATTCCGCCCTGGTGTTTTTTACACTTGTATATATTGCTAATAAATATGAATGAGCTGGAGAGACGCTACTTCCAACCCCTTTTTCCTTGGTGTTCTGATCATCCTTTAAAGATCTGTTATACCCTTCTTGCTGAATTTTGCCTCATGCGGAATACTTATGCCTGCATAGTTTTATGTTACCTCTTGCTGTAGTCCATGCGCAAACAATGAGGCAGTTGCTACTACACACAGGGTAATACTTGTGCTGCCATATATTTATGGTATCCCTCTATATAGGTTATGGGCTTAATTGTGCTTGGCATATTGAAGCAGCTATTCTGCCATATATTTATGGATTCACTCTGTACAAAATAAAAGAAAAGACAGTGGTACCTCTTAAGAGTGCCATAGATAAAATTAAAAGAAATTTATACCTTTAGCTTCTAATTGCAAAGTCCATCTTAAAATTTGCTTTTCTTATCATTGACATAACAGCATTTCAATCCAATTAATGGGTATTTAAAGCCAGGAATTTCCAATCTTTTTTTTTTACTCCTGAGGATGCCAAATAAAGGCTGGGATTGGCTATTTGGTAGCCCTTTTGTGGA
This sequence comes from Xenopus borealis, assembly GCA_024363595.1. Lineage (NCBI taxonomy): Eukaryota > Metazoa > Chordata > Amphibia > Anura > Pipidae > Xenopus > Xenopus borealis. The sequence goes on along the minus strand of CM044440.1, from coordinate 129,708,771 downwards.
CTAACAACTTTTTTGTCAGTGCACCTAGTTTTTATGTAACCAAAACTTGCTTCCAAGCCAAGAATACAAACATAAGGACCTGCTTTGGGGCCACTGATAGCACCATCCAAGGGGTTGAAGAAAACTTTGCTTGTGAGCTACTGGTTGGAGATCATGGATCAGTATTTCAATCCAATTTTCAATTTTTCTTAACAGGTATTTTCAGCCAGGAGACCCCAACGTTTTATACCCGTGAGCCATATTTAGATGTAAAAAAAAAAATACTCCTGGGGATGCCAAATAAAGGCTATGATTGGCTATTTGGTAGCTCTTTCATGGACCAAAACTTGCCTCCAAGCCAAGAATACAAACATAAGCACCTGCTTTGAGGCCACTAAGAGTACCACAAGGGGTTGTAGAGCAACAGGTTGCTTGTGAGCTACTGGTTGGAGATCACCGTTCTAAGTAATACTCCTTGATACATGCCTTCCAGACAGTGCCGATAAGTGCACGAGGAAAGAATTTGGAAAGCAGTTATGTTCTCAATTCTCAACCAAACATTCAAAACAGACCAATTTGGACAACCAAGTGGGTGAAAAGCAGTTTAGATTCAGCTAGGATAAAACAATCCCAAAATTTCACATCTACAATCATTTTTTGCTTACAAGGATTGTTTATTTTTTTTTTTTTTTTT
>CM044440.1:129681000-129701466 GCA_024363595.1 Xenopus borealis | reverse complement strand
CTGTGTATATATATATATATATATATATATATATATATATATTTGTCTAAGAGGTGTTTTTGTTCTCCCTTTTTTTTACGTGGATATAAACTTCAATGAAGATTGGCATCCAAAAAGGTTTTTTTTTTGTCTTCAATCACAGCAGAAGAACGGCAATCGTTTATTTTTCTCTCCAAAACAAAATACACCACAGACAGATTAAAACAACAAACGGTCTGCAATAAAACAATTGTAAAATAAACGGAAAAAAAAAGACGAAGTGTCTAAAGCACATCAAAAACAGATGAACACGTCTGTGATCCTCTTTTTAACAACTGAAATTTGGGTCTTCCCTCTCTAATATGGGCTCTGACGGCGTTAAGAAGAAAACTCTGTTGCATGTGTTTCCATTTAGCTAAAGAGCCGGAGAGCGATTCACAGACCTTGAAAATATAACAATCATATTTGGGCAGCAATTATCTTAATAAGCAAAATGTTAAAAGCCATCAAGATCCTATGTATATATATCCAATGGTCCACTTAGATTATCCAGCCCTGCTCTTCAAGCTTCCTTATAGCTGAGCTTGCACTCTACCTCATTTTAAGAGAATTACACGGTAATAAAAAGATATTAACCACCCGACATTTTTTACTTTGAGGATGCAGATTTCAAAACCTACTAAAATAATAGAGCAGCCATATGTAGGGAGGCTTCAATTTAAGGGTGGAAATTCAGAAGAGTCAATGCAAAAAAAATAGACAATTATTATAAGCAATGGGTAAGATAAATGGAGATGCCTCTACTTTTTTTTTATAACTGCTGAGATTGTAAAACAAATTTGTTTTCAATGTAGAGGTATAGGATCCATTATCCAGAAACCTCTGAATTACGGAAAGGCTGTCTCACATCGACTCATAGAATCCAAATTTGATCATTAAAAGTGATAAAAGTGATTTCTGTAATAATAAAACAGTAGCTTGTACTTGACCCCAAATAAGATATAATTAATCCTTATTGGAGGCAAAACCAGCCGATTGGGTTCATTTCATGTTTACATGATTTTCTAGTAGACTTAAGGTATGAAGATCCAAATTAAAGAAAGATCCGCTATCTGGAAAACCCCAGGTCCTGAGCGTTCTGGATAACAGGTCCCATTCCTGTATATATTGAAATGTTTTTAGATTCTAAAAAATATATAATGCCTAGCCCATAAATCAGGAGAATTTTTGCTTTTTACAGTCAATGGACCTTCATGATAGAATTAGGCAAGTTACGAGCCAGAAATTAAAACCTTATTATCAGTAGTAACGCTATGAGGATGATTTTAAATTAACCCCTTCTGCAGGGAAGGAGCTAAAGCATGAATTTTGACTGCTGCAATTAAGGCAGAAGGAAACTCAGCAGCTCAAGGCTATAAAATCTGCATCCCTAGGGCACACAAGGGTGCAAATAAGGGCAGACAGTTGGATACTAGTGATGGGCGAATCTCCTGAGTTTCGCTTCGCCGAAAAATTCACGAATTTCCAGAGAAATTCGAGAATTGGCGAAAAATTTGCGAAACGAGTCGCGTTTCGGGAATATATTCGCCAGTGGCGAATCGCGGGAATTCGCCGCAAATTCGCCCCTGGCGAATAAATTCGGCCATCACTATTGGATACATATACACAAATGGAAATGGAGATAGGTTTATAATTTCTACAGATGATGTGGTCTACACAAAACAACACAGTTGAAATTTTGTTTTTTTTGTTATCTTTGTAAGCTCTAGTTTTGTAACTTTAGCATTACCAGCAAAAAAATAAATTTATAGGTAGGTTTTTAAATATATCTACAATATCTTCAACAGAAAACACAAGGAATATTATTGACTGGAGGAATGATATCGGAATAAAAACGTAGTCTATCAAGGCAAGTGCTACTTTTGACCAGACTGAGACAGAACTTTAGACTGAACTTAACAGAGCTGAGACTTTGAAAGGCAGTTTGTATTAAGAGCTTCTGGCTGTTAAGGGGTAGAACATTCAACACTGTAATCGCTCCCATTCAACATAAGGAGGGTGACTTACAAGGAAGAAAATAAGAGAAGCAGACTTACCTTCTTGACAGCCTTGTCTCAAGTTTAAATCCAGTCTCCACTGACAAAACCCCTAAAAAAACCTAACTTTTGGTTAACTTTCTTCAGGAACCTGTTTGTTTAAATAAAGAAGTTTCTTTTTTTTTCCCCCCCTTCTTTAAGCCATTTTTATTTTGCAGATGATTTGTTCAGTGCTCAGTCTGAAGACAGGCACTTCCAGACTATAAAACATGTAATTTAAGGACACCATGCAATTAAGACAAAGTGTTATTTTGGTGAGCTTGGAATTTCACAGTGTCCTTCCATTTGCTTTGAAAGTTTAGGAACAGAATAGTAAAAATGGTTTGCAGTACGAAAACTACATTAGATCCTAATATAAAGAGCGTAACCACGGAATGCGAATGTGCCGGCCCTGTACCATTAACTCACGGATTCACACAGTCAGCGGGTGCGCCACTAAGTCGCTGTTTGTTTATTTAGACAAATACATACTTTAGTGCACAGTCTCTCACTGGATATGTCAAATGTGGAATTTTGCATCTTCTACTTTTCACCTCAGAGTAATTAAATAACAAGCACTAAAAGAACTGCTACTTGTTATACTGAATGCCAACTGTGATGAATAACATACACTGGCACAGAAGCCAGGGCAAAGTACAAACATCTACATTTTATAGCAGACTTTTAGGGTTCCCATCTGCAATCTGAAACATGGCAGGGTGACTCTTACCTTATAGTAAGTCTACGGGTACATGACAATTTTGAGATTATCAGTCATCCTCGAATAGCCCCTCATTTTAATCAGCATTCAAGCTAAGCTCACATGGGGGGCAGCCCCAAAGACTTGGAAGCTGTGCACTAATGAATGCTCCAGTTTGTCGCTAATGAAGTTTATTTTAAAATGCTAAAAGCTACTTTGAAGGGAATGGATTAAATACCAAGTCTAGAAAGTCCCAAAGGATAGGGTGATAATTAAGGCAGAAGTGATCAAACAAATTTCACAAAAAAAAAAAGCAAAACTGCACTTTGGTGCAATCAGTATCAGATTCAGAAAGAAAAAAAAAAGATTGCAACTGCCCCACAATGTCTTATAAGAATCAACACTAGCACATAGGTCAGGTCAGGAACTTAGCAAGTCAGTAAAAAAAAAAGACATTATTCCCCTAAGAACCCACTAGTTGTGAATGAGATCAGAGTCAGAACATGTTGTCTGATCTCAACGAATAAAATTGCACGTGCATCAAACACACCAGTGTTTACAGAAGTAATGGCCTTTGAAAGCCTTCGTTGGAATGTATATCCTTTGGTTGAATGTATATTTGAAAGATATCCCTTGGGTGAACGTTGGCACTAGTGCATAGACAAAAACATTGACATTGTTAACTATACATTTTTGCCCATGTGGCCTCTTACAAGCAGAAATAGGTGCCAAAAGGAGAGTAAATCCAAATATTTCACTCTATGTGTGCATGTCCCCTTATGTAAATGATGTTTACTTCTCTCCATTTTTTGTATCTACTTCTCTACTCTACATGGAACCACAATGAGATCTTACTGCTGCAACCAAAAGTCTTGGGAGTCCATAGTTATGGAGACAGCTGGATGTAGTTGGTACAATTTAGAAGAAGAGCCAGCCTGATTCCCTTATGGAATTGGGAGGTTGCCTGTCTTGGAGATGGTCATGTCCATTGAGAAACCTATACTTACTAGCTGCTTTTGGGTGCACCTGTCTTCTCAAGTTCTTTAATAAGACTGAGAAAAAGAAGTTAAGGAACCAACAGTTTGTGTCTGCCCCCTCTGCTCTTGGTTTTATTGCCTACGTGTGCTTAGTGCAACTGTGCCAAAGAACATAGGGTGACATGTAAAGATGAGCTAGCACTGCCATCCCATCATTCAAAGGACACAATCTATTCATGAAAGTTGAGATGATGTGCCTTTAAGTTCTCTGTGGGATGCCTATAAAGGAAGAAGGTACGTTGATTTTTTTTTTGTTAAATAAAAGCAAAAAAAGTGATGGTATTAAAGGTGGAGATTAGATTTACATTACCTTTTAGTATGTTATAGATTGACCCATTCTAAGCAACTCTTCAGCTGGCATTCATAATTAAGTTTTTCTAGATTTATAGGCCTTTCTATTCAGCTCTTTTGACAATACAACTGAATAACAAGCTTGATGGTGGATAGCTTGTATTCCTCAGGCAAATTGGGTCCTTTCATTGTGCTGCACTAGAGTATTCTTTTTTTTGTGCAAAACTCAGAACTATAATTGCATATGACTGAGCCTAAGCAGCTGATTGATCATTCATACCACAGGTTCCTCTAATTGTGAATAGAAAGTGGACTCATTCCCTGAAGTGAAAAAAATCTATAATAGTAATATCTTTAACACTACCTAGGGATAAAATTAAAAAAAATAACTGTGCGCCAAATAAAAAGGATTTTGAGGGGTACTGGATTTCTGTGAATTATAAATATGGGTCTTACTCTAGGAAAGCCCAAGAATTTGGGGTTAGATAGAGACAGAGGAAACATTTACTTTAGTCCAGTAGATGTTCAGAATGAAAAATTATTTTAAAGAAATGAATATCAAGCCAGATACTGCCAGCAGTTCATTAAAAGCACCTGAAAAATTATGAAATGCACAAAGGGGATGAGTATAGAAACTCAAAGGTTATGCAAAAGAAGAAGGAACAGCACCAGGAATAAGAAAAAATATAATTAAATAAATGGCCAATACCAGAAACTGTACAATAAATTACAGTCACTAAAGGTGAGCAGGTTCCTCTTTCGGTGCAAAAGATTCCCACATGACATTTGGTTTCAATCTTAGTACATGCTGTGGTGAAGACAAAAATGTCCACGTTCTCCCTAGTCACGAAGTCTAAATGTCATTGGGAGGAAGACTATTTCATTGTTTTCTACCCACGTTTATCTGAAGCACTTCCTTCTGGTCCCTCACCTTATTAATCTAGAAGCAGTGAAGTTCTTCTGAAGCTAAAAGGTGGACTGCTGTATAGCCTCATACATTTTAATACACATGAAAAATTAAATAAAAAATGTAAAAAAACTTTCTATGTTCTACCTAATCACAAAGTTTAAACATCATTATCTGTAGAAATAAGTCAAATCAACTGGACTTGTTGTGTTTTTCTTGAAGAGGTGTCACCAGAATTCCAACTGGCTTTCTCAGTTCTGAATTGAGAAAGCCAGTTGGATGACTGGTGAAACGTCTTCAAGAAAAACACAGAAAGTCCAGTTGATTTGACTTATTTCTACAGATATACCATGAACTGGATGAATGAGAACCTTCACAAATCTAGTCGTTGTTAAGGAAAGAGTTCAACAGATTTCTGCCTATCTGATGCCCTTGCTTCTGGTCTCACACCTTATTATTCTAGAAGTAGTAAAGTTCTTCTGAAGGCAAAGGGGGCCCATCTGAGCCTCATACTTACACACAAGAGACCTTATTAATGTATCATGTTGCTATGACCCGTGATTTTGTTGATTGAAAAGGGAGTACCCACATGTGACATTTGCATTGTGAATTTTGCTCCTTCTGTATTTTGTTGGTGTTGAAGACAACATGTGCATTTTCATATAATCATAAATAGAGTACATTAACAAGCAAAGCAAAATGTAGTCACAATTATGCATGTTAAAAAAAGTTGATGTATTTTAAAACCATATTTATCGTACGGTAACACATAAAATTGAACTAGGGACATTTACAAGCTCTATACCCACACTCTTCCATTTTACAAAGTGGGCACATAAAATGATGATGATGACAAATACAGAAGGATAACCAGATCCCAAAGTCATAGAAGGACTCTCCCCAGATAACTTGCCATTGTCTATACCAATTTTTCTGCTTCTTATACATCCCTGACATTACTAACAGCCTACTGTATGAATGACGCCCAATCCAATTCTTGTTAAAACTTTCACTCATGATACAACAGATGAAGCGAATTAGGGATCAATCGTTTCATTTCTGCTGACTGTGGGGGAACATCTGTTGGCACCCCTAAAGATGCTGCAAGCTCCTCCAATATTTCACAGCACAAACCAAGACATAAATAACATAGATAGTTTCCCAGAGATTAACCAATTCATTACCAAAACCACAATGCATTTTGGATGAGCGCATAATGGTCTCCCAGCACTAAGCTATCCCTAAAAATATCAATAACAAGAATAACCTAAATTTCAATTAAAGTGTAAACAAAGAGCCATGATCATCCAAACATTTTTGTCGTATATGTGCCACATAATTATGTGTATTGTTAAAATTTGGGGGGGGGAGCAAGGGATTTTTACATCAATTCTAGCAATGGTCATGTTTCTGCTTGAATAGAGGAGTTGAGTTAAATTGTTTAGTCGCTTCTTTTCTCTTACAAAGCAGCAGTTCTATTTTGCTTTATAGCTGAGAGTTAAAAGAACAGTAATACCATAACATTTATATTTTAAATTGACGTAGAATTTTTTTTCTGGTCTGTAGTACCATGAATAGTAGGCCAACGATGTAAATGCAGAGATTATGTAAATGGGAAGGAAATTAGAGATCAAGTTCAGTCAGAGGGAATTCTGGTGAGAAGGGTGGCAGCAGAGGGATAGGAAAGCAGAGGTATCCTAAAAGCGGAGATGGGAGCTTAATGTTGGGCAATTATAGATTTGCAAATCAATATATTGCCAGTAAATTTGTATACTGGCCTCAGCTGTTATTTTAGTGAAATACTGGTTGGGTGGTAATCCTTGCGGGTATCTACCCCAGGAGAGTGACCACCTATTCAATAAATCACCCAAGTCCAAGTGCCTTTTCAATATGTCATGAGTACCATGTTGGACATGTGTAGTGCAATTAAAACAATTACTATTCAGGCGATAAGGTTGCCCAGAGTGCCACAATGGATTCCTCGGAGAAAGAAAGAAAATGGCAAAAGATGTTAGAGAAGAGGAGTGCAGGCAAGGTAGAATGTTTTATTTAGAATGCTTTGATATTTACAACGAATTGTAAATATCGCCCAGTGAGTTTGAGCTTCCTTCTCCTAAAGGTCAATGGCACATGGGGAACTTTGTTACACACAGAAAAATCACATTCCCCGCAGGTGACAAAATGCACAAAAATACTTTGCCACTGCCCTGAATGCAAATCAATGAGGGATGCACAAATCCTGCTATTCAGGGTTTGTCCAAATAGCTGAAATCAGGGGTATGGATCTGGATGAATACTGAACCGAATTTGAACCCCTTATCTGCATAAGAAAAGCTGACCCATAGGTTTCAGTTATATAGGATTCGGATTCAGCTTAGTCAGGCTCTTGGATTTGGCCGAATCTGAATCCTGATTAAAAAAAATTCTTGGATTAGGTTGAATCTTTGCTACATCCCTAAAATCAATTCAAGGTATTTGGGGGGTTGTTGTGCTTTGAACATGATTTCCCCATTGGAGATAAAGCCCTCCCATGTTTAATTGCTCATAGACTACAGAATGATTTAGATAAGAACAGTAAGCAAGAAGAAGGAAACAACACTATGGCAGTTGAATATATTCAGTGGCATGAAACAGCCCAGTGCTTATTAGGAGAAGACACAAATCAAATGGAAATATTTTTAACATTTCTCGGATGACTGCATCCCTGAACAAGAAATGGCACATTTTATTTATGGTTTATATATAATTCTAAACATTTTATATAACAAATAAATAATTCCAGGTAATACATCTTTAAACGTCCCTTGGATACAAAGCCAGGTCTGCTGCCTGAATTTATGTAGACAGACTTGATTTCAACTCTGTTGAGGAATCTCCAACCTAGAGCTTCTGTGACAGTCAATTACGTAGCAACCAGCTAAGCAGTTAGCGAGCAGTAGTGATGGGCGAATCTACCCAGTTTCGCTTCGCTGAAAAAATTAGCGAAACAAGTCGCGGCACGTTTTTGATGAGTCGCGTCATTTTTAGCATGAGTCGCTTTCGTCGTGTTGCGTCAAAAACGACGCGCAACTCATTTTTTTTCGCGAATTTTCGCCAGGCGAATTTTCACTGGCGCTTCGCGAATTTATTCGCCAGCGGTGAATCGCAGGAATCGCCGCGAATTCGCCCATTACTAGCGAGCAGCCTCCCAAAAACACTCAATAGAGGGTCTCTTTACAATGAGTTACAGATTCCCAATAACAGAAAGACAAGAAGCAAAATGAATAACAGAAAGGATCCAACCACCCAGTAAATCCAAAGCAGACACAGCCCCAAAAAGAAAAAGATGTGAATTATTATAAATCATTGCTGTTGCTGGGGAATATTAGGCATCTGTCTGTGCCAGTTTCACTCACTTTCCTTGGTATAATCATACATTCAGAATTAAATTCAAGAAAACAAAAAAAAAGGAAATATATGACTTGAAGTTTCAAAGCCTGAACTGAGTATTGTACAATTTCTCAGTTCTGCACTCCATATGCTTTCACCGTACCGGAGACTTTTGCTGTATTTGTACTCTCTCCAAATCCTCATGAGTCAGAAAAATTAAAAAGCTATATCCTTCTGGATGCCAGGAAAGGCCTTACCACGGATCCTTTTGTCAAAATAGAAAGAAAAAAAAAGAAAAGAAAGCCACACTGAAAGTCTGTCCCCCTTTGAGAGCTCTGATGTCATCAACCACATGATACTGCCTTCTCCAGTAACGTTGCTTCCAAAAAAAAATAGGAGTTTTAAAGCCTTTGCTTTTTTGGATTGTGTGAATGCTTCATTCGCCTCACAAACAACCACAGAACCACAAGTGCGGTGCACGATTTTCTCCAGGAGGACAGCTTGGAGCCTTTGGTCTTTCAATGGTTAATCTCCGCAGGTCGCTACCAGCCGTTGAGACCATCGCTGTCGGTAAGTGCCTCTTAAACCACAATAGGTGCGTAATGATAGTCTCTTACTTTTTTGGGCCACGCTGTTAAATTCATGTATGTGCTTTGATAGAATGGCTAATATAAAACTGGGGAGTATAGCAGACAATATTATAAGAGTGGGAATAAAGTGGAACTATCCATGGTGACAACACTTTCTATTTTCAGCCTGAGGGATATTTACGGCTGGGACGTACAAAAGGTGGTCAGGGCAAGAAGGTCCATGGCGTCCAACAGTCTGTTCAGCCAGATGACGCCATGTCAGCAAAACTACTTTTGGGGTAAGTACCTTCATTGTTCAGGTGGTTTGGATATGGGAAGATTTAGGGTCAGGTTGGTTTGGACCCGTAGACTGAAGCAGAGTTAACTGGCGGCCCGCGATTGCCCGGTGCGTGTTGGAGAGGCAAGCCACAAATTGGTCCATTACCGAAAGGCTATCATTAGGAGAAAAATGAAACCTTAGAAAATTCAACCATCCCAAACAAAAATCCATATCTACCTTAATCTAACGGGGGGCCATAGTTCACCCCCATTGAAGCACTGAAAGAAAACAAAATTAAGACTTCAACATCACATGTCAGGTGTATCACCTAGAGAGGTATTTAAGGCACAACTTAGAGACAGACCACAGTCTGTAAAAAGTCAACTAATCATTTCAACGAGCAGCTCACTTGAATTCCCTTCCTACTTCCCGGCACCCCACTGTTTAAAGGAAATTAGGAAAAATAGGATTTAACCGCAGCAGAGTATTGGATGCTTTGTGTGCTGCAACTTGGCAGAACATTTAGGGAGCAGAAAGGAAGAAAAAAATACAGGAGCAAGCGTTTCTAGGTGAAATAATTTACGTGCTGCCTATACATATATACACCATTCACTTCCACTACAACATGGGGGGGGGGAGGTTCATAGACTCCCAACCTGTGCATTCGATATTAGAGGCATCTAGTAGCTGTCTAGTAGTCAAACAACTGCACAGTAAACACAGATGTCCTTAAAAAAAGTTATACAGATATAGAATGAAATGTCAATCCAATGGGGGGGTCTCAGCAACATGCTGCACAGGCCAAAGGGTTAACTCCATTTTCAGACCTCCCCAGCACATTAGCACAGTGCCGACCCAAAAGAACACAATCTCTTTGTTTTACACTATGGGGAACGACAAATAAATCTGTCAAAGTGATGCTAGAATGAATACCGTGAGTGTTAAAAAGAGTGAAACGCACCAGGTGAATGGAGTGCGCTTCACACTCCGCGGGAATGGCATCATATTTTTTTTTTCTGCTTTGGTTTTTGCTTTTGGAAGCATCGGGGTAAAAAAAAGTGGAAATTGATTTTTCTTTTCACCTTTTTTTTTTCTTCGAGGCATAATTGAGACAGATCTGTATTCATTCTAGCTGAATCATCCATTGACACAGAGTAAGGGCACTGCTATGAACTTCAGAACACTTACAACATTTTCTGAATCCAGTCCATGATGAGAGGCTGGTGGTGTTGGTACTGGAGGGTCTATTTCTCCTCTTTGGCTGCTCAAAGAAAGATGCCAATTGAGCTCTTTACAACAGTGAAGGCTCGTCGTTCCCATACCTGGTGGTGGGAAAGCTCATTCATAGCCCTCCCTGCTTCTGCTGTGCAATTGGCTGCCTCACATGGCATTTGAATAGAGAAGGGAGAAGCGTGGGTTTTAAAAAAAAAAAGAAAGAAAAGACTCAACATTACATAGGCCTGCAAAATTTGAGGTCCCACAATCTGTTAATTACACGATGGCAAGTGGGAATGATGGGTTTCTAGTCAAGGTGGGAATTTAGCAAGACTGGCCAAATCCATGTGTAATGCGTGATGGCGTGCCACCTACCTACAGAATCAATATGCTTGTGATCATCAGGAGTTCTACATGATATATTACAGGTATGAGACCTGTTATTCAGAATGTTCCGGACTTGAGTTTTTCCTGATACCGGATGTTTCAATAATTTTGATCTTCATACCTTAAGTCTACTAGAAAATCATGTAAACATTGACCAAACCAAATAAACTGCTTTTGATTCCAATAAGGATATCTTAGTACAAACTGCTGGTTTATTATAACAGAGAAAAAAGAAATAATTTTGTGAAAATTTGGATTATTTGATTATAATGGAGTCCACGGGAGAGGGCCAGGTGCTTTCTGGATAACAGGTTTCTGGATAAGCTTTATCTATATTCAAACACCTTTTCCTATGTTCCATCTCACCAAAAACGAGCTGCACAAATGGATCACTGCATAGAGGGTAGCCAGACCCCATTATCCCTGTGTTTACAAGAGGAAACAGAGTTTACATGTTTCGGGAGTTTTTCTTTCTTTGCCTCTACTTCCAAAAGAGATTAAGGAGAAATTCAGCTGGCGAAAGTCGTCATCATTTGCAAAGTTGACGGCTGAATTCACCTCTGCAGAGAAGGGCTGGTTCTGTGTGGGCTGAGACGTCGATCTCTAAAGCAATAAAGTGCCTTCCACTACCGTGCAGTTTCTGGAGCCCCAGACCAATTAGATAGCGAGCTATAAATTATGATATTTCAAGACAATATTTGTTTTACTGTCAATGTGGTGGCATTTCACACAGGATAAACACATAGAACTTGGCAAGTCAGTTTATCTAGTCCAATGCTGAAATACAGTTCTTATCAGTGGTTTAATTTGTTCATTGAATTGTTCTCATTCTGCTGGATTCAATTCTATGTATTACTGACAATCTTTGTTCCTCAAACTTCATTTTTGTGTCTTGTTGTAAGTTTAGTCACCTATAGGAATGTTTCTCTCCAGAACTCAAGTTAATTCTCTTGATATCTCTGAAGGCTTCTGTCCAACGTACATCCTATATTTTTTTTATTTGTATGGATTAAGGTCCATTTTTGTCACAGATCCTGCAGCATTGTAGTTTAACAGCCCAGTTGTATTTGTATCATTCTGTAGATAGGGCCTCCAAAACCCCATACTCTCTTTCACCAGTAACGTCTACCTTCCATGTTTCAGCTACTACTATATGTTTATACAGCAGCCTCCACCGCTGTCCTGCTTTGCTCACTCACTTTACTTTATCCCTCAAACTTCATTTTTGTGTCATGTTTAGTCACCTACAGGAATGTGTTTCTCTAAAGAAATTCTCTTGCTCTCTCTGAAGGCTTCAGTCCAACATTCATCCCAACTTTTATTTTAATTGTATGGTCCATATTTGTCATAAACCCTGCAGCATTGTAGCTCAACAGCCCAGTTTTATTTGTATAATTCTGTACACAAGGCCTCCAAAAACCCATACTCAACCAGTAACGTCTACCTGCCATATTTCAGCTACTAATATATGTTTCTACAGCAGCCTCCACCACTGTCCTGCGTTGCTCACTCACTTTACTTTATCCCTCAAACTTCATTTTTGTGTCATGTTTAGTCACCTACAGGAATGTGTTTCTCTAAAGAAATTCTCTTGATATCTCTGAAGGCTTCAGTCCAACATTCATGTCATATTTTCTCATATGGTCCCTGTACCATTGTAGCTCAATGGCCCAGTTTGATTCGTCAGTTTTTATCTCATATCTGTAGATGAGGCCTCCAAAGCCCAATGCTGAAGATTCTGTTTCCCCACTAACTTCTACCTGCTTCTAATATAGGTCTATCCAGCGTTCTCTGCTGCTGAACTGCATTCCTTGCTCACTTTCAACAGGTTCACAACCAAAATATCACTGAAGAATAACAATGGTAGATTAGCCGCAATCTGGGCTTTCAGTGAAGAGGGACAATAGAATTAAAATGGCCTTCCAGAATCTCCAGTGCTTTGACTTAAAGTGCTTTCACTATCTTTATGGCTGTTATCTTGGCATCTCTGATAAGTTGTGACTTTAATTTTTGTTTTTCTTTATGATTATTTATCCTTTCAATTTTAACTATATGATATTTAATACGGGTACTCATGAGTTTGGAGTCACACGTATTTCTAGTTAGATGCTTTTAAATAGTGAGCCTATTTTTTACTTATCCAATAATTTCTGTCTTCATGTCAGCCCATGTGGCTGCTTTTGTGGTCTTATTATAAAGTGTAAAGTCTGATTTATCCTGAAAGTTCAATAACAATAAGGCCAAAAGTAAAGAAAAGTAAAGAAAATCATGATTCGGTAAAGGTGCATGTGGATCCATACAACTGAAAAAGTGATATTCTTTTGTAGTTAAGTAGAAACCTTTTAAAGAATATGAATATATTTATTGGTGGAGCTGAGAGTTGCAGGTCCCTTGGGCTGTGCAGGTGGTCGGAGAAAGGTCAAGTTAAGGACATAACATCAAGCCATCATTTAAAATGTTGGTGGATAGTTGGCATTAAACTCTTTATTGAGAGGTCTTCCATAGTGGCTTTTTTACTTCCTCTGAAAAAATTGGTACAGGTATGGGATCCGTTTTCCGGGAAACCCATTATGCAGAAAGCTCCAAATTACGGAGTGGCCATCTCACATTGACCCCATTTTATCCAAATAATATAATTTTTTTTTAAATGATTTTCTCCCATTGACTTATATACAACCTTGATAGGCCTGGGATGCCGGATTTGCAGATTCAAACTTTTTCCATCCTTGGTGTATTATAAATCTCAAAAAGTTAGAGGTTTTTTTTATCCTACTTTTTTTTTTTTTTTTAGTTTTTGGCATTTAGACATTAATAAGTAACCCCCATAGTGTCTTTATACAGGTCAGCTCTAATGGCCTTATTATTTTATTTAAAATAATACATCGCTAAACACTCTTTATAATGATATATATTACAGGTTACCCATGTTTATCTGAAGTCTATTTCTTGAATGGTGGAAAACTATACTTCGATAGGAATGAAATCACAAGCCTGAGAACATGATTAAATTGAACTCAACTACTGTAGGTGTACTAGGCCAGCATTCGGTAAATGAATAAACTCCATATGAATTTCATTACAGCAGCCTAGAACTATTTGTTTAGTACAGGTATGGGATCCATTATCCGAAAATCCATTATCCAGAGAGCTCCGAAAAACAGATTCTCCCATAGACTCCATTGTAATTAAATAATCCAATTTTTTGTAAATAATTTATTTTTTCTGTGTAATAATAAAACAGTCGCTTGTACTTGATCCCAACTAAGATATAATTAAACCTTATTGGAAGCAAAACCAGCTTATTGGCTTTATTTAATGTTTATATGATTTTCTAGTAGACTTAAGGTATAAAGATCCAAATTATGGAAAGATCTATTATCCGGAAAACCCCAGCTCCCGAGCATTTTGGATAAGGTACCATACCCATACCTGTATAATACAGCATTTAGTATTATGTAAACAAAAACAATACTAATATGATTTAGCATATATTAATAGGAAAGTATGACATCATTGCCATATTAAGAATCCATCAAGAATACACATATGGGATCCGTTATACAGAAGCCCATTACATAAAGGCCATCTCCCATAAACTGTATTTTATCTATATCACATTTACATTTTTAAAAAAAAGTCCCAGGGTAAGTCTGAAAATTCTTTTGTAAATAGAAACGCTGACCTTTAGATCAAATGTATTTTCTTCATTAACAAGTATTTTGAAAGCACAAAAGAACATTTAAAACATTCAGGTTACAATAAAATGATCAAAATGTCATCACGCATTTGGTCTTCTTTTGAAATTTTTATTGAAGCATTCAAATTCTATTTGGCCTTTCTTTAGCCTGAAACTACAGGTATCGCTGCAAAGAAGAATTATTCCTGAGACTACATTTCTTACTGCTATTAATATATATTTAACCATAGTCTGTTTTTAGAACTAGCTGTAACCCCCCCAAAAGTTGCATCATCAGTGGAAAAAAACCTCCAAGTTGTCTTAAAATATCATAGTCAATGTTTCATGTAAATTTGACATTTTGCACAAAAAGCATTCTATAAAGGCTCCCGCTATGTGGCACCCAACTGACTGGCTGACTCGTGGTTGCCTTGGCTACATGCCACCTCTACACCCCTTACTGCAGTTGCCAATGTAACTTGTGTATATAAAGAAAAAAAGAGACTCACTCAGCGATTATGATAGGTGAGGATCGGGCTGGGCTTTCATATATGCTAGGATGCCACTTCGAAGTGGGAATCCAGCAATATTTAAAGCAGGGGGTGTAACTGTAGACTCTATAATCTATAGTATAGAGAAAGCAGACCTTGAAGCTATGGGGGGGTCCCAGGAGGAATAGGGGGCCCCACGATGACCAAATAATGAGCAATTTCAACATAAATTGGTAAAACTGGACAACCTCTCTATATGCTGGGGGCAGGGTCGGACTGGGTAGCCTGGGTCCCACTGAGGCTGCTGCCCAGGGCCTCCCTCCCTTGTTGCACCACAACCGCCCGAAAAATAGAGGTCGTGGGAGGAAAGAAGCCAACTGAACTGGGTGCAGACCTGGTCCAGAGGGGCCCACTGGGTTTTTTCCTGGTGTCTCGCCAGTCCAGTCCAACACTGATTGGGGGTCCTAAAAAGAATGTGCTGTAGGACCCAGAAACATCTAGTTACACCACTGATCAAAAGTGACAGTACCAGGCTTCATGAACATGGAGGTAAACTTTCCCCCATGCACGTTACACAGAGCATCCAAGAAATGGGATTTTTTGATACTGCAACTATATTAGGTCAGTCAAAATATCAGACTTTTTGTGAGCAAAAAAAAACAACAAAGTAGATTTTTTTTAGCTGTCACAAAAATATCCAAATACAAGCAATACCCTATTGTAAATGTACAATAGAGAAATAATCTCCACCACAATCTGAACATTAGCACGGAACACTCCCGTCAGTGCATCAGTAACCAGCCTTTGTGCTGAATAAGCTCCAGCATGGAGTGGGTGGGCCAGTAAGT
Organism: Xenopus borealis; assembly: GCA_024363595.1. Classification (NCBI taxonomy): domain Eukaryota; kingdom Metazoa; phylum Chordata; class Amphibia; order Anura; family Pipidae; genus Xenopus; species Xenopus borealis. Next base: position 129,685,642 of record CM044440.1, on the reverse strand, counting down.
GCCAGAGAGATTATATTCAGGCTACCAAATGAATCTTTATTGAATAGAATCATTCATAAATCAGGGCTCTCGTTAACTTCAAAACCCCCTCAAATCCCACTAATCAATTAGGAGTCTTTCTGCAGCCGGAAAAATCCATGTGCTTTCAATTTCATAGCATTGGTGGTCCCAAAATACTGCCACGGAGCTCCGGTATTATTATTGTGTGTTTTTGGGTTTTTCCTTTCTATGCATTTTTTATTATACAGACATATAGGTCTTATTTCATGACTACTTCCTTGGTTAGAAGGATACCAACACATGTTACTGTTATTAATGTGTTCTGAGTATATTTGTCTTTTTTTTTTTTTTCATTCTATCATTAATTATGTTGGAATGAACAGGAAACGTTACCATTCTTACTGTTAATTTACGGTCAGTCAATGCGTTTCAACATGACATTCGTAATATATTACAAATACAAATTCATGCCGGTAAAACAAAACCTTTTTTTTTTTTATTTATTGTTTTCATTAAAATTGCCAAATTGTTGAAAAAAAAAAAACTATGCTCAGAAAACATTAAGGAGGTTATCAAAGTCTGAACTATAAAATCAGAATTTTTAGTGGGAATTTTTTTTCGAGACTTTTTTATATACTCCAAGCATGGAAAAAGTCTGAATCCAAAAATTCTCCATCTCAGACCTGCCAAGTAGAGATGAGCGAATTTGACTCGATTCGCCAAAACTAAGCCAAAATGCATTAAAGTCTATGGGTGTCAAGATTTTTTTTTGACATGCATCGTTTTTTTTAGATGCGCATAGTCATTCAAGTCTATGGGCGTCATTTCTGCTGCAAAATACGGTGGAAAAATTCACTGCCAACGTTGTATGTAAGTCAATGGGATGAGTCCCTATCCTATTTGAAAGTTTCTGTGGTCTAGAATTAGCCCAAAATAGTTGGATTAACTATTAACTTTTGGGGAAAAGCCAGAAAAAAAATGGAGTGATTTGGGGATTCAATTTTTGCAAAATTTTTCGGCTTTTGTCCCGATCCGATTAAATCGGATAATAATAATAATAATAAAGGTCCAATCATGAATTCTAGTTTGTTCATACTTTTTTTTATTAAAATAATCCCAAAAATTTAGATTTTGATAACTACGTCCCTTAGACACCATTCGTATTTCTTTTTATGTTCATAAAAACTTTGACGAGACTTCCAATATCCTCATATTTTAGAGTAGGGGGTTACATGATTTCCTGGATAAGAAGATAAAAGAAATTTGGAAGCCAAAAGTTCTGTGGTCTGCACTGGATTTTTACTATTTTACTATTTTGGGCAAAAATCCCAAAAACATGGATTTTCAGGAAAAAGACCAAATAAATCGTACAATTTGAATTTTTGCTAAATTTTTTTCTTGTTTGTCCCTGATCAAATTACATTGTGCTTTTCAAATAATAAATAAGGCCCAATCGTCGATTCTAGTTTGGTCGTACTTTTTTTTATCAAAATAATCAGAAAAACTGGTATTTTGTTAAATAAGACCCCCACATATTTACAGAGAAAAAAAACCCCACATCTTCATCCTTACAAAGAAGAAGAAAACAAAGAAACCCCAGACCTTGCAAACAAACGTATTTCAATTACACATCAAAACACATTCCACAAATAAAATTAACCCCTCGGAAGCCACACAGTAGAATAACCAACTTCTGAATACAATGCAAACTGATGTTGGAAGACCACAAAATCCCTTTGGCTCGGTTGAAACAGTAATGGTCGCTCAGTTCTGCTTTGAGTCCTTGAAGCTGTAATGTTAAGCTTGTGGTTTCATCTAAAAACGTGTGTTCCTTACATGGGAAACGCTGCTCTCAAATACACATTTCACTTACTATTTTAGACCCCTTGTTTGCCCTACAAGACCTTCTATATTCAGGGCAATTTTATTTGGGAAGGGGGGGGTCTAGCAACCCAATATTTACAAATTCTAACATTTCCCATGACAGTATCCCTTTAAAGATATATGAATATCAAGTGCAAGCTTAGGTTTAACGCTCCCATTTATTGTAAATGCCGTAGCATCAACAGTTTAACGCTTTCTGTTTGGCAGATAAAGCAGCTCAACTTGAGTAAGATAAAATATGAAATAACATTATCAAAACATTTTTCCAAAAAAATACAAATAAATCTAAAATCGAGACAGCGACTCCTAAACAAATTAGGGACTCGCTTAAACACATTTGAGCAAACGATTCCGTAGCAATATATCATCATACGATATTATATGATTTAGTAGAATAAAAAGCATTGTTTGTGGGGGGGGGGGGAATGTGGGTTGTGATGTCAGACGTTATTATAAAGTTAAAATAAGCATACATTTGCCCCAAATCTTATGCAGACGGCAGTTAATACTTGTCCCCTTATTAAATGGTTATTTGATAATCAGTATTTCGTTTTTTAATTTTTTTTTAAGAAAAACATATAAGGAGACATATAAATATTCGGCAAAGTCACTTTCATTGTGAAACAGAAGGCACATTTTCCCAAGTAAATAATCCAGCTAAAAAGCAAGTAACGACCGTTCCATATTGCCCTGGTTATACTTTACATGACCCGACCCCGCGGAGCAAAGACATAAATAATAAAATCACACAACAGCAATAACAATGACAAGGCTCATCAATAACATGCTCCAGCCTCCTGGCTAGTAAATTAGAAGCTGCCCTATGTTACGACTCACAAGCTAAAATGTTCAACGCTCTCCGTGTGCTACTCAGTATTTCCACAAATGAATTCATTTTTATAATGTAAGTTATGTGTTTATGTATTGCTATTGAAAGCAGTGTCTGACCCTTACTATCCTCTGCACTGCTGGCTCAGACTGTTGATACAATTTCTATTCTCTGCACTGCTGGCTCAGACTGTTGATACAATTTTTATTCTCTGCACTGCTGGCTCAGACTGTTGATACAATTTCTATTTGCTGCACTGCTGGCTCAGACTGTTGATACAATAGCTATACTCTGCACTGGTGGCTCAGACTGTTGATACAATTTCTATTCTTTGCACTGGTGGGTCAGACTGTTGATACAATGTCTATACTCTGCACTGCTGGCTCAGACTGTTGATACAATGTACATATTCTGCACTAGTGGTTCAGACTGTTGATACAATTTCTATTATCTGCACTGCTGGCTCAGACTGTTGATAAAATTTCTATTATCTGCACTGCTGGCTCAGACTGTTGATACAATTTCTATTATCTGCACTGCTGGCTCAGACTGTTGATACAATGTAAGACAATGCAGCTGATTAACAGACCTGTCTTTGCTGATGGGGAACCAAGACTTTTGCAACATTGTTTAAAAAGTAACAACAGGAGTTAAGTCAAAGCTGCTTTCAATCGCCATTGTTTTTACAAACAACATTAAAAGCACTGAAAATGTTTATTTCATACATATATATGGGAGAGTTGCTTATGATGAGGTTTTCTTTTATTAGGCAAATTTTTATTTTGGGGTTTGACTTGCCCTTTAAGGGATTGGCTGGCAAGGGCGCAGAATATAGGGTTAATAAAGCACCAAGTGGTTTAAAAAATTCTAACTGTATTGACTATTTATAACACAAGTGTTTTTTTATGATGAAGTGGAGAATATGGTTAGACAGCTTTTATCTCAAATAATAAATCTCTGCTACTAATAAATAGCCAAGATTCACCTGTATGAACCTCCAAACCACCTGTGGGAAGCTATGGGCTAATCCCTGTACATTTTATACCCTGCTGGTTTCATGCTTGAATTTAAAGGGATTCTGTCATGATTTTTAGGGTGTAGATTTATTTCTAAATACTGTTTACACTGCAAATAATTCACTCTACAATATAAAATGTCATTCCTGAACCAGCAAGTGTATTTAGTTGTAATATTGGTGTGTAGGTGCATCTCAGGTCACTTTGCCTGGTCATGTGATTTCAGAAAAAGGAAATCATTTTTTAAAGCTTTGTATTATTTGATTATAAAGTCGTCTATGAGAGACAGCCTTCCTGTAATTTGGAGATTTCTGGATTATGGGTTTCTGGATAACGGATCCTACACCTGTGCTTCTATAGTCTATGCCAAATTATAAGAGTTTTGAGCAGCCAGGCCGCCCTGATTTAGAGCCAATTACAGAGGGGTCTAACTACAGAGGAAGCAGACCCTGCGGCTGCGGGGGGGGACTAGGGGGGGTCCCATGAGGTCCTAAATAATGAGCAATTACAATATATATATTGGTAAAACAGGACAACCTCTGGATATGATGGGGGGTAGTGATGGGTGTATCAACCCCGTTTCGCCGAAAAATTCCCGAATTTCCAGTGAAAAATTTGTGAAACGAGTCGCGTCACTTTTTTTACATTTTTGCCACGCCGCGTCAGTTTTGGCATGCGTTGCATCATTTTCGGCGCACGTCACTTCTTTTTTATTCGCCGGCGGCAAATCGCGGGAAATTCACTGCGAATTTGCTCCTGGTAAATTAATTTGCCCATCACTAGATGGGGGCCCTAAAATAAATTTGCCTGGTAATATCTAGTTATGTCAGTGCCCAAGAGCTTACACTTGAGATCCCTCAGGGCTAGGCCAGACGGGGAGATTCGGGGGCATTTTGTCGCCTGGCGACTTCTC
>CM044440.1:129636547-129656715 GCA_024363595.1 Xenopus borealis | reverse complement strand
CCCCCCCCCCCCGTATAACTCAGCCTGCAGCCTTATGCTTTTATATGTTCACAGAGGAATCCCTCAGTGAATTTGAATATCCTTATTTCTGTTATCCTTGTATTTTAAATGACTTGTGTTGTAGATAATGTAGCTTCTGATTTAAATGGTTTTGGCAGCAGAAATCAGCACAGCTTTATGAAGAACATATTGTGTCAAACAAATGCAATTCCTTTTTATGATGAGGTAGAAAGTTGGACAGAGGGGGTGCAGTGGATGTGAGTTATTTGGATTTTGCCAATGCTTCTGATACAGTTATGCATAAATGACTGCTTTCTAAACTAAGGTCTGTGGGTCTTGGTTGTTGTCTTAGTTGCATTTACTGATTCAAGTTGGGTTCTTAATGTGGTGTTGCAGGGTTTTCTATTAAATGAAAAATATACCACTAAAATTAATAATTGAGCAGCTTGAGCATTTTAAATAATCTTACCAAACTGGAATATTTATTTAAAGAAATTATTGACCTTTTATATCTCTGGCCTTCAGTCACCATTTCGTGATGGTCTGTGTGCTGCCTCAGAGATCACCTGACTAGAAATACTGCAGCTCTAACTGTAACAGGAAGAGATCACCTGACTAGAAATACTGCAGCTCTAACTGTAACAGGAAGAGATCACCTGACCAGAAATACTGCAGCTCTAACTGTAACAGGAAGAAATGTGGAAGCAAAAGACACAACTCTGTCTGTTAATTGGCTCATGTGACCTAACATGTATGGTTTGTTTGGTATGTTTGTGTGCACCATGAATCCTACAATCCCAGGGGGCAATTTTCTATTGGCAATTTTCGATTTATGATTACCCAATGGCACATTCTACTAAAAAAGTATATTATTATGAGAATTGTTTATTTACAAGAAGCAGGGTTTTACATAGGATATGCAATGTACATTTGGGGCTAGTAATGTACACTAGTAAACCTTCAAAGTAATGCTGCTGAGAATCCTCTGTCAAAAGACATGCTATATTTCTTTTCTTCAATTTTGTACACATTGGCTTCTGTATCAGACTTCCTGTTTTCAGCTTCAACCTCCAGGGCTAGGGCTTGAGCATGCTCAGTTTGCTCCTCTCCCCTTCTCTCCTTCCCTCACTGCTGTAATCTGAGCCCAGAGCTATGAGTGAGCAGGAAGAGACTCAGACAGGAAGTGATGTCACCCCAAGCTAATATGGCAGCTGCTATACTAAACAAACAGAGCTTCTAGAGTTGTTTACTCAGATATGGAAAAGCATAAAAATTGAGTTCTAGCTTGCACTGTGGCTAATCTATTGGCAATAAACTGCATTGCTAGTTTTCCTTCTCCTTTAAAATTCCACAGTAATATATAAGAACATCCGTTGTGTGTACAGACTAATTCTGCATACCTGATTAATTAATTTGAGCGGGAGCTGCCATTCTCCAGGATGTAATTTTGCAAAAAAAAAATCTTATTCCAACCAGGAAGTTTCACATGCACCATTGGCAGTGTTATCATTTGCACATTAAAACCTGACTTCTTACTTCTAAACAGCAATTGCGTAGTATCCACAAGAAGGAAAACTCCCCAGAACATCCATTATTAATATTTATAAAATCAACAGAGTTTGTGCCCAGGCTATTAGAGACAGGACCTTGATGAACTCGCCTTCTAAAACCTAACAAATGTTTAATGAAAGCTTACTAGATTTCTTTACATAATCCCCATTTGGGCGGCCAAGGTCCTTTGCGTCCTTGGAGAAATACATACCAAACTAATTCAAGGTTGTGTTATAGGACCATATGTTTGCATTCTTTAGCGAAATGAACACACCGCACTATTTATTCATATATTAACTCTAATCCCTTACCTAATGTGTTTTTACATGGTCTTAATTTTTGGAAATTGTTAACATGTTGTGCTTTTTGGCTCTGCACATTCCTTCTTGATATGGATCGTGTCCTACAAGGCTGCTGTGTTTCAGTCAAATGAATGATAGCTTAAAGGGCAAGGAAAGGCAAAGAAATAAAATCCCATTTTTACTTTCTTTAATGAAAAAGAAATCTATCCCCAATATACTTTAATTAAAAATATTCTCCCTTCATTTACTGCTGTGGATAGGAATTGTCAGACGGTCCCTCAGGGAAACCATCATACTTATGAACAGCAGGGGGAGCCCCCGCCTTAATTCCCAGCGGTGCAGAACCCAAGCAGCTTTGTTTGTTTCCCTGTTTTGATTATTTATGACGATCCCTAAGCTTAGCCCAGATCACACTGAGCATGTGCACAGTCTTGGTCTTGCAAAGATGTATAAGAAAGTTACAAGATGACAGCCCCCTGTGGTCAGTCAGTAACCAACAGGCAATGTTTCGGGCCTAGTCTTCCCCTTTCTCAAATCTTAAATGGCAAGGAAAGTGTAAAATAGAATAAGGGTAGAAATGGTGTATTTTGTATACTAAACATAAACATGAACTTACTGCATCACAAGCCTAATCAAACAAATGATTTATGCTTTCAAACTTGGCCACAGGGGTTTGTAACTTTGTTATACATCTTTGCAAGACCAAGACTGTGCACATGCTCAGTGTGATCTGGGATTCTTAGGGGTCATCATAAATGATCAAAAAACAAAGCTGCTTTAGTTCTGCATGGCTGGTAAGTACGGCAGGAGTTCCCTCTGCTGTTCATAAGTATGATTGTTTCCCTTCCAGAAGTTAGGGACCGTCTGACAATTCCTATCCACAGCACTAAATGAAGGGAGAATTTCACTGCATACAGTCAGGTTTCTTCTAAAAACGGTACACATTTTTTAATTAAAGTATATTGGAGATAGATTTCTTTTTCATTAAATAAAGTAAAAATTGCATTTTATTTCTTTTCCTTTCCTTGCCCTTTAACCCTCTGATTGACTTTCTGGTTTGACCCTTGCCTGCCTGACTACATTAACTCTCTGCCTGCCTCGAAACGGCCTGATCTGACTATGATTCTGCTTTTCACCTTATAACACAACCTTCTGCCCAAAGACTTTGCCTACAGTTGTGCCCCTTTGTCTGCCCAGAACCCCTCGCCTTGCACCTCTCGTTTTAAGACCGGGCGGCATCCAATTAGCCGAGGGCTCCTCCTGAGGTGAAAGGCGGCTGTTATAGGCAGAAGTATGAGCCTTGACCAAGGTGCTTGGCATCGGTTCTGGGTTTAGGGCGCCAACTGTTACATTTTGCCATTGGCTGTAAGGGATTGTAAGGGATTTCTCTGGAGAAGACATAGAAATGGATTGACTGAAGATTAGGAACAAGATCAGGGTGATGTGGGCAAAAAAGTCAGGAAAGGCTTAAAAGTATAGGAATGATGCAGACAAATAATTGTTGACTGACTGGAACAAGGGTCAGGGGTGAGAGCAAGAGCCAGAGTTAGGAACAGAGAGCTAGGGACATGCCACAGTAATAAAGCCCCCATAATGATTCCATTTGGGTTGTGATCAATGAATTTATGCAATGAATAGACACAGTCAGGTGTCTGTTCAAAGGAGAATGAAAGCTATAGTGGAGGGGGCCGGGGATTGTAATGACTTACCTGATTACCCGGGCAGGTGCTCCTGTTAGCACAAAACTGCTAAAACCCCAGCCCCGGTGTAATTGCGATTGATTCTCTTCCTTTGTTCTTTCTCTCTCTACCGCACATTCAAGGAGAAGGAGAAATTATCTGCAATTATCTGCAATTATCCTGGGCTGGGGGTCATTTTCTGCTAACTGGAGCAGTAGCCTGGAGTACCTGGTTGAAACCCTTGGGGTGTGCACTAACATTAGGCACCCCATCATGGATTGGACCTTTCCCCTTGGGAGAAATTCACTAAGATGCGAAAATTCGCTAGCGTTGGCTTCGCTAACGTTCGCCGCACTTCGCCAGGTGAATTTTCGCCAGCACTACCCAAATTCACTAAGATGCGAATTTGCGCTCAGGACGGCGAACGTTAGCGAAGTAGCGCTACCGTTTGTTTGCCAGGCAAAGCGCAGTTACGCTAGCGATGCCTAATTTGCATACGGCGGGAACTTAAGCGTATAATTATATGTTCCAGCCACTACATTCCACTACACAAGCCCAGGAAACCTTTAATAAATAAGTATAGTATAACTGTATAGTTGTGTTGCCATATATTAGGAAATGTAAGGGGGAAGGAGAGTAATCCCCCCACCAAAAAAATCTATATTTTTCAGACTATCACCCTCCAATGGTAAAACACGCCAGCGTTTTTTTGGGACTTAGAAAAATTTTCCAATTTTTTTTTTTCAACCTCCTATCTATTGTATTGAACTTCGCCAGGTCTGACCAGGCGAAGTAAAGTCTAGCGTAAGTGGTAACGTTCAGTAAAATTTTGATCTTATTGAATTTGCGTAATTATGATCCTTCATCAGTGCGCAACTTCTCCTGGCGTAAGGGTGCGAAGTTGCGCAAGTCTATCTACTTCGCTAGCGAAAATTCACCAGAGTCGGTGTTAGTGAATTTGCGAAGTTGCGTAATGACGAATTAGCGCTAGCGTTAGACACTTCGCGATTTAGTTATTTTCCACCATGGCATCCCTGCACATTCTCCTTGTGAGAGAGTTGCTGAACCCCACAAAACTGCATTTAATCCAGGAACATTGGCAAGCGCACAAAGAATTAACGACTTCGCAAAGGTAAAGTCTCAGTCGTAGGGTTTGACGATGTGCTAAGAGTGAATTATGGCCCATCTTCAATTTCCGAAACCCGTATCCCCCCCTGGTCTTGCCATAAACGTCTTTAGCAGGAGACCACCTGTGAGCGTTCCCTCGCCACTCGCTGGGAAACAGGTGGAAGAGATTGTGAGCGAGTTTAGCCCAGTGGGCCTATCGCTGTTTCTATGAATCATGCTTTAATAGGCGGCGTATTATAGAATTTCCTATTCGCATTAACAGAGGAGGAAATTCGGGAGAGTGATCCCTTAAGCACGGGATCCAAAGTACTCAAAGGCTATGGCTGCTGGGTTAACCCTTTTATTACTACCAGCCAGAAGCAGAATTTAACCACCTGAAAGGCTTTACTCCCCCAAATCTGCTTTAAAGGGAAAATGTGCCTACCCACTGATTTTTAAGTACAAAATTGATAAAAACACACATTATATCAGTGTTTTGTAAGTGTGTATCATTTTTCTATCGATGCAGCTTCACAAGCGAGGTACAGGTGTGGGACCTGTTATCCAGAATACTCGGGACCTGGGGTTTTCCGGGTAACAAATCTTTCCATAATTTGGATCTTCATACCTTAAGTCTACTAGAAAATCATATAAACATGAAATAAATCCAATAGGCTGGTTTTGCTTCCAATAAGGATTAATTATATCTTAGTTGGGATCAAGTACAAACTACTGTTTTATTATTACGAGTATGGGACCTGTTATCCAGAATGCTTGGGACCTGACAAGATTTTTCTGTAATTTATCTTCATACCTTAAGTCTACTGGAAAATCATGTAAACATTATATAAACCCAATAGGATTCTTTTGTTTTCAATGAGGATTAATTATATCTAGTGATGGGCGAATTTATTCGGCAGAGGCGAATTCGCGGAGAATAAATTTGCGAAACGCCAGCGAAAAAAAAATGAGTCGCGCGTCATAAACGACGCAACAAAAACGACGCAACACGACGCGACGCGCCTCAAAAACGCGACTCGTTTCGTTTCGCGAATTTTGTGTTGCGTAGTTTTTGGCGCGTCGCGTCAAAAACTACGCGGACTAGTTTTTTTGCCGAATTTTCGCTGCCGAATTATTTCACCAGCGGCGAATCGTGGGAATTCGCCGCAAATTCGCTCCATGCGAATAAATTCGCCCATCACTAGGATCAAGTACAGGTATAGTAACTGTTATCCAGAATGCTCGGGACCTGGGGCTTTCCAGATAACAAATCTTTCCATAATTTGGATCTTCATACCTTATGTCTACTAGAAAATCATATAAACATGAAATAAAGCCAATAGGCTGGTTTTGCTTCCAATAAGGATTAATTATATCTTAGTTGGGATCAAGTACAAGCTACTGTTTTATTATTACACAGAAAAAATTATTAATTTCTAAACATTGGATTTTTTTAGATAAAATGGAGGCTATGGGAGATTACCATTCCGTAATTCTGAGTTTTCTGGATAATGGGCTTCCTGATAACGGATCCCCTACCTGTAAAAAGTTGATAAAAACATAGATTAGTGCTTTTTATTTGGGATTCACCGAATCCAGGATTCAGTTTGGTATTCGGCCGGATCTTTCACAATGGATTCGGGGGTTCGGCCGAATCCAAAATAGTGTATTCGGTGCATCCCTAGTCTTTATCTGTATGTGTATGTGGGTATTATTTGCCTCCAGTTTTGTGTTTCATTAAATAATTAAAATTTTTGCTTGAAGCATAAACTGCTGGCTGCAGTACCTTCATCCCAATCTGTCTGGATTTCAGAATTATGTGGAAATAAGAGAGGGTTTGGCTAAAAAAAGAACAATTAACAACACCAATCATTTCGATACATTTTTGATTCACAAGCAAGATAACTGTGTGGGACCTGTTATCCAGAATGCTTGGAACCTAGGGTTTTCCAGATAACAGATCTTTCCATAATTTGGATCTCCGTACATCGAATCTACTAGAAAATCATGTAAACATTAAATCCAATAGTCTGGTTTTACTTCCAATAAGGATTAATTATATCTTAGTTGGGATCAAGTACAAGCTACTGTTTTATTATTACACAGGAAAAGGAAATCCTCTTTAAAAATTTGGTTTATTTGATTATAATGGAATCTATGGGAGACGGCCTTTCTGTCGTTCAGAGCTTTTTGAATATTCAAGTTTCCGGATAAAGGATCCCATACCATACTCACAGACATCTGGAGTAGAACAGTTGTTGCAGATAACGGCTGTACAGGGGGGAGCACACAGCAGCCTCATGAAATCACCACAATATAAGAGTAAAAAATTGTTTCACGGTCTTCTGTCATTGGAAAACTGAGGGGCCGATTTACGAAATTCACGTGAAATGATCGAAGTTCGATCGAGTTCGATCAAATACCGATCGTGCAAATTTTTCGTGAAATCAGATATGCAAATTTGGCCTCTTCCATCATCGAATATCGAATAGATTGAATAGATCGAATGATTGGATATTCAATAATTCGATCGTTCGATGATCGAAGGAATAAAAATTTTGAAGTTATTCCACTGCCTACTTCACCAGATTGAACCTACCGAATTGTAATAGAAGCCTATGGGAAGCTCCCCATAGGCTTCTGAGACTAAGGGGCAAATTTACTATTATTCCCCCCAAAAAAAATTGATCTTACTCGATATTTGATTAGCATTAGATTTTCGAATGTCGAATCGAATAGTTTTAGGCTACCCTTTTATTCGATCTTCGATCTTCCGATGATCGAATAACGATCGAATAATGATCATTTGAATAAATTATTCGATCATTAGAATAATTCGTACGATTCGAACGATGGAAGACTTCGATCGTACGAATCCTATTCGATCAGGACTTAGCCTCAGAAGCCTATGGGAGGGCTCCCATAGGCTTATATTACAATTCGGTTGGTCCAATCTGGCAAAGTAGGCAATCGAATAACTTAAAAAAATGTAGTCCTTCGCTGATCGAATGATCGAATATTCGATCATTCGAATCTATACGAATGTATTCGATCGTTCGCTATTCGATGATCGATTAAGCCAAATTTGCATATTCAGCCAATCAAATTTTTCCTACGTTCATTGTTCGATCGAATTCGATCGAACTTCAATCTATTCCCGTGAATTTAGTAAATCGGCCCCTGAGTCCGGAACATTCGATCATTCGAATCGTACGAATTTTTCGGACGCTCGAAGGAAATTTCACGATTTTTCTCATGAAATCGAACGATCTGTATCCGATCGTACGAATTCATCTAGAAATCGTAATGCGAGCAAAATAATAGCCTAAAACAATTCGATAAACATTCGATGGTCGGAGCTAATTATGGGGAATAATAGTAAAATTGCCCCTAAGTGATGACTAAGGATATTCTACACCAGTATTAAAGCAAAGAATATATTATTCATGCCCTGTACATAAAGTATAACAACAGTTTTAGCTGGAAAGGTTTGAGGAGCCACGACCTGTAGGAGGACATTATTTCCACCAAGGGATGTAAATGAAAATAGTGATTGAGAAATAGGATTTGTGAATATTACAGATGATGACTGAGAGCCCTAAACCCCTGCTTTACATGAACCTACTCAAAGTTGCAGCTCATTCATTTTCCCACGGCTTTTATTTGGCTTTTATTTGCTTTGCAGCCATGTCTTGTTGTGGCAAATCTCTAGGTTTGATATAAGCCAAAGTGTGGGATAAAAACCCATGTATTGTGATCCTGCGACTTTAATATCCCCAGCTCTGTTATATGGTGAGACTCTCTGCTAATCACTGTCTGTGTTTGTCTGTTCATCCGTGCACCTGGGTTTCTTCATCTTATTCTCCCAACATTCAGATTAGTCATGGGCGAATTTGTTCGCCAGGTGCGAATTCGCTGTGAATTTTTGCGTTTCGACTCTGGCGGATACATTTGCGAAACTGAAGAGAAAAAACAGTATCAGAAAAAAATGTGCTCCTGTCAAAACCGTTGCGCGTCAAAGCGCACATCGACTTTAAAGGAAAACTATACTCCCTGAACAATGTAGGTCTCTATAAAAAGATATTGCATAAAACAACTCATATGTAAAACCCTGCTTCATGTAAATAAACCATTTTCATAATAATACACTTTTTTAGTAGCATGTGCCATTGGGTAATCATAAATAGAAAATTGCCATTTTAAAAAAATAAGGACAGCCTCCTGGGATCCTAGGATCCAACGGTGCACACAAACATACCAAACAAACTATAAAGTTAGGTCACATGAGCCAATTAACAGACAGAGGTGTGTCTTTTGCTTCAACACTTCTTCCTGTTACAGTTAGAGTTGAAATATTTCTGGTCAGGTGATCTCTGAGGCAGCACACAAATGGTGGTTCAAGGCAAGAGATGTAAAAGGGCAATATTTACTTAAATATATATACCAGGTAGGTAAGATTCTTTAATATGTCACTTGGTTTGATATATACTATCTGTTGCTCAAAAATTCATTTTTGGGGTATAGTTTTCCTTTAATGCTGGAGTTACCCGAATTTCAAGGGAAATTTGCTAATTTTTCGGCAAAGCCGAATGGGACAAATTCGCCCATCATTAATTCTGACAGCCACACAAATGCTGCTTTAAAGGAGGCAGTGGCTCTGGCTGCTCTGTTTCATTGCACAAAGGCCATTGGCTGCCACCATTGATGAAACACTTTTGTATTAATTAGGGTCATATTGGGATGAGTTGAGGCATATACTGTAGGTGTCAGATCTTCACTGCTAAAGGGCTGTGGTTGCCTTGGGCTGGTACACAAGCACAAAACATCATGTACAACATTTATACACACTTCTTTACTTAGGCTTTACTTCTCCTTTAAACCCATATAAAGGAGACATAAACAATATTCACTTCTTCCTAGCCGCTGGTATCAGGGCCACTATCTATAACCATGGGGCCCTATTTAATTAAGTTAGCAGAATCCCCCCCCCCCATCAAGAGTCAACAGTTATTAACCTACTGGTCACGTGAGCCCCCTGGGAAGTGAGTTCAGCCAACAAGTAGAATGGGGCCCCAACGGAAATTTAAAAAAAAAAACCCTGCAAACATACAAGACCAGGATAAATTTCTACCCTTAATCTGCCCAAATCTCTCCCAGTCCCCCACAGAACCAGTTGCTTCACAGCCTACAAATTGGAAGTTTTCATCTCTTGGGGACCCCTTCTACCATGGGACTCCATGACCGGTGTACCCTCTGTACCATTCTGATGGCAGCCATGATTTTTATCCACTAATAGGTGTCCATACTGTTACGTGTATTGGAAATGGTGTCTTTTTTTTTTTTGTAAATTAATCCTATCTTGAATTTGTGATTTTTGGTTCTTCTTTAAAATTCTACTTGTTCTCCCAAAAGGATCTCTGTTTATTCCTTAGAAGACATGTAATCTCCAGCTGAGATTTAAGCACCAGCAATGAAAGGGGTTCTTTACAGTAAGGGCAAAACATCTTTGGAAATTCCTTGCACATGTACTTTGAGTCCTGCGCGGGTCCATTTTTTGGGACCCATACCCGACCCATACCCGCGATTCGCGATCCACAACCCAGACCCACAACCCACATTCTTACCCGCTTGGACCCACGACCCGACCTGTACCTGCAACCCATGATCCGCAACCCGGACCCCGGACCCATCAATAACAATACATTCGTAGCCTTACAGAGCATTTGTATATGAGATGGGGTCAGTGACTCCCATCTGAAAGCTGGAGAGCGTCAGCAGAAATGTCACTTAATTATAAAACTATAAAATAAAAACAAAACGAAGACCAATTGAACAGGTGCTTAATATTGGCCGTTCTATAATATATTAAAGGTTAAGTTAAAGGTGAACCACCCCTATAAACCAGGGCCATTAAGAGGTTAAGAAATGAATTAGGCTTAATGTCTTTTTTCCCATCTCAACTGTTACATTTTCAGAAAAAAAACGAAAGCAGTGACTGAAACGCTGATTCACCGTTGGCGTTACCAAGAATTTTATGAAAAAACAAACACTTTGTTGCCGGGTTGAAACTCAAAACTGCCCCAAAAAAAAAAAAAAAAAGAAGAAAAATGTTGGAAAAAAGAAAAAGCACAAAGTTGTTTTATAAAAAGCAAATGACTGTGAGTCACGACAAGAAGCAACAATGGCGCGTCTGTGCCGGGCATGAGAATTGCCCAATAAAGGGAATAATGATTTCACACTACGAGCTCTGAGAATGATCTTTAGTCTGTATTGTACTGAGGTTATGACTCGCCGGCTTTATTGCGCTACCGCTGCTACAGAGACGCGACTTCTACTAGAGAGAGTCCTTAGTCAGAACCACCAGTAGCATGAAAAGTGCTGAACATATGGACACGTCATATAAGTAGAACCAATTCATTCACTTATTACATTGTAAGGGGTAAATTTATTAAAGGGGTTGTTCACCTTTGAGATAACTTTTAGTATGATGTAGAGCGCGACATTCTGAGATAATTTGCAATTTGTTTTAATTTTTTATTATTTACGGTTTTTGAGTAATTTCGCTTTTTTTCAGCAGCTCTTCAATTTGCATTTTAAGCAGTCTTGTAACTAGGGCCCAAATTACCCTAGCAACCATGCACTGATTTGAATAAGAGACTGGAATGTGAATAGGAGACTGAATAGAAGGATCAGCAATAAAAAGTAGCAATAACAATACATTTGTAGCGTTTGTTTTTTTTAGAAGGGGACGGCGACTCCCATTTGAAAGTTGCAAAGAATCAGACGAAAAGACAAATAACTATAATACTATAACAAATAAATAATAAAAACCAATTGAAAAGTTGCTTAGAATTGGCCATTCTATAACATAATAAAAGTTACCGTAAAGGTGAACCACCCCTTTAAGGGTCAAATTGAAAATTCAAATTTTCCCTTTTTTTTTATGGTCAAAATGGTCAAATTCAACTAGGGACTAGTCTAGAGTTTTTTTTTTTTTTAATTCAAATTGTATTTTCGAGATGTATCATTCTCTCACTCTTTGAATTGGAATTTAACTATTAGCCACCTAAAACCTGCCGAATTGCTGTTTAAGTCAACGTCCAGGGATCAATTGGAGATGTTAGCAACCCCTTGATAAACGGAAATACTAAGGAGATGACTGTATAGATAATTATCTTTGTTTTACCACCTAGTTTATAGAAAGGTGCCTCTGGCTCCACTTGAAGATTTAGGGGCAGATTTAAAAAACCCTCGAATTCGACCATGGGAATAGCTGGGAATAGTTTGCGAAGTAAAATCTTTACCGCAATTCGATTGGTCGAATGATCGAATAGAAAGTATTCGGACGATTGATAAAATCGGTCGATTTGAACCATTCGATCAAATAATGAAATAATGAAACCCAATTCGGTAGCTTTGATCTGGCGAAAAAGGCAGTCGAATAAAAATTTAAAGGGGAAGTAATTTGACTGTCGAATACTCGAATAGATTTTTATTCGAATTATTCGACCCATTCGATTCGATTTAATTTTCAAAATTCACTGGTCGAAGGGGGTCTTCAAAAACATTTCGAAAATTCGAATCTTTTTGAAAATTTGATCGAACTTTGAATCCTTCATGTGAATTTAGTAAATCTGCCCCTTAGTCTCGCCTAAGGTGCCATTGCCCAACCCTTAAAGGGATACTGTCATGGGAAAAAAATACACTGGTTAACAGTGCTGCTCCAGCAGAATTCTGCACTGAAATCCATTTCTCAAAAGAGCAAACAGATTTTTGTATATTTCATTTTGAAATCTGACATGGGGCTAGACATATTGTCAATTTCCCAGCTGCCCCAAGTCATGTTACCTGTGCTTTGATAAACTTCAGTCACTCTTTACTGCTGTACTGCAAGTTGGAATGATATCACCCCCTCCCTTCCCCCCCAGCTCTTTTGAGAAATGGATTTCAGTGCAGAAGTCTACTGGAGCAGCACTATTAACTGATGTGTTTTGAAAAAAACATGTTTTCCCATGACAGTATCCCTTTAAGGTGGCCATAGACATAACAATTACACACATACACTAAATAAGGAATGTGTGACATATTATATATATTTCAGGTCTTGCAGAGTAAGAACGCATAGGTGTCCTGGGCATCTGTTGACATTTCTCCAAGCCAAAACATAGGTATTCAACAAGAGCTGACAGTTGGAAACCAATATTTTATCCAACAACATCTAATGCTCCAACCTTTACTCTTTAGAGGGGTGGTTCACCTTTAAGTTAACTTTTAGTATGTTATCCAGAGGAGCTGGTTAAGGAACAGTTCAGTATAAAAATAAAAACTGGATAAATAGGCTGTGCAAAATAATATAGTTAGTTAGGCAAAATTGTAATGTATAAAGGCTGGAGTGAGTGGATGTGTAACAGAACAGAACACTACTTCCTGCTTTTCAGCTCTCTTGCTTTCCACTGATTGGTTACCAGGCAGTAACCAATCTGTGAATTGAGGGAGAGCGACATGGGTCATAATTGTTTGCTTTTGAATCTGAGCTGAATGCTGAGGATGAATTGCAAACTCACTGAACAGTTAAAGTGCCTTGCAAATGTATTCACCCCCTTTAGCTTTTTACCTATTTTGTTACATTCCAACCTGTAATTTAAATGTTTATTAATCTTATTTTTATGAGATGGATCTGCACAAAATAGTCTAAGTTGGTGAAGTGAAATGATAAAAATAGATATAAAAAGTATTTTAAAAAATACAAAACTGAAAATCGGCATATGTACTCACTCCCTTTGCCATGAAGCCCCTAAAAAATCCTGGGGCAACCAATTACCTTCAAAAGTCACATAATTAGTGAAATGAAGTCCATCTGTGTGCAATCTATGTGGCAGATTTACCAAATTCACATGAAGGATTTGACGTTCGATCGAATTTTCAAAAAGTTTCTAATTTCGAATGTTTTTGAAGACCTATTTGACCAGTGAATTTTGAAAATTCGATCGAATTGAATGATTCGAATAATTCGAATAAAAATCTATTTGAATATTCGATTATTCGACTGTCGAATAACTTCCCCTTTAAATTTATATTCGACTTCCTAGTTTGCCAGATTAAAGCTACCGAATTGGATTTCAAAAAGTTTCATCGCATAAAAATATTCGAATTGCAGTAAAATCCTTTGAATTCGACATTCGAAGGATTTAATTTCCCCAACAATTCCCAAGTATTCCCATGGTTGAATCCGAAGGTTTTTTAAGCCTTGAATTTGACCCTTGATAAATCTACCACTAAGCAAGAGGCATCACACCATGAAGACCAAGGAGCTCTCCAAACAAGTCAGGTTATAAAAGAAAATGTTCCTGCAAAGCGCCATCAAATCCATCATCTTCAAATGGAAAGAACATGGTACCACAACAAACCTGGCAAGAGAGGCTGACCACCAAAACTCACAGACTGGGGGGCAAGGAGGGCACAGAGACCAAAGGTAACCTTGAAGGAGTTGCAGAGTTCCACAGCAGAGACTGGAGTATCTGTCCGCAGGACCCTTATAAGCCGTACACTCCATAGAGTTGAGCTTCATGGAAGAATGGGCAGAAACTTAAAGTTAAAAATAAGAAGGCACGTTTTGAGTTTGCCTGAAGACATGTGGGTGACTCCCCCGATTTATAGTGGAAGGTGCCTTGGTCAGACGAGCCTAAAATTTTACTTTTCGGTCACCAAGGAAAATGTTATGTCTGGCGCAAACCCAACACATCCCATCACACCAAGAATGCCATGGAAAACATGGTGGTGACAGCATCAGGCTGTGCAGGGGATGTTTTTCAGCAGCAGGGACTGGGAAACTGGTCTGAGTCAAAGGAAAGATGGATGGTGCTAAATACAGGGATATTCTACAGGGAAGATTGCTGGTCACAAGCGAAAACCATCCAACATGAAGGAGCTGGAGCAGTTTTGCCTTGAGGAATGGGCAAAAATCCCAGTGGCAAGATGTGGCAAGATCATAGAATCTTATACAAAGAGACTTGTAGCTGTAATTGCCACAAAAGGTGGCTCTGCAAAGTGGGGGGGAGACGTTATGTACTTTGGTAACCACTCGCTTGAGGCGAGTGACTCAACTCCCCTCATTGGTGAAGCGCTCATGGCTTCACAATAAAAAAAAAGTCTACAAAGTTGTAGGCTTGTTCTGTAAATTAAATGGTGCAAACTCTCAAACAATCCATTTTAATTCTGGGTTGTGAGACAACAAAACACATGAAAAATGCCAAGGGGTGAATACTTTTGCAAGGCACTTAATGTCCCATGTGCCCCCCCTTATAGTCCCTGGCTCAGACTTAGAGAGCTGCAAAGCAGGAAGTAGTGTTCTGTTCTGTTACACATCCACTCACTCCAGCCTTTATACATTACATTTTTGGCTAACTAACTATATTAGAAACATATTTTATTTTGTGCAGTCTATATACCCAGTTTTTATTTTTATACTGAACTGTTCCTTTAATAGAGCCCACACTCCAGTAGCAATTAAAAGTTTATGGTATGGGGGCAGCCATTCAAGCACAGGATACACAGTAGATAACAGATAAGTACTACTATAGTTTATATAAACAAGCTGCTGTGTAGCCATGGGGGCAGCCATTCAAGCACAGGATACACAGTAGATAACAGATAAGTACTACTATAGTTTATATAAACAAGCTGCTGTGTAGCCATGGGGGCAGCCATTCAAGCACAGGATACACAGTAGATAATGGATAAGTTCTGTAGAACATAATGGTGTTATTTGTTATCCATTATTTAACCTGTGCCATATAGCCTTTTTTAAATTTCCCCCAACTTAAATGGAAATCATTCACTTTACCAACTATAATTAAATTACCAAAGCAATCTCCTACTCAATGTAACTAAAGGAGTCTCAGTGGGACCTGGATTTTACTATTGAGTGATCTACCAGGCAGCTGTTATCTTGTGTTTGGGAGTTGCTATCTGGTGTCCTTCCCATTGTTATGTTGTTAGGCTGCTGGGGGAAAAGAGGGGAGACTGACGTTTATTAGTGCACATGACTGGGGGCAGCTGGGAAACTATAATATGTCTAGCCCCATTTCAGATTTTAAAATTAAATATAAGAAAATCTGTTTGCTAAAAAACGTATTTCAATGCAGAAATCAGCTGAAGCAGCACTATTAACTGATGTGTTTTGAAAGAAAAACATGTTTTCCCATGACAGGATCCAATTAAGGAATCATGACTTCATGAATTTAACTGTGACACCCCCTCATCCCCGATGAATGACATGTCTTGTCTTCAGTTACTATAGCGTCTTTCATAATAATTCTGCTTGTATTGTCAGCGAAAGAGATACAAAGGGTTTCCCTATGCTGTGTGTGCACACATCAGAGCTTTTAGATTTGGAAGCAGTACCCAACTGTTTTTGTGCAAACGGAGTCATAGATGATATCAATGTGACATCATCAATTATCATCCCTTGGGCAGAAGTTCAATGGCTTTGTGGAAATCTGTTTGTTCTCTCTATCCAGAGACTGGAAACGTGTTTTCTCCTAAAGAGAGAGATTATGATTCATGGAAGGAGGTGCCACACAAGCTGGTATTAATGTATCCAGTTTACTTAATGAATGTTTGCCCACACCGTTTCAGGCTGTTCTTGTGGAATTCAAGCAAGAAGAGGCATTTTAAGCCAATGAGAAGATATAAATGTACTGGTATTAAAGGGCAAGGAAAGGCAAAGAAATAAAATCCAATTTTTACTTTCTTTAATGAAAAATAAATCTATCTCCAATATACTTGGAGAAAAATGGAAAATGTGTACAGTTTTTATAACAAACCTGACTGTATGCAGTGAAATTCTCCCTTCATTTAGTGCTGAGGATAGGAATTGTCAGACGGTCCCTAACTTCTGGCAGGGAAACAATCATACTTATGAACAGCAGGGGGAGCTCCAGCCATGTAGAACTCAAACAGCTTTGTATATTGATCATTTAGGACAATCCCTAAGCAGCACAGATCACACTGAGCATGTGCACAGTCTTGGTCTTGCAAAGATGTATAACAAAGTTACAAGATGACAGCCTCCTGTGGCCAACTTTGAAAGCATAAATCATTTGTTTGATTAGGCTTGTGGTGCAGTAAGTTCATGTTTATGTTTAGTATACAAAATACAGCATTTCTACCCTTATTCTATTTTACACTTTCCTTGCCCTTTAATACTAGCAGAGTGTTGATCCAGGGACTGGTCTGATTGGCTTTTGGAGTCAGGAAGACATTTTTTTTGGAGAAACTTTAGGTGGCATTTGTGGCCTTCTTCCAGACCATCCAGAAGTTAGGTAGGATTTAAAGAAGCAAAAAATGTACATTTGAAGTTGCAGCTATATTAATTATTGCTATATATGTTTCTGTGTTGGATCAGGAGGTATACAATACATACATTTTCTGTTGTAGGGCTGAGCTCTGTCAGGGAGGAGAGGTCATGGGACCAAGTGTGGAGAGCTGAAGGGCTGACCATGACTCTCAATGGAGCTCCCACCAGTTGAGGAGATGAGACCAAAATGCAGGTGTTTTGCTTTTTACATGGAAGAAAATAATGGAAAGTCTCAGTACTTATAGATATGGATGTCACCTAGACACGGGGAGGCGTCGAGTTTCGAAATCCAGATCTTTTAAACTCGAAATTTGACTGGGGGTAATTCATTAAAAAAATTGGAATATCTAAAACTCAGAGGAATTTTATTGACTCGAAAACTTGAATCCAATTAGACTAAAACTCAATTAGAGTTTTTTCTCTGAAAAAAATCTCGATTGTCAAGAATGCTACTAAGTTGTCAAAATTGATCCCCGGACCTCTCTCATTGGCTTATACATTAACTTTGCAGGCTTTAGGTGGTGAATAGTCGAATTTGAGTTCTTAAAGGGCCACAGTATGATAGATCTTGAAATTCGAATTTGAATTTTCAATTCGACCCTTAATAAATCTGCCCCTTGTTGTTGGACTGTGTTCTTGAACTAGTGGGGCAAATTGTATCATCAGAGGAATATAAACTTCTAATACACAAAAGTCATGAATATCCTGTAAATTATATCCTTATAAATGGCTCTTTGTGATGTCATCAGTTATAAACAGAGTGTAATGATGTCAATTTGTCACATGACTCCCTAAAACTTGTGTATTAAAATAAATAAAGTGCATCTTGTTGGAAATTATGAAGATATTAGAAGTAATCTACGTGTATAAAATAATTCAGCCTTCGACCTCTTGTCATGGTCATGGAACTCCTCAGTAATTTATAATATCCTTATATTTTACAATAGGGGGTACTTTATTCACTATATATTTGTCACTCTGATGAAGACTACTCAATAGGCTGCTGTTTCATTTGAAGGCCTGAGGGCAAAAGACTCTGGTGGATATTTATTAAACTCTGAATGCCTATAACCTGAAAAATTTGTGGTGTTTTTTACTATAAAATCTGAATTTTTAGAGGAAAAAAAAATCTAAGTTTTCAGGATTTATCAAACAGTCAGAATCGGAAAATTTGGCATCTCAGACTTGCTGAGTTTGTATATTGGAGAAGCCCCAAAGATATACTGATCTGCACTGGGTTTTGTGCAATAATCTGAAGATTTTGTGGTTTTCGGGCTAAAATCTGAAGAGAATTCATATGATTTGTTTTTTCTACAATTTTTTTTTTCCAGCACAGAAAATTGTTGTGAAAGTGTTTAATTAAGGGGAAAAATCCCGTGCAGAGTTGGTCGGAGTAGTTTTCAGAAAATAGTGACATACTATTCGATTTTTGATAAATGGGCCTCCCCAACTAAAAGAGGTAAAATCCATATTCTTGGAGGGGCTGACTGTAGTTGCATGTAGTAGCATGAGCTTCAGCCCATAATGAATTTCACACAGGCATATTACTTAGTTGGGACAGTATGGTTTCTCCTGTGGTTTTTATAGAGATTGGTATTTGTCCGTATGCGTGTGGAAATTAGTGATGGGAGAATTTATTCGCCTAGCTCGAATTTGCAGCAAATTCCCGTGATTCACCACCGGTGAATAAATTAGCAAAACGCCAGTGAAAATTCTTCTGAGAAAATTCAACAGCATCAATTTTCCGATTTTCACATATTTTTTGTGAAATCGTTGATAGTCACGAATTTATAGTGAAATCGTTCAAAATTCATGAACCTATAGTGAAATTGTTCAAAATTCCCTAATTTATAGTGAAATAGTTCGAAATTCAGGAATTTATAGTGAAATTGTTTGAAATGCACAATTTTTTGTGAAATCGTTCAAAATTCCCTAATTTAATGTGAAAATGTTTGAATTTCACGAATTTAGGGAAATAGTTATAAAATTCACAAATGTATAGTGAAATAGTTCAAAATTCACAAATTTGTATTGAAATCGTTCGAAATTCACAAATTTTTTGTGAAAACGTTTGAATTCAACACATTTTTCATGAAACGTTTGAATTTCACACATTTTTCGTGAAAACGTTTGAATTTCACACATTTTTCATGAAAACGTTTGAATTTCATAAATTTTTCGTGAAAACATTTGAATTTCACAAATTTTTCGTGAACTTTCCATTACACTATTTCCACGAATTTCTCGCCATTTTGAGAATTTCATGGGAAATTCGCAAAAAAAATCGGCGAAGCGAAATGCCCCAGATTCGCCCATCACTAGTGGAAATATCTCATACAATCCCATGTTAAATAAATGTGGTCCTCTCCATATTTCAGGAGTTAATTGCATCAATAGGAAAGTTGTGTTCCTTTTTGTTTGCACATGACTCACACAAAAATTCAGACAGTGGTGTGAAAGGTACTGTCTGTCCTTGCAAATGAAAGCTCTGTGGTCCAACCAGAAAGCCAACGGAGGGAATAACGGGAACTATGAATGAACCTTGGTTAGTGGGATTAAAGGGGAAGAAAAACCAAGAACGTGTGCAGACGACTCTTCTCTTGTCACCAAAGTGGAAAATGGAAAAGCACCGCCTAATGTTTTCTAAGGTCACTCTCTGATGTGCTGCTGGAATTTGCAAAAGGTTCACGGATACAAACTTTCGCTTGTGTGCGTGGAATCTCACACCCCCTGAGGCTAAACATCAACTGGCCCAATGGAAAACGGAAAAACGCTGCATGGCCAAATTTATTGTTGTTATTGATTTTTGCAAAGCACCAAGTATCTTCCATAGAGGGGGCCACTGGGAATGCGGTATGACTGACTCATCTAAATGCCAGGGTGGGAGCGAGAAGGAATTAAAGGGGCACCACAAAATATAATCTCTTTCGAAGACGGTGTGTTAAGATTACTGCAAATAACATAGGTTGAAAAAAGACACAAATCCCTCAAGTTCAACCTTTTCAGTCTGTATATAACCTGCCTTACTGCTAGTTGATCCAGAGGAAGGCAAAAAAAACCCATCTGAAGCCTCTCCAATTTGCCTCAGAGGGGGAAAAAAATTCATTCCTAGCTCCAAAATGGCAATGGGACCAGTCCCTGGATCAACTTGTACTATGAGCTATCTTCCAT
>CM044440.1:129606405-129621096 GCA_024363595.1 Xenopus borealis | reverse complement strand
CCAGCTGTTGGTGCATGGGAGTAGCTGCTTGGATTATCTGCTTGTAGAATCTTTAAGAAGTGGCCCTCCAGCAGTTGGTGCCTGGGAGTTGCTGCTTGGATAAGAAAGCAGGAAGGTACATAAAGCACAAAATCTTTAATTTTTCATCCCTAATTTACTTGAGATGAAGAGCATTTTCTGGGAGTTCAGTTAATAATCAATGTTAGATATTATTGCATATTTACATCCCGCTGGGGATTCTGGGAGTTGTAGTTAAACAGACATGGGTTCCATGACCCCCCTCCCCCCCTTCATGCCAAAGATTTTGAGATTTAATGGAGCATCGGGTGCAGTCAGTTCGTTAGTCGGAGACAAGCAAAAATGATTGATCTCAACACTGTATTTATTAGAATATTATTAGAATTTATTAGCATCAATGTACTTGTGTACGACAGGCTCTCAGCCAATAGGAGAGGGCGGCCATGAGCTGCGTCGGGGGGGGCGTTTTACTGTTGAAGGCTTTGGGTCTGCGTAAATTACATGGAAACTGGTTTCTATAGAGCGAGCGTTGATCAATGTGGCCTTTCAATTCAACAAATTTTAGACTCATTTTATGAAAAAAAAATATTTAAAAATTCTTTTAGAGCAACTATGCAATTTTTTTTTAAATGAATTATTTTCTCAGATTTCGTAACTATCCAAACGAGCCACAAAATGATCCTTATCTCGCCCAGTCCTTAAATAAATGAACTGCTGCAACTCCGACAAGAAAAATTAAAAAAAATTTCCAAACCTTTTTTTTTTTTTTTCATTTGCCAGGTTTTTTTGTTACGGCCTATCAAATCCCCTTTTTTTTACTTTAACTGAAATTCACGTTCCTGAAATGTGGGCTGGAAAAATATAAAACATTTATTCCCCCTTCTTGACTTCTACGCTGCTCTCTCCTCCCTCCATTTCTAATTATTTGAAAAAAGTTTAAAAACATAATTTCTTATTTTAGCGAAAGCGTCAGAATCCCCAGGCTCCCTCACATCATACACACCGACCAGATTCATAGACACAGCTATAAAATATCCTTGATACATTTCCTTGAAATTTCTGTATTGGAGAAAAATTTCAGTAAATAATGACAAAACTCTGTAATTTAAAAAAAAAAAAATTCTTTTTAGTGAAAGCCTTGGTTTATTGCTCGTATGTCTCCACCTGGGAGTTTTAAGTTCCACCCGTTTCCTTCTCAGCCCCGGGGAACGGGGCGGATATTGAAAATATCACACGGCTAATTTTTTTTTTTTCTCTTAGTCGATCTCAATCTGAATTTTTTTCCCCCCCACCAATGTTTTAGAATAAGTATAATAATTCACAGCATCAATTCAGTTTTCCCCAATGAAATTCTGTTTTTCCCTCGCCATTTAAAAAATTTATCAGCGGTCGAAATAATTTCGCCTACAATCAGTTTAATAATTAGTCTTTAGGTTGTAAATGAGCAAAACTATTCGACGGGTAAAAATTTGCAAGTTTGCTCAGAATTCAATAAGATCATCCCTTGTGAAAAGTGTTTCAGCATCAAATTTCTTGACGTAGTAGAGAATTTAATTTTTTTTGGGGGGGGGGACTTTTTAGTTATGTTCTAGGTACTGACGGCATTTTTTTCCTTTCTTCTACAAATTGTTGCCCTTGGTGCTTGCGGTAAAATTAAATTCATGCTTCTGTAACAATTTTCGATGAATCATTTGCATTTTTGCATTCTTTGCGCAATATCTGGTGCCGCGGCTGAAATTTTAGCCAAATTTAACACAATGGGGCAGATTTACTAAATTCACATGAATAATTCGAAGTTTGATCGAATTTCAAAAAGATTCGAATTCGAATCTTCGAATATGAAATTTACGCAAATTCGACCATCGAATAATTAGAATTTTCAAATAAAATTTTATTCGACCATCGAATAGTCGAATAAAATTTTACTTCCCCTTTAAATTTTTATTCGACCACCTAGTTCGCCAGATCAAAGCTACCGAATTGGGAATCATTATTTTTGATCAAATAAAAAAAATTTGATCAACTGAATTTTTCCTATTCCAAATTTCCAATTCGATCGATCGAATTGCGTTAAAAAACTTCGAATTCAAAGGATTTTACTTCACCTACTATTCCCATGGTCGAATTTCGAAGTTTTTTCAATTAGAAATTCGACCAATGATAAATCTGCCCCAATGTATTGATTGGTAGAGACACCATTTTATATTTGTTTTTGGACATGTATGATTATATGTCAGCTTTTTTTTTTTTTTTTTTTTAAACAAGGGCAGCGACTCCCTAAGGGCCACTTTACCTTTAATTAAAGGCGAACATTCCTTGCTTTACGATATCTGTGGTAGATGAGGTTGAACATATCAAGACGTATCACTCAAGTTGACATTCAAACTTAAAGAGGATGTAAAGGCAAAAAAATAAAATCCCATTTTTACTTTCTTTAATGAAAAAGAAATCTATCTCTAATACATTCTAATTTAAAAATGTGTACTGTTTTTATAAGAAACCTGACAGTGAAGTTCCCCCTTTGTTTTACTTGCTCTCATAGCTTGAATAGGAAACTTCAGGTGGTCCCTAACTGCTCTGCAGGGAAATAATCATGTTTTCAAATAGCAGGGGGAGGGACTTCCCAGAACTTAAGCAGCTTTGTTTGTTTCCCTGCAGAGCCCCCAGCAACTGTATTGAGACTTGTATCCACAGACCCAGTGCGGTCTGTATATTCTGATTATTAATCAGTAGTGATGGGCGAAGTTGCAGCGAATTCCCAGCGAGACGCTGGCCAAAATTCTCCAGTGTTTCATTACGAACGCTGGCGTCCGTTTTTATACGCTGGCACCCATTGTCGGCATCGAAACAATGGACGCTGGCATCCAAAAAGAGACACAGTGGCGTTTCACGAATTTTTCGCCGTTTCGCGAATTTCTATATTTTTCCCATCACTATTAATCAGTCTTGCTGTATCGGCTTCTGGCAGATATTATTTGACTTGTGCTGTTTGGATCATTTATGACGATCCCTAAGCTTAGCCCAGATCACACTGAGCATGTGCACAGTCTTGGTCTTGCAAAGATGTATAACAAAGTTACAAGATGACAGCCCCCTGTGGCCAACTTTGAAAGCATAAATCATTTGTTTGATTAGGCTTGTGGTGCAGTAAGTTCATGTTTATGTTTAGTATACAAAATATAAAGATATCCTGATCAGCTCTGAATTCTGTGCAAAAATCCAAAGATTATGTGCTTTTCGGCCAAAAATCTGAGAAATTTTTGAAATTAAAAAAACATTGCCCAACCTCTTCCACGGATTTCCGCAGGAATTCCAGTTAAAGAGCTTGGGGGGGTGGTGATAGGTAGGAGGGCACATGATGTCACTTCAGCGACGTCCATGCTTGTGACATCACACACGATACGCTGACATCACACATGCCACATAGGGGCCGTGTTTAGGTCCTAGGGCAGCATCGGACCTAAATAAAGTCCTGATTTCGCCCCCTTTTAAAAATTGTCATGGCATAACTACTACAGGTATAGAATCCTTTATCCAGAAAGCTCCGAATTACAGAAAGGACATCTCCCATAGACTCCATTTTATCCAAATAATCCCAATTTTTAAAAACGATTTCCTTTTTTTTTTTGTGTAATAAAACAGTAGCTTGTACTTGATCCCAACTAAGATATAATTAATCCTTATTGGAGGCAAAACCAGCCTATTGAGTTTATTTGATATTTACATGATTTCCTAGTAGACTTAAGGTATGAAGATCCAAATTACAGAGAGATCCCTTACCTGGAAAACTCCAGGTCATGAGCATTCTGGATAGCAGGTCCTATACCTGTATAGCTGTTTTTTCTGGGGGGTTTTCAGACGTAGTAAACAAAATAGTATCTCTGTATGTATAACTATATGATGTAAAGCAGTAGGAGCTGCCATATTGCTGTCCTGAGAAGGGAAGAAGAGGCTTTGTCTGCAGATAACAAAGTAATATTACCCTCTAGTGGTCTAGAAGAGATGGTGCTAAAATAATTCTATTCATGGCAGTTTATAGTAAAAATTATTTATCACTAGTGATGGGCGAATCGGCTGCGTTTCGGTTCGCAGAATTTTCCGTGAAATTCACGAAACGACGCCGCGTCTCGTTTTGGACTCGCGCATCCGTTTTTGGACGCCAGGGCCCGTTGCCGGCGTTCATTTATTGGACGCGCGTGTCCAAAACGAGACGCCGGCGAATTTTCGCAATAAATTAACCCATCACTATTTATCAGTATTATGATTATTTACAGGGAATGAATTCAGATTCCCTGAAGATTTGGTGGTTACACTTTGCAGTAACTGAAGGTTGAAGGTTGGGCAGCTCCTGTTATACAGCACAAGTCTCCATCTTTCCTTGTTGTCACCCCCCCATTATCCTCTCTTTTTTACTACAGGTGTGGGATCCATTACCTGGAAACCCATTATCCAGAAAGCTAAGAAAACTAATTCACATTTTTAAAAAATGATTTCCTTTTTCTGTGTACTAATAAAACAGTAGCTTGTAGTGATGGGCGAATCTACCCAGTTTCGCTTCGCCGAAAAATTTGCAAATTTCCAGCAAAATTCGCGAATTGGCGAAAAAATTCGCAAAACGACGTGCAACTCTTTTTTTGGAGAATTTTCACTGGCGTTTCGCGAATTTATTCGCCAGCGGCGATTCGCGGGAATTCGCCCCTGGCAAATAAATTCGCCCATCACTAGTAGCTTGTACTTGATCCCAACTAAGATATAATTAATCCTTATTAGAAGCAAAACCAGCCTATTGGCTTTATTTCATGTTTAAAATATTTTACAGTAGACTTAAGGTATGAAGATCCAAATTACAGAGAGATCCATTACCTGGAAAACTCCAGTTCATGAGCATTCTGGATAACAGGTCCCATACCTGTATCTGACAGGGGTGCCCATTACGTGTCCATAGCAGTCCCCTAATGTAACGCTTCCCCTTACAGACGGCTCTTCAGTTTTCTTTTTACCCCCCGGCTCTAGTGATGGGGGAATCTGAGGCGTTTCACTTCGCCAAAATTTTCACAAATTTCTAGTAGAAATTCACGAAACGGCAAAAAAATTGCGAAACTGTGATGCGTCTCATTTTGGACATGGGTGTCCGTTTTTGGACGTCGGCGCCTGTGGCCAGCATCGAAAGAACGGACGCCAGCGTCCATTTTTTTGACTTCGGCAATGGGCGCCCGCTTCCAAAATAGCCAAAATCCAAAATAGTGTATTTGTTGCATCCCTAATTGTTACTGAACAATATTGTTGACAGAGAGCCCAGAATACGAGGCAAGTGCATGTAGATACTTTTATAACAATTTAAGATAAGCAAAGAAACAACTGTAACAATTTAAGATAAGCAGGCCTCTTGGGGCAACTTAAAGGGCAATTCACCTTCATTATCAAAACTGTAATAACGCATAAAAACCCACAGAAATGTGTTCAAACTGTCTCAACCTGACACATTTTGCAATTAAGAACGTGGTCAAGCATTTCGCCGCTCTGCAAATATTTTTTGGAAAGCCAGAGAGCTGTAGTTACGCCACTACTCTCAAGGTCCAAGCGGAAGGATTTCTCAAGCTGATAAGCATAGGCTTCTCTAGTACAGAGGGTTTGTCACCTGAGGGACTTGCGCTGAACTTAAGCTGATTTTTACTGTATCTAAGACTAATGTTTTCAATATTGGCTCTTTTTAGAAGGTTTGACTCTTGGGGGCAAATTCACTAAAGCACAAAGCGTCTAACACTAGCACTTATTCGCCAGCGTGACGTCATCTCGCTACTTCGTCAATTTACTTACAGTGTCCCTGGCAAAGTAGATAGACTAGCGCACCCTTACGCCAGGCTAAGTTGCGCACTGACGACGCAATGTAATTACGCTAATTCACTAAGATGAACATTTTACGGAACGTTACCTCTTGCGCTAGATGTTACTTCGCCAGGTCAGACCTGATGAAGGTCAATACAATAGATAGGAGTATGAAAAAACTCCCCCCCCCCCAAAAAAAAACGCTGGCGTCTTTTACTTTTTTTTAGAGTGATAGTCTTTAAAATAACGTAATTTTTTTGGGGGGGGGGTTACCCTCCTTCCCCCCTACATCTCCTAACATATGGCAACACAACTATACAGGGGGCACATGTAGGGCAATAGGACAACTTTATTTTATTTATTAAAGGTTTCCTGGGCTTGTGTAGTGGAATGTAGTGGCTGGAACATATACTTCTATTATACGCTTAAGTTCCCGCCGTATGCAAATTAGGCGTCGCTAACGTAAATGCGCTTTGCCTGGCGAAGTAACACTAGTGCAACTTCGCTAACATTCGCCACCCTGAGCGCAAATTCGCATTGTAGTGAATTAGCAGTGGGCTGGCGAAAATTCACCTGGCGAATTGTGGCGAAGCTACATTTTCGCTGCTTAGTGAATTTGCCCCTTGGTGAGAGTTTCAGTACAACAGCAGCTGGTGGGCTTTTGTTTTACGTATCAAAGTCTGACCACAGAGATTATCCTAAAACCCACTTCTCATTAAACAAAACCCCGTTTTGGGTTCCAAGTCTGGGGATCCTCCTGCATCGAGGGTTTGAGCGGCCAATCCCTGAGGCGAATGCTAAAAGCACCCAGCACTAGTCCTGATACAGGAGACCCCAGGCAAATGCCCATGAAATCAATGCAGAAATCAATGTATTTTGTATATTAAAGAAATGGCTACAAAGTCAGAAATCTGGCAAGTTCATTATAAGGCATAATTGTGTGTGTGTGTTTTTAATGAGCTCCTGGAGGCCATGGAATAATAAGAGTTTATTTGTCAACCCAGCAGCGGGTGCCGGATTTGATTCCCTAGCAATAAAGGCAAAGAAAACAAAATATATTAGAAAATGTGCAGTTACCAAACGTCTGGGCAGCCCAGTTAATATTCATCGATACAGAGATTTCTGCTTCTGATACTGTAAATGTAGCCATTGTTACTGAAGGTATTTCATAAACTGAAAGGAGCTTTTAAATACAGGGAGGATTAACATTGTTTCAGCAAACGGAGTGCGGGCTGGACACACTGATTTGTGATAATGATAATAATATAAAAGCCCAGAAATTATATTTAAATAGAGGTTTGTGAGCCAAGCTAAAAAAGAAGCATGGGATCTGTTATGTAAAAAGATCTGAATTACAGATTGGCCGTCTCCTATAGACACAAATAATTAAAATTAAAACAACTTCCTTTTTCTGTGTAATAATAAAACAGTAGGTTGTACTTGATCCCAACTAAGATATAATTAATCCTTATTGGAAGAAAACCAGCCTATTGGCTTTATTTCATGTTTAGCTGATAAACTTAAAGGGATACTGTCAGGGGAAAACGTTTTTTTTCAAAACGCATTAGTTAATAGTGCTGCTCCAGTAGACTTCTGCACTGAAATCCATTTCTCATAAGAGCAAACAGATTTTTTTATATTCAGTTTTGAAATCTGACATGGGGGTAGCCATTTTGTCAATTTCCCAGCTGCCCCTAGTCATGTGACTTGTGCCACCACTGTAAAAGGGAACTGCTTTCTGGCAGGCTGTTGTTTTTCCTTCTCAATGTAACTGAATGTATCTCAGTGGGACCTGGATTTTACTATTGAGTGTTGTTCTTAGATCTACCAGGCAGCTGTTATCTTGTGTTAGGGAGCTGTTATCTGGTTACCTTCCCATTGTTCTGTTGTTAGGCTGCTGGGTGGGGTTGATATCGCTCTAACTTGCAGTACAGCAGTAAAGAGTGATTTATCAGAGCACAAGTCACATGACCAGGGGCAGCTGGGAAATTGACAAAATGTCTAGTCCCATGTCAGATTTCAAAATGAAATATAAAAAAATCTATTTGCTCTTTCGAAAAAATGGATTTCAATGCATAATTCTGCTGTTGCCCGGGACAAAGCCAAAAAGATCCAATTGGGTTTGGTTGAACTCGAAAATCCATGTGATTTTAAACTACTGGGCTGCTGACACTCTGCTTCCACAAGATATAATTAGTTTTTCATTAAAAAAAAGTACAGGTATATGGAAAGGCCACCTATACAAATTATTCACATTTTTAAAAAAATGATTTCCTTTTTCTGTGTAATAATAAAACAGTAGCTTGTACTTGATCCCAACTAAGATATAATTAATCCTTATTGGAAGCAAAACCAGCCTATTGGGTTTCATGTTTATATGATTTTCTAGTAGAGTTAAGGTATGAAGATCCAAATTATGGAAATATCCGTTATCCAGAAAGCTCTGAATTACGGAAAAGCCATTTTCCATAGACTCCATTTTATTCAAATAATCTAAATTGTTAAAAATTATTTCCTTTTCTGTGTAATAATAAAACAGTAGCTTGTTCTTGATCCCAACTAAGATATAATTAATCCTTATTGGAAGCAAAACCAGCCTATTGGGTTTATTTCATGTTTACATTATTTTCAACTACAATTTATCTATGAAGAACCAAATTACAGAAACATGGGGTATCCAGAAATCCCCAGGTCCTGAGCATTCTGGATAACAGGTCCCATATCTGTAAATATTAAAATGATGGTGGAAATTCAGTGGTCAGTAAAAACCAGTGATGGGTTTAGTGAATTTCCAGCGAAATTCGCGAAACGGTGAAAAATTTGTCAAACAGGGCGACAGTTTACCGTCAATGGGCGTGTGGTAAATTGTCGGCGTCTTTAGAATTTTTGCAGGCATTTTGCGAATTGTATAAATTCGCCGCAAATTCGCCCGTCACTAGTATTTGAATTGCCAAATTCAATCAAATCAATCAAATAACATATTTTTATTCCATTCCTAATTATTCTAAATATGTCATTATCATTGCAATGGCTGAATGAAATTGGAAGGAAAAACCATTGCTTAACGCCAGCGAAAATTCGGCTGGCGAAAATCCGCTCAAAAGTCGCGCGTCGTTTTTGACGTGACGAAATCGATGCATCAAAAACGTGCCGCGACTCGTTTCGCTGATTTTTCCAGCAATTCGAGAATTTCGCTGGAAACGGGGTAGATTCGCCCATCACTACTTAGGAGCTCAGTCACTTTGTAGAGTGCTGTCATTTCCTTCAGACTGTTTCTTAAAAATCTTCATCCTAAAAACAGAAACATAACAGCAATTTAATAAGTTCCAGTGCTTTTTTTTTTATGACTTTGGTTAAAAGTTTAATTGGTAGCCATATGTTCCTTGGGTCGGGGGGGGGGGTTAATACCTTGTGAAAATAGACTCTGTTAGAAGAGGCAAGCTTTCAGCTTTCAGGATATTGAGAAAGGAGGATAAATGTTAAATGTTTTCGGAAGAATAAATGGAATCAGTGGCTTTTCTGGAATTAAAGGGCAAGGAAAGGCAAAGAAATAAAATCCCATTTTTACTTTCTTTAATGAAAAAGAAATCTATCTCCAATATACTTTAATTAAAAAATGTGTACTGTTTTTATAAGACATCTGCCTGTATGCAGTGAAATTCTCCCTTCATTTAGTGCTGTGGAAAGGAATTGTCAGATGGTCCCTAACTTCTGGCAGGGAAACAATCATACTTATGAACAGCAGGGGGAGCCCCCGACTTACTTACCAGCCATGCAGAACTCAAGCAGCTTTGTTTTTCGATCATTTATGACGATCCCTAAGAAGCCCAGATCACACTGAGCATGTGCACAGTCTTGGTCTTGCAAAGATGTATAACAAAGTTACAAGATGACAGCCCCCTGTGGCCAACTTTGAAAGCATAAATCATTTGTTTGATTAGGCTTGTGGTGCAGTAAGTTCATGTTTATGTTTAGTATACAAAATACACCATTTCTACCCTTATTCTATTTTACACTTTCCTTGTCCTTTAAGCCCATAGCAAAGAAATGTCCAAATCCCACTAAGGAAATCTGGTAGTTTTATCCCCTTCTCCAGTCTTCCTGTTGGAGACATTAAAATCCACAGCAAACCTAGTGGTAAATTGGGGGTTTGGAGCAGTATTTGGTTATGGTGAGATCTAGGAATAATGCCTATATTCCCTAGATACAGCTAAAAGATCAATTAGAGCGAGATCTGAACTGAAAACATATTTTGTGTCCTAGATATTCTTATGACTATGATTGATGTAATACTTGTTATGAGGAGACCCCATTTAAAGTTTGACATCCAAAGGCTGCTTGAACTCAAAAAAAAAAGTTGCAGCCACTGACATGCCTCTAACAAATGGCCAAAGTCTTTACGGGATGAAGATAACGGGCTACTGTCCTGGGTTCCTCACATACTGTGGCTCCGTAGAGCAAGAATTATTGATAGGAATAGTGTGGACAGTAGGTCTAGGAGAGAAAGATGGAGTCAGAAGGCCAAGATGGTGACAACAGGACAATCTGGATAAAGTAGGGCAAGATGGACACTGTAGGGCAAAATTACTATATCATTGTTGTCCAACCAGTGCTTAAAATGCATTTTTATTCTTAGAATTCTCCTAGGACTTTCTTTTATGTAAGTTTGAAAACAGTTTATTAGTAGTTGAGGTTGGGCCAAGTCTGCATCTTCTTAGAATTTCATGAAGTGCAACTAGATGTTCATGAAGGTTGAGAAGTTCTAATTGTGCTCCAGATAATCTAGTTGTCCTGGTGCAGTTCCCCATGGAAAGGCTTGCCTAGTGAGAGGAGAATAGTAGTAGCACTGCGACCCATATAAAGGTGAAGGATTATAGTCATGGAAGACCAAGTTGGCTTCTAGCTTCTTCATTGACTGTGATTGTGGCTGCAACAAGAGAGTATATAGTCTGATGTTGTTTGAACTGGTTGAACCAGGGACAACCTGTATTCATTAAGATAATTAGAACCTTCTGATGTCTAGACCAGCTTGCGTCCAATCAGAATATTTGAGCAGAACTCCAAAGTCAACAGTTAACTGATGGCACTAAGCAATAACATATAGGTTTATATTTGTTAGAATTTTCTATTCATATTAATTACACCTGAGTATTCTATCATTATAAATGGTGCTTAGTGATGTAATTGGTTATAGTTAGTGGTTATCTGTGTCACATGACAAATTATGGCTTCTCTGTATTACAAAGAAATCACCTTCTTTTCCCCCATGACTAGTGACGGGCGAATTTATTCGCCAGCCACAAATTTGCTGCAAATTTAATAGACAAATAAAAATTTGCCGGTGGAAAGTTTGACGCAGGTTAGAGTCCTGCATCGGGTCGGGTACCCGCAGGTTACTAGTAGAATTTCTGGGTGCGGGTATAGAATCGGGCCGGTGGTTCTGCAGGTTGGCGGGTTGAGGGTCGGGTCGCGGATCCTCGTTTTAGCGATTTTTACTCCTTTTTCTGAGCATATCTACTACTGATGACGTCACATCCGGTTTACAATGACAGCACTTCCTGTTTTACTCCTTTTTTCTGATCGCGGCTACTTCCGATGATGTCATTTCTGGTTTACAATAACAGCACTTCCTGATTCTTGATGGTCAGCGGGTCGCGGGTCCGGTTTGCGGGTATGGTTTGCGGGTCCAAGCGGGTAAGAATGCGGGTCGTGGGTCTGGTTTGAGGTTTGCGGGTACGGGTCGGGTACGGATCCCAAAACATGGACCCGCGCAGGACTCTAACGCAGGTGACAATTTTTACACCAGTGAAAATTTACTGCACGCCCATTGACTGCAATTCGCTAAATTGCTGCCGGCATTCTGGTTTATTTCCACCTTCGGCATCAACATTTTGTGCATTGCAGTGTGCATTGCTGAACTGCAGACGTTGTAGCAAACAAGGGTGGAAATGAGTACTAGTCAGTAAGGTGGAAGATTTTGAGTCATCAAAATTCTCTTAATTTTTTTTCTGCAATTTATCCTCACCACAAAATAGTTTCTTTCCAGCTTGTTTCTTGTTTTAGCAATTTTTATAATATTAGTTTTAATTTAACATTCAAGCAAAACATCTAGAAAGGAATATTACCACTAGTGATGGGCCAATCTACCCCGTTTCGCTTCGCCGAAAAATTCGAGAATTTCCAGCTAAATTCGCGAATTGGCAAAAAAATTTGCGAAACGAGCTGCGGCATGTTTTTATCACGCGTCGCATCAAAAACGACGTGCGACTCGTTTTTTTCTCTGGTGCTACGCGAATTTATTCGCCAGCAGTGAATCGCAGGAATTCTCCCCTCGCGAATAAATTCGCCCATCATTAATTACAACACTAACCCCCATTCCTGTTCTACTCTCTTCCAGGGTGTAATGTTTTACCCGGTCCTCTCCTTCATTGTCTAACTCAATTCTCTGTCTTCAAATCCTGCTACTTTCACTTGATCGCATCCTTAGCATCTTCTCTACTACAACCTCTTCTGTTCTAAATATAATCCATAAATACTGTATATTAGTCTTGACTTGCTGCTGCAGAACCACGTTGATGTCCAACCAGCTGGCTAAGGCTGTTGGGAGTAGTAGTCCTCAGTTGGCTGATCAGCATGGAAGATGTCCATGTGCCCTGCAGCTTTGCTAAACCCTTTTTGTGTCCTATACACGCAGGTGGTTGCCCTAGGAGAGGTGCCGGATGGTTCTGTGGTCACGGTCATGGCTGGCAATGACGAAAATTATTCAGCGGAACTCAGAAATGCCTCTGCAGTCATGAAGAATCAAGTGGCAAGGTTTAACGATCTGAGATTTGTGGGCAGGAGTGGAAGAGGTAAGGCTACCCTGCTCATTGCACAGATACCACTGCACCTTCACATCAAGTTTGTGGTTAACCAATCAGTTAGCACTGAAACACATGGCAGAGCAAAGGCCTTCTGAGAGAGAGCAGGTCTTACATGGTCTCAGTAATTTTCTGAAAGGAAGATTTTAGTATGAGGGTTAGAAGCAGGCGAGCTGGAGCGCTCATGTTTCTTCTCAGAAGACCTCTTCCTGGTTTATCTTTGTTGGCACAATTATCTCAAGGAGCATAGAGGAATGCTGAGAAGAGAAAGGAATCCCTGAACTTAATGACATCCTTGACTATACATTAAGTACAAGGCCCTCAATACACCTTACCCCCACAGGTGCTACTGCCTACCGAATTATGCAAGTATGGAGTATACATGTGAAAGCTTAAAGGGATCCTGTCATGGGGAAAAATGCAAAAATCTTTCAAAATGCATCAGTTAAAAAAAAATTTTCAAAACACATCAGTTAATAGTGCTGCTCCAGCAGAATTCTGCATTGAAATCCATTTCTCAAAAGAGCAAACAGATTTTTTTATATTTCATTTTGAAATCTGACATAGGGCTAGACATTTTGTCAATTTCCCAGCTGCCCCAAGTCATGTGACTTGTGCTCTGATAAACTTCAATCACTCTTTACTGCTGTACTGCAAGTTGGAGTGATATCACCCCCTCCCTTCCCCCCCCCCTTCAGCAGCCTAACAACAGAACAATGGGAAGGTAACCAGATAACAGCTTCCTAACACAAGATAACAGCTGCCTGGTAGATGTAACAACAGCACTCAATAGTAAATCCCATGTCCCACTGTGTACTATTCAGTTACATTGAGAAGGAAAAACAACAGCCTGCCAGAAAGCAGTTCCCTCCTAAAGTGCTGGCACAAGTCACATGACCAGGGGCAGCTGGGAAATTGACAAAATGTCTAGCCCCATGTCAGATTTCAAAACTGAATATAAAAAAATCTGTTTGCTCTTTTGAGAAATGGATTTCAGTGCAGACGTCTACTGGAGCAGCACTATTAACTGATGTGTGTTTTTTAAAAAAACATGTTTTCCCATGACAGTTTCCCTTTAAGGGCAAAAAGTTACCCAAAGCTGGCCTTACGAGATTGGTGCAAACTTTGCA
Source organism: Xenopus borealis (assembly GCA_024363595.1). Lineage (NCBI taxonomy): Eukaryota > Metazoa > Chordata > Amphibia > Anura > Pipidae > Xenopus > Xenopus borealis. Next base: position 129,607,262 of record CM044440.1, on the reverse strand, counting down.
TCACAGAAATGAGGGTGAATAAATGCATATATATCATGGTACGATGCAAGGTGTATTTGTGTACAAAAAAAACTTGCCAATATGCCCCTGTTTTTTGTGGTTATGCCTTGTTACTTTTTTGACCCTTGTGGCCTGCCCACAGCAATGTCCCCTTTCTGGTCAACTATAACCTCCTACAGCTCCCAGCCTCTCCTCTGTAGCTTGAGAAACATGTTAAAAAAATTTAAATTGAGTGCCTACATCTTTTCATTTCTTTGCCTTGATTTATGGCTAGTTGTTTTCTCCTAAATACAGCGCATGGCAATAAACCAGACAACTGTCAACCGGGAGACAGCGAAACCCGTAGGCTGCTGCGGTTGACATTTTTACTGCTTACTGAAGGCCGAGGCTCTTATCCACTCACCACAGACCTTGAGACCATTCACTCAGAATTAAATAAACTTAATCACAACCTCTTCTGTCTCTTAATCAGATGCTTTTTTTTAATTTTTTTATCCCAGTTTTTTTTTTTATCTACAGCGGTTTTCTTTCTGGTATGACACAGAGCCAATGTTTTTTTTCATGATGTTGTCTGTATGACTGCAACCAGTGACATCATCTGCTTCATGGGGACCTTTAAAGGGGACCTGATGGTATTAAAAGGTTTATTTGCTAGCTCTTGAACTCTGCATATTAATCACATGATGTTAGCCCCTTGGTTGCACCAGCCATGCCTACTGAACTGAATGCCAGGGGCATAATGCCCACATTGGCAACCATGTACTATGCGGGTGTATATTTTTAGTTGGTATTAGCACATAGGTAGGGATGGGCGAATCTCCCGAGATTCGCTTCGCCGAATTTTTCGCGAATTTCTA
>CM044440.1:129556299-129586698 GCA_024363595.1 Xenopus borealis | reverse complement strand
GATCATTGCTGCTATTGACAAGCTGAAACTTTAGCCTCCTGCAATAAGTTCACTATATATTTTAACATTAACATTTTAACATTAGTTAATAGGGTTTAGTTCTCCTTTAATATTCCCACCGGCCAATTCCCAGAGTTCTGTACCCTATGAGGGAAGTTTGCGCATGAGGGGTCTGGGGCATCTGATCCGGCTCTGAAATTTTCCCTTGAAGTAAAATGAACAACTATTATCTGCCGTACCCTTCACTGGCGGAATGTAGCCGTGTCTGAAAACAGGGTGACTTCATTCATCCTGTTGCGCGGGATCCAGACGGATCATCTTATTTCAGCTCTATATTACAGGCAAGATATTAGCTGGCCAGATTAAATTACACTCCCTGCTTCCTACAGCTGGGAACATACCAAATTATGACAAGCATTTATTTGTAGGACACTTCAGGCTGCTGCAGAAACCGTCTTGTACAAAGTGCTGGCGTTTTTTTTTTTTTTTTTGATAAACTGAACTTGCATTTAGAGGAATGCACTTAAAAAAGAAACGGTTTCAGTTCTCAAATCATTCAGGGCCTGTTATTTTTTTTTTTTTTTTTAATTCTTACTGTCAGGAGCTGGGCCGGGGGCCAAGCAGGAAATGAGACATCGATAGGTATTTGTGTTGTGAAACCTTCGGAGGAACTGATGCAAGGATACACATGCTGTTTATTCATTCCTCCTTCTTTTGTTGCCATTATTTTAGTCAGCTTTATGGTCCTTCATGTGCAGTGGCTTACCTACTCGCTGGTGGGCCCTGGTGCAGGATTGGCACCCGGGCCCCCTTATAGGGTTCTCTCCCTATAAATTGCACATTGGAGTTCTCCTAGCCTCTCCGGTGGGCACAGAGAGGGAACGGACCCTGGTGCAACCGCTCCTCTGGTAGTTGCGCCACTGTTCGTGTGGATTTCTTAATAGGACACTGTTTGGTGAGTGGGGGTCATTCAGTCTAATACAAGTATTGCCCTCTCCCGTTGTATTTGTTTTGGAAATGATAACACAGGACAGTGTACAAGATGGCTTAAGAAGGAATACTATATACATAGAAATATGTGTCTTTAGTTGTGTGGAGGCCTGGGGCAAATCAGGCTTTCTAGGTAGTGATGGGCGAATTTATTTGCCTGGGGCGAATTTGCGGCAAATTCCTGCGATTCGCCGCTGGCGATAAATTCGCAAAACACCAGGAATAATTTGCCTTGCGAAAATTCGCCGGCGTCCGTTTTTTTTTTACACTGGCAATGTGCGGATGTCTGCGTCCAAAACGAGATGCCGGAGCGTTTCCATTATTTCCAATTGTTTGACTTGAGCTTATTAATCAAAAATAATTCACGCCCCCCCCCCCACAGGTTTGAAGAAACTGAATTTCAACAACCAACAATTGAGATATAAAGAACAGTAATCCTAGAGATCACTGACGCTCCCCCTCCCTCCAATGCAAACCAGTTTAGTATCGTGAAATATATAGCGGTATTAAAACTTGACTTTTGATTAGTTCATTTAAAAACACACACGACCAGGGCCACGCCCATGCAACCACAACAAATTGACCACAGACTCAATGCTTATTATAGTTTTAAGCAGTGCAGGACATTTGCCTTAGAAAAAAACATGCAAAGTTAAAAAACTACAATAGGTGGAAGATGAAGGAAAGTAGTAACTGCTATGAGGTGAAAACTAGTTGTAAAGCTAGATTGCGTAGTCGCTCAATATTTCCCCTCCCTTCCTCTTTCCGAATACCCCCAGGTCGATTCTACCTGTCTACATTGGGAACTGACGGGAGCTACTTCCCCCACCATCCACCTGTGATGCCCTACACGTTTCGCCACATGCACAGCTTCTTCAATTATTGGGGGTGACCGTGGCCTCCCATACCAGGCACCAGGCTTCTACACAGAGGGAGTGTTGGAGTGTGCGCAACTTCAATCACATCCAGTTCAGCTTCTTCAGGGACATAGGTGGCCCCTGTCGTGTGTATTTTGAAATGAGCTAATTAAAAGCCTTAAGTGTTAATACCGCTATGTATTTCACAATACTAGACTAAATATTCGAATTGGAGAGTGGGAGGGGGGGCGTCAGTGATGTCTAGTATTGCTGTCCTTTATACCTCAGTTGTTGGTTGTTAGAAACTAGGGTTCCATTATTTATATAAAATAAGACCATATATCCTTAACCCTTCAGATGGCCTACACAGAGGCGCGGGAGGCGTATTATTTTTTAACAATAGCTGAAGAGCAAGAGCAACATATGTATAAAGTGTTACCGGCACAATTTTTCCCAACCCTCGTCAGCTAGTCCAACTGTCACCATCTTGCCTTACTGACTCCATCTTGCTTTACACAGTCTCCATCTTCTATTTAATTTATTTTTCCCTATTGAATTTATCTTTCTCTACTCTCTCCTTGTCCTACTGTTAGTTTCCTCTTGCCCTTCTGTTTCCTCTTGTCCTACTGTCTCCTTCTTGCCTTTGTATCTCCATTTTACTCTACAGTCTCCATGTTGTCCTGCTGTCTCTATATATGCCTTCTGGCTTCATATTGCTGTACTCTGTCTTATCCTGTTGTCTCCATTTCACTCTGCAGTCCTTCATCTTGTTCTACTGTCTTTATTTTGTCCTACTGTTTTCATCTTGTCCTATTGTCTCCATCATGCCCTAATTTCTCCATCTTGCCCTACTGTCTCCATCTGACTGTGCTGTCTCCATATTATTCTACCATCTCCATCTTGCTCTGCTATTGTGTCTCAATCCTGTCTCCATCTTGTCCTCCTGATTCAATCTTGCTCTTCTGTCTCCACCTTGCCTTTGTGCCTTGTTCTACAACAACATAACCGACTATATTTATTTTACCCTATTGTCTCCATTTTACTGCACTGTCCCCATCTTGCTTTGCTATTTCCATCTTGCCTTTGTGTCTCCATCTTGCTCTACAGACTCAATCTTGTCCTACTCTCTTCATCTTGCTCGACTGGCTCCATCTTCTTCTATTGTCTCCACCTTTTGTGTTTCAGATTTGTTCTAGAGTCTTCAATGTAGCCTGCCGTTTTTATGAATTGCTGCAGGCGATTTTCATTTTAGCCGACACAAGACAGGGGGTAGCAGTTCGGGAGATTAGTCGCCTTAAAGAAGAGGCAATTTGTCTCTGGGGCGACTAATCTCCCCGAATCTCCTTGTGTGGACTGACCCTAAATATTCAAGCTCTTTTTTGGGTGGAGGGAAAGGACCTGCTTAGCTTAGAACACAGGTGCAAATAAGCACTCACACTAAATCTCAGTTCTCTTCTTTTCTCTTTTTCTCAAAACTGTTACACATCCAGTCACTCCAAACTTTATTCATTACAGTTTTGGCTAACTAACTGTATTGGATACATGTTTTATTTTGCACAGACAATCTATTTACCCAGATTTATTTTTATGCTGAACAATTTCTTTACGGGGCTGCCATGCCTGTATTTTAGATATTGAATTCATACAACAGGATATAACTGATGGGGGTAACTGCTCAGAAGTTTTAACTTGTTTGGGAAGGTAATTTGCAAATATAATAGAAGTTATGCAGACAGCTTTAGATAATAGCAATCAGAACCATTTAGGTCCTTAATTACCATCAGATTATTATCTGTTGCTAGATGTTCCGCATGTGACGGTGGATAAAAAGCTCCTCTTTGGTATGTAGGATTGTGGGAACAGTGTTCCAGAACTCAGACTGTGTGGTCCTCCTGACGTTTGTTCTCACACAGGTGTGTTGTTTGTTTATTGCGATTCTTGGGAACAGAACCCAGGGCGATCCCGTAGCAAAACAATCTTCTCTCATAAGAAAATAAGATATGAATAAGACATCACTATACTCTGCATTACTTCCTTAAAGAGGTGGACACATTCAGTAGTTGAAAATCCGCAAAGAATAAAATACACCAATTGCAAACTGTTTTATACTACTGCTAGATATACAGAATACAAAAAGTTGCTTTCAAGGTGAACATAATACTGGGACTTAGTAGAAGTAAAAATGTTCCATAACAAACAAGAACTGGGGGACGTGAAGTTAATTCGTTTTGTGTGACTGTGTTGTTTGAAGATAATCTGCAATCAGCTATTGTTAACCCTATGAACTGTTATGTGGTTGCGCCTGGAAACCAACCAATGGTTTTTGGTGTCAGACTGAAACAAGAATTTGGAAAACATACATGAACAGATAGGAGAGTCTGGGCACTTCCAGCAGCAGTGTGTCTTTGCTCCTGTCTCTTTTCCTTTGTCCTGCTGCCATTCTAGCTTCTTGTTATTATTTTATTTTTCCTGATTCCAGTTCATAAACAATGAGTAAGAAGTACAAATACAGAACAGAAAAGGAAAATTAACAAAATTAAAAAATAAAGTACACATTCTTTCCAAATTGAAACAACGATATTTATCCAATAACTAGCCTTCTTCTTCTTTCTATTTACCTTCAGAATGTATATTATTTATTGCTTCTCCTCTCCCTGTCTGTCATTCTAGCTTTCTTTTCTCATTCTTCCATTCCAGCTTTCTTCTCTCATTCTGTCATTCTAGACTTCTTCTCGACTGTCAATCTAGCTTTCTTCTCAAATTATGTCATTCTAACTTTCTTTACTTCCCCCTTCTGCCATTTTAGCCTACTTCTCTCTTTCTGTCTATCTAGCTAATTTTTCTTCTCCCCTTCTGCCAGCCTAGCTTAATGTCATTCTAGCTTTACGTCATTCTGTCATTCTAACTTACTTCTCCCCTTCTGCCATCCTAGCTTTCTTCTCTCTTTATGTCAATCTAGCTACTTTTTTTCTTTTCCCCTTCTGCCATCCTAGCTTTATCTCTCATAATATCTATCTGTCATTCTATCTTTCACCTCTTCTTTTGACATTCTAGTTTTATTCTCTCCCTCTGCCATTCAGCTTTTCAGATAAGATGTTGACAGCTGAATTGTGTTTTAAAGAGATTGTTTTCTTGCAGTTGAAATCACTAACTTGTAGGTGTCCTGAAATATTAGGCTGCCCCTAGCAACCAGCCTCACACTCCAATTATCGTTTGCTATCATCAATTTTGTCTTCAGGCTGGACTAGAACATTTTCATCCTTACAACCCAAAAGACTATGATAAGGGATAATATCAAAGTTTGCTCCAGGTCTAGCATCCTATTTTAACCACTCTTGTTTTCTTTAAATAAAATGGAACACTACCTGCTAGTTGCTGTAGTGCTCTACACATTGAGCAGAACTATATACCCTCTCTGTTATTTGCACATATCTTGCTTTATATTGCTCTGTGAGTAGAAAATAATATATTTGTGCACAGGAAGTTACAGTTGAAGCAGGAACTGCTCCCCACCCTCCAAAACAGATTGAATTTCAAAAATGCAGTTTATGCTCCTGAAATATGTTAATTTTGTGTCTTTGGACTATGTGACTCACTATATATCCTCCCCCTCCAGCCTACTTGCCCCTAACTTTATACTTAACCCTTGCGGCAGATTAAGGCGTTGGAGTTCACGGCAGACATCTCCTTCTTCTGTAATCTTTGTGTATTTAATAGCATTTTGGCACGTGCGCAGTTGGACCAAATTCCCAGTTCCGGACAACTGCACATGCGCCGAAACGCACTGGAATAGCCAAAGAGCTGAAAGAAGACACAAAGATTACCGAAGGAGATGGCTGCTATGAACTCTGATGCCTGAATCTGCCGCAAGGGGTTAGTAAAAAGCACTGGCACGGGGTAGCAAGTAGGCTGGGAGGGGATCAGTGAGGGGGTCTATGGGGGTAATCAGTTGTTAATCAGTTGTCTTGTCTTACAATATATCAACAGTCTGAGCCACCAGTACAAAGAATAGAAAGGGACAGACACTGCTTTCAGTAGCAATTCATATATAAATAACTTAAAAAACCATAGAAAAATTGTATTGAAAGTATATCGCAAAGTTGCTTAGAATTATGTTTTCTTTAATTAGGCAAGTATATTTTTTGGGTTGACATTCCCTAAGTCAGTCTGTTTAATAGGATTTCTGGCAGCTAACGTGCGGTACTTGGGCGGCAGTTTTCTTAAAGGAAGTCTTTCTAGGAACTGAAAACCTGTTTCCTCTTTACCTTTACCCAGAGATAAACAATATAACACTTTAACCTTTGATTTAACATTGAAATTGTGTGATTAACTGTTTCAGAGCAGAGTTAGGCAGCCCTCCCCATACATAACACGAGGCACAGATGTAAAAGGGATCAGTGTATCCCTCTACTTTAAGGGGCTGATTTAATAAAGGTTGAATGTTAGAGATTTTTTTTTTTCCCTCGAATGAACTCAAATGACCTCGAAATTAGAATAGTATCTTATTTTAAAGGAGAAGGTATAGTATTTTACACTTGAGGGTGCCAAAAGTTAGGCACCCCCAAGTGACTACTTTTTACCTGACACCCGAAGAAGCAGGAAAAGGATCTCTCCGCTGTGCTTGAAGTAAGAACCCCGGGCCAGTGCGGTTTTCTCCAGATAGGAGCACCAGCCCAGGGTTCTTCCTTCGAGCACAGTAACTTTTGGCAACCCCCAAGTGCAAAAAAATGCTGTTCCTTCTCCTTTAAGAAAAAACTCGAACGTCTAAAACTCGAACAAATATTGCCAACGTGAAACCTTTAATCAACTTTGAATCTGAAAAATCTTGAATGTCAAGAAGGCTATTAACGTTTTCACATGCGTCACTGGCCTCTGCCGTTGGCTACTACATGACTACATGAGATTGGCAGGTTTTAGGTGGTGAATAGCCGAAATCGATTTGTTCCCAGGGTCCAGGTATGATAAATCTCCTATTCAAATTCGAGTTTGGATTATTCCTAAATTGAAATTGTGAGTGTTGACCAAAAATTACAGTTCAAACCTTAAAGGAAAACTATACCCCCAAAATGAATACTTGAACAACAGATAGTTTATATCAAATTAAGTGACATATTAAAGAATCTTACCAAACTGGTATATATATATTTAAGTAAATATTGCCCCTTTACATCTCTTGCCTTGAACCCCCATTTCGTGATGGTCTGTGTGCTGCCTCAGAGCTCACCTGACCAGAAATATTTCAACTCTTGGGGGCAAATTTACTAAAATTCCCCTAAAATCCCTTCAATCCCCTCGAAATTCGACTATCGAATGCTTATCGAATAGGTTTAGCCTATTATTTCCTCGATATTCGATTTCTCGTTGAGATCATACGATCGAATACCGATCGTTCGTACTCTTGCCTTCGAGCCTCTGAAAAATTGGTACGATTCGAACGGTCAAGGCGTTGGTATTCAAGCAGGTCTTTGCAAAAGAAGCCTATGGGGTTTCAATCTGGTGAAGTAGGCATTCGAATAATTTTAAAATCCTTCGATCATCGAATGATCGGTATTCGATGATCGAAGTGGCCAAATTTGCATATTCGCATATCGGAAAAAATCTTACGATCAGTATTCGATCAGATTCGATCGAACTTCGATCTATTCACACAAATTTTGTAAAATTGCCCCTAACTGTAATAGGAAGAAGTGAGGAAGCAAAAGACGCAACTCTGTCTGTTAATTGGCTCATGTGACCTAACTTTATAGTTTGTTTGGTATGTTTGTGTGCACCGTTGGATCCTAGGATCCCAGGAGGCTGCCCTTATTTTTTAAAATGGCAATTTTCTATTTATGATTACCCAGTGGCACATGCCCCTAAAAAAGTATATTATTATGAAAATGGTTTATTTACATGAAGCAGAGTTTTACATATGAGTTGTTTAGTGTAATATCTTTTTATAGAGACCTACATTGTCCGGGGGGGGGGTATAGATTTCCTTTAAGAACGCTGATCTACAGCAGATCAGACAGTTACCCTTCTATATGAATAAATAGAAATATGCAGATAGATGAATATCTCTGTGAATATTGAACAGATAAAATAAAGGTCAAACATCTGTGCCTATAAATAGAGACGTGTAAGCAGGGAAGTGACATTAGGGTGCAGTTTACAGTACGAGGGCAGGAAGAGGGTGTCTGACACGCTGGTGTTAAACTGAAATATTTCCCATGTATCTTGCTAAAGGTTGCAGTGAGATCCCTTTTAAATAACAGAGACTCGTTTAAAAGCCTTACTGCCTCAACTCCAGGATGAAACAGTTCAGATGCAGTAAATGGGGATTCCAGTAGACCCACAGGTGACATGGGAGGGGGGTCCTTGTTATATTTTTTATTATCCCTTTGGAAGTTCTTCTGCAGCAGAGGAGAGATTGCCCATTCCCAGGCTGCTCTGGGGCGGCACAGCATGAGTCTGGCAGAGCAGCAAGGTGATGGTATATTAAACATGACAGGTGCTAATCTTGCTGAGAATATGGCCTCATCCCACACCGTCCATTAATATATATATATATACACACAATAATTGTTTTCTGTTTGTCTGAGCGAGCACATATGGACCACACAGGTCACAGCTCCGCCAAAAGCAGCCACGTTAATTTGTCAGCACTATTATTTTAGCTGGACTCCAACTGGAGCACTTGTACTTTTAAATGAAAAAGAGATCTTATTTGTGAGGTTATTCTTGTGGTCCGACGGAGTCTCAGTAGGTTGTTATTAATACAGTATGTTCTTTTCCAGGACTCCAAGTAAGGGAGACAAGACAGAGACAAGAGCAAAGCAATGTATAGGTTACTCTGCAGATATTAATATAGAGAATAAAGTATTCCCTACTGTAAATGATAAGGATATTAGAAGTCACTGAGGGGTGTGATCATATAAAGACACAAGGCTGCAGGCTGAGTTATACAGGGGGGAACTCTGAGTATCACTCATGTATTATAAGGGATAATGTACCCCCTACTGTAAATGATAAGGATATTAGAAGTCACTGAGGGGTGTGACCATATAAAGGCACAAGGCTGCAGGCTGAGTTATACAGGGAACTCTGAGTATCACTCATGTATTATAAGGGATAATGTACCCCCTACTGTAAATGATAAGGATATTAGAAGTCACTGAGGGGTGTGACCATATAAAGACACAAGGCTGCAGGCTGAGTTATACAGGGAACTCTGACTATCACTCATGTATTATAATGGATAATGTACCCTGTACTATATACAGTCGCATAACAAGATGTTACTGGGCCCCACACCAAATTTATTTTAGGGCTCTCAAAATATCCAGAGGTCATCCTGTTTAACAATATATATTGAAATGGCTCATTAAGTAGGGCCTCTTGGGCGCCTATACCTCCTGGGTCCCCTGTAGTCGCCCTGACTGTATATTATAAGGATAACAGAAGTCACTGAGGAACTCTATGGCCTTATAAAGGAATACAGGTTATGGAATGAGAGGTAATTTCTAATATCCTCAAAATGCGCAACAGGTAGGGAACATTTTCAGTGACAATAGCATCACTAAGCACTGATGATAATTCAACACATAACTGAGCACTGTTTGTAAGGATATATTATACATGAACCATGAATATCCTAGTAAAGCACTTAGTGATGTCATCTGCTGGCCATGACTTCATCCCACTTACATGACATGAGAGCATGACATTATCATGACATTATACAACTTATCTGATGTGATAGTGTTTAGGTCACATAATGACATCACTGCCTTTAACTGACATCATACATTTTGAGAATGACATCATTGCCTCTTACATCATCGCACATTATGTAACCTACCTATTTATGAGGGGATAGGTTGGCTTGGTTAATGAAGTTTTAGTTTTGTGGAATAAAGCGTAAGCTAAGTATCTCTGTAAATTTTTTTAAATGTAAATAAAGCCCCGGGGGAAGTTGAGTCTTGATCTGTTTATCCGGTTACGGTCGGAGCTCATTTTATGGATTAGGCCGAATGCCTATTTGGCTGTTTGAATCCAACCGATGAGAACATAATAAGAAATATCCTTGAAGCGTACAAAGCCAGTGAAGTGAGTGAATCTGTCTGAAATAGAGCTGGAAGGGGTCCAACGTAAGCAGAACAGGGTGTCATGATCTCCACGGCTGCTCGTCCAGCAGATAAACACAGGGCCGTCTTCTATTGGGTAGTTTTTATGACCACTTTTTAAAGGACAAGGAAAGTGTAAAATAGAACAAGGCTAGAAATGGTGTATTTTGTATACTAAACATAAACATGAACTTACTGCACCACAAGCCTAATCAAACAAATGATTTATGCTTTCAAAGTTGGCCACAGGGGGCTGTCATCTTGTAACTTTGTTATACATCTTTGCAAGACTAGACTACATACACATGCTCAGTGTGATCTGGGCTTCTTAGGGATCGTCATAAATGATCAAAAAACACAGCTGTTTGAGTTCGGCATGGCTGGTAAGTAAGGCAGTGGTTCCCCCTGCTGTTCATAAGTATGATTATTTCCCTGCCAGAAGTTAGGGACAGTCTGACAATTCCTATCCACAGCACTAAATGAAGGGAGGATTTCACTGCATACAGTCAGTCAGGTTTCTTATAAAGACGGTACACATTTATTGATTAAAGTATATTGGAGATAGATTTCTTTTTCATTAAATAAAGTAAAAATGGGATTTTATTTCTTTGCCTTTCCTTGCCATTTAAAGGCGAACTAAACCTTTAAAACGAATATGGCTAAAAATGCCATGTTGTATACAGTGAACTTATTGCACCAGCCTAAAGTTTCAGCTTGTCAAGTTTGAAGTCCTGGATCATTGCTGCTAATGACAAGCTGAAACTTTAGCCTTGTGCAATAGGTTTAGTATATAAAATATGACATTTTTAGGCATATTCATTTTTAGGGTTTAGTTCACCTTTGAGGTGATCCAGTGGAGACTGTTGTGTGTGTGTGGGGGATGCTGGCTTTAGCAGCAGATAAATAGGTCAGTTACTGCTTCATGTCTGGATGTGGAAAAACCCACAGTAGCCCCTACGTTGCTGGTGTATATATGTTGCTACAGTAACCTGGAGATCCCCTTAGAACTTGTCATTTGCTGTGGCTTTTCCCGGGGGTTCCCTATTCTTTGGTGATTAATCATTATGACTAAAATCCTGGTCTGTGTCTGAATATAACAACTACTGCCTTTAAAGGGATACTGTTTTATTTAAAAACACATCAGTTAATAGTGCTGCTCCAGTAGACCTCAGCACTGAAATCAATTACTCAAACAGATTTTTTTATATTCAGTTTTGAAATCTGACATGGGACTAGGCATTTTGTCAATTTCCCAGGTGCCCCTGGTCATGTGACTTGTGCCAGCACTTTAGGATGGAATTGCATTCTGGCAGGCTGTTGTTTCTCCTTCTCAATGTAACTGAATGGAGCGCAGTGGGACATGGGTTTTACTATTGAGTGCTGTTCTTAGATCTACCAGGCAGCTGTTATCTTGTGTTAGGGAGCTGTTATCTGGTTACCTTCCCATTGCTCTGTTGGTTGGCTCCTGGGGTGGGGGGGTGATATCTCTCCAACTTGGAGTACAGCAGTAAATAGTGACTGAAGTTTATCAGAGCTCAAGTCACATGACTTGGGGCAGCTGTGAAATTGACAATATGTCTAGCCCCATGTCAGATTTCAAAATGAAATATAAAAAAAAATCTGTTTGCTCTTTTGAGAAATGGATTTCAATGGAGAATCCTGCTGGCACTTTTAACAGATGCATTTAAAAAAAAAAAAAAACATTTTGTCACATGACAGTATCCCTTTAAGATAAACCCTCCCTATAATTAATGGATATTTGTCTTCATCTTCATAACAATTTTCCATAAAGCAATTCCGAGCCGCCGTCGGATCCATGGATTGTGCATCTTGCCAATATTTCCAGCCCTCGTTTACTAAAAAGAAAAAATAAGGTTGCCGCAATAGGTCGCTGGTTATTAAATCATTCAAAAGCGCTCCTTAAAAACCCAGATGTGAAGCTCCCCATTGTCTGTGCACCTACTTGAAGTAAGGAATGAGGAAGAGCGGCTGGTTCATTGCGTGACCTGATTTGTTTGTGCCTGGCCTCGATTATTGGGACAATGGCAGCCATGTTTGGCTCTCCTTCCCTGGCACACAAACACTCGCGCTTTTATATTCCCTTTTTATTAGGAATACGGGCTTGCTAAATGGTACAGCCTGAGGGGATGTTTGTGAGCTTTCTTTTTATTTTGTACTTATATCCCCGTCCCAACTGCCATTTGTACCTTACGTCATTTATTATGGGGTTTTTTAAGGCGTTTTCTCACATTCCTGTCTAATACTTTGTTCTGTGCATTCGTACCATTCCCTGTGTCCTCCCCCCACCTCATACAATTCACACATTCCTATATTAGGTGCATTTTATATTCTATCCAGTGCTCTTAAAGCATTAATTATATTATATTTTTTTTGTGCGACGTAGGTAATGAAATTCTACAATGACGTATTGATCTAGAATGTTTCTGTAATGGTATTTTATTGTTTTTCTCGGCAGCATAATGTTTATTTCGCATGACAAGTAAAGAATATTATTGAATTGGCACATAAATATATCAGTAAATACTGCTTTATTATAGGTTATATTGTGAGGCATCATTTTGTGTTGTTCTTTGTGCCTGATCACCTGACAGGAAGTAGGAAGTAACTGTAACAGGAAGAAGTGTGAAATGCCTCATGTACATTCATTGGCTGATGCAAGCTAGCATGTGTATGTGTGCTAGGGTTGCGACCTGCCCTGTTTTGACCTGGACAGCCCAGTTTTTTTCAAAGGGCTTCCCGGGTCAAAACTACCTGCAAGGTTTTCCAAATTAGGAAAACCAGGCAGGATTTCCAATAATTGTCGCAGTGAACATCCAATCGCCGATGTCGCGGCCCAGCCCTTATTGCATCACTGTCCCCAGCCGTGTCACAGTCCCGCCCTTCCCCGGATTCCACGGGGCAAAAAGGCAGCAATCCTAAACTGTGCCCTTGGTTTGTATATGAGCACAGATGTTCAAATGAGCCAGAGGGACAGGCTTTAGTACAGGTGTGGGATCCATTATCCGGGAACCTGTTATCCAGAAATCTCCGAATTACAGAAATGCCATCTCCCATAAACTCTGTTTTATCCACATAAACCAAATTTTTTGAAAAAATATTTTTTTTTTCTGTGTAATGATAAAACAGTAGCTTGTACTTGATCCAAACTAAGATGTAATTAATCCTTATTGGAAGCAAAACCAGCCTATTGGGGACTCCATTTTATCAAAGTACAGTTATGGAATCTGTTACCCGGAAACACGTTATCCAGAAAGCTCCAAATTATGGAAAGGACTTCTCCTATTGACTAATTTTATACAAGTAAGCCAAATTTTCAACAATGATTTACCTTTCCTCTGTAATAATAAAACAGCGGCTTATACTTGATCCCAACTAAGATATAATTAATCCTTATTGGAAGCAAAACCAGCCTATTGGGTTTATTTCATCTTTACATGATTTTTATGCAGACTTAAGGTATGAAGATCCAAATTATAGAATTATCAGTTATCAGAAAGCCTCAGGTCCTGAACATTCTGGATAACAGGTCCCATACTTGTGATAGTAATGATTCTTGTCTTCAGAGTTTTCCATAGCAGTTGCCCATTTTGGAAATTGTTAGGAGTATCAGTGGTTTCCATTTTCTGTGTAATAATAAAACAGTAGCTTGTACTTGATCCCAACTAAGATATAATTAATCCTTATTGGAAGCAGAACCAGCCTATTGGGTTTATTTCATGTTTATATGATTTTGGAAATGTTATGAGTGTCAGTGACTATGCACATGCTCAGTGTGCTCTGGGCTGCTGTTGATGAGCTAAGCTTAGGGGTTGTCGGAATAAATTAAACATTAGCAGAAAGTGAAGTTTTATCTGTCTTAGAAGTGGAGGCTACAACTGCATTAATAATGAGTGTAATCTCATTATCTTCATCATTATCATTAACGAAGAGCCAGAGAAAGCTCTACAGGACACCACTGTTGTAATAATAACTAAAAATGGGTCACCCCTGCCTAGTTTACTTATTTCATTTTTCTTTTCTAGGAAACAGTTGCTACCCACTAATAATAGTAACTCTTATTTTATGATTTGCTGTTTCTAGGGCACAGACAGAAGCTTGATGACTGTAAACCTAGTTTGTTCTCTGAACGTGATTTAGGGCGCATTCCTCATCCAAGTATGAGAATGGGTGTCCCACCTCAGAGTCCACGGCCCTCACTGAACTCCAGTCCTTTTAATCCACAAGGACAGAGTCAGATTGCAGGTAAGGGGCAGAACCATGTCTTTGGGGTGTTAAAGTTAATATCTTTTATTTTTTTTTACAAAGGACATTAGTTTCTCAGGATTCAGAAATATTATAGGTGGAATTCATTATTAGTCCAAATTTATAATTGTGTAAAGAGAAAAACTGACTATTTTTGTTAATCTCCAATGAGAACTTCATAATATCTATAATACTCAAGAAATAATGTTAAGCTTACATGTGTTAAAGCTCACTGGTTAAATGGAACCTATAATGGGAATTTCTATACATGTATAATATTAGAGTGTTAGGTCATATCTTAGTTCCAGCCTTTGTGTTTGTTTTAATTGAATTTCTGACTGTAGGGATAAATATGATGTTTGAATAAGGTATGTTTCTGCCCCTCCCATGAAAACATATCATAATGGTTATGCAATATGACAGCATTATATAAACCCTATCCAACAGAGTCTGCACTGGACACAATCAAAGCAACTATTTGTACCAATTTGTACCCTAATTAACTAAATTGACTTCATTTTGTAAACATGCAGCAGGAATTGTATATAAAATAAGAGCTAGGCACCCATTTTACAGCAAAAGCAACATATGTATTGCCTTTTCCATGCTACAACATAACTGACTTATGATTATGTTGGATATACATTAGGAGTCTTCTTCTTGCAATGTAACAGCCTCTATGTTAATCAGAGTGTCAGTTCTTCTCTCACTGGGGGAAATTCAGTAAGCGGCAAAAATTCGCTAGCGTTGCCTTTGCTAACGTTCTCCGCATTTCGCGAATTTTCACCAGCGCTACACAAATTCACTAAAGTGAGAAGTTACGATAAGTTCGTCGAACGGTAGCGTAGTTGCGCTAGGGTTACTTCTCCAGGCAAAGCGCATTTATGCTAGCGATGCCTAATTTACAGACGGCGCGAATTTCAAAGTGTAATAGAAGTATATGTTCCAGCCACTACATTCCACTACATAAGCCCAGGAAACCTTTAATAAATAAAATAAAGTTGTCCTATTGCCCTACATGTGCCCCTTGTATAGTTGAGTTGCCATATGTTAAGAAATGTAGGGGGGAAGGAGGGTAACCTCCTAAAACAAATTCGATCTTTTTCAGACTATCACCCTAGAAAGGTAAAAAAAAAAAAGTTTTCAAACTCCTATCTATTGTATTGAACTTCGCCAGGTCTGACCTGATAATGTTCAGGAAAATGGTCATCTTAGTGAATTTTACGTTCCTTCGTCAGTGCGCAACTTCGCCTGGCTTAAAGGGCAAGGAAAGGCAAAGAAATAAAATCCCATTTTTACTTTCTTTAATGAAAAAGAAATCTATCTCCAATATACTTTAATTTAAAAATGTGTACCGTTTTTATAAGAAACCTGACTGTATGCAGTGAAATGCTCTCTTCATTTAGTGCTGTGGATAGGAATTGTCAGACGGTCCCTAACTTCTGGCAGGGAAACAATCATACTTATAAACAGCAGGGGGAGCCCCTGCCTTACTTACCAGCCATGTAGAACTCAAGCAGCTTTGTTTTTTGATCATTTATGATGATCCCTAAGAAGCCCAGACCACACTGAGCATGTGCACAGTCTTGGTCTTGCAAAGATTTATAACAAAGTTACAAGATGACAGCCCCCTGTGGCCAACTTTGAAAGCATAAATCATTTGTTTGATTAGGCTTGTGGTGCAGTAAGTTCATGTTTATGTTTAGTATACAAAATACAGCATTTCTACCCTTATTCTATTTTACACTTTCCTTGCCCTTTAAGGGTGCGACGTTTCGCTAGTCTATCTACTTCGCTAGTGAAAATTCGCCAGAGTCGGTGTTAGTAAATTTGCGAAGTTATGAATTGACGTCATGCTGGCGAATTAGCGCTAGCGTTAGACGCTTCGCGCTTTAGTGAATTTCCCCCATTGTGTCTCTGTTTCCCCTTTCATCGTTTATTTAATGAACAATGAATGAAATTAATGAATTTAAAGCAGGATGTCTTCTCAACTCTTCTCTGCTCTATGCTCTCGAATAGGTCCATCGTTTTTCGATCGAATAGTTTGAATCGAATGATTCAAAGGATTTTGAGCAAAATGCTTCGATTTCCTAGGACTTAGAAAAAATTTCGCGGAGGTCCCCCATAGGATAAAATGGCAATTCGGCAGCTTTAAGGTGGCAAAATCTCAAATTTGAAGGGACAGTACTTCGAAAATATGACTTGTTGAATTTCCAAATACTTTCAATTCAAATCAAATGTTGGAACATTCTGGATAACAGGTCAACTGTACAAATGTCCAATCTATGAGTCTGTTCTGCTGTTATTGAAGTATATTTTCCAGAAGCTCCAGTAGCTCAGCTTCCTAGGTCTTTTGAACCTCAGCTTCCAGCACCCCATAAAGAATTTTTTTTTTGTATAAATCCCGGAATACTCTATACAAGTGATTTTGGGAAACGAGAAAGAAACAATATTTTCACTGAAAATCTGAACCTTTTTTTCCCCCTGTTCGGAAACTGATTGTCACTAAGGGAACTAAATAATTTCACTGGGTTGGCTCAAGATTAATGTAAATTTTCCACTTGTAATGGTTATGAGTCTAGTCAAGGGGGAAAACAAGAAAGTCTTCTCATTATATGCTTATCACAGCATTCTCCTCCCTAATGGAATCACTGCTATTGGGTTACAGATTGAGTCATCCTGGTAAAGTCATTCTACAATGTTGCACAAAAGCAGCATGATGGACATAGAACATTTTGTTTAGTAATACCAAACCTCGTGCCTATGGCCCTTTTTTTATATTATAGTTAAGAGGTTGATCTTGTAGTTAACTTTTAGCATTTTATAGAATGACCGGTTTTAATTAACTAAAGGTGGCCATACATGGGCCGATAAAAGTCTGTCGGCAGCTTATCGGCCCGTGTATGCGGCCCTTGCAACGGGCTTTCCCGATCGATATCTGGCCAGATGTCGATCGAGTGGGATTAAAAATCCCGTCGGATCACGGCCGCATCATGCGGTCCCGCGATCCGACTGCCCATATGGCCTCCATTATGATCCGATCATTGGGCCCTAGGGCCCATGATCGGATCAGCCCAATATCACCCACCTCAAGGTAGGCATATTGGGGAGAGATCCTCTTGTTTGGCGACATTGCCAAACGAGTGGATCTCTGTGTATGGCCACCTTTAGTCATTGGTAGGATTTGATCTTCATTATCAGTCTCTAATATGCCATGCTCCGTTAGACTATATTACTTAATGTTTGTTCCTTGATGCCACATTCTATATTATTGAATTATTTGCCTTCTTCAAATTGGGGGGTCAGTGACTACAAATCTATTGTTCTTGCTTCTTTGTATTATTTATCTTTCTATTCAGTGCTCTCCTATTCATAGGAGTCTCTTATTCAATTCAATGCATAGTTACTAGGGTAATTTGGACTCTAGCAACCAGACAGCTTGAGAGCTGCCGAATAAAAAGCTAAATAACTCAAAAACCACAAACCATAAAACACAAAACCCAACTGCAAGTTGTCCTAGATTATTACCCTCTACATCTTTCTAAAAGTCATCTCAAAGGTGAACAACCTCTTTAAGCCTCCAGCACCTATTTTTGAAGACCCCCTCATATAACATTCTTATTTATCTGTGAGATACTGTTCCAGATTCTACTGTGTAAGAGCACTAGAGGGCTCATTTATGAACACTAGGCAAATATGTACATGGGCAATTGCTTTTGGCAACCAATAAAAAGTGTGCTTTCCTTGTTCTACCTGCAGCTGGCTGAAATTAATCTAATTTCTGATTGGTTGAGATGGGTTACTGTCCAGGTGCAGATTTACCCAGTATTCATAAATGAGGCTCTTGGTTTGGCTCATATTGGGCAGAAATTATAGCCCTTTATGTCGAGTTTGTGCTTGTAGGAGGTCCTGCCAGTGCAACAGGTTCTAGCAGATGGACCAACACCTGGGCTGGAGACTAGCTGGTCATTCAGGGATTTACAGCCTAATCTACTGGATGATTTTGACAGTAACTGGGCTAGTTGGGGTGCCCTCATGCTAACAT
Organism: Xenopus borealis; assembly: GCA_024363595.1. Lineage (NCBI taxonomy): Eukaryota > Metazoa > Chordata > Amphibia > Anura > Pipidae > Xenopus > Xenopus borealis. The sequence continues at coordinate 129,568,438 of CM044440.1, read as the reverse complement.
TTGCCCTGCATCTATAATGAGATTCTGCAAAAGCTGATTGTGATCTAGCAAAGCGTGGTGACCTTTTTAGCAGTATCAACCTGCATTATTATCCTTTGTGCTTCATGTTTCTGATCTGTTGTGCAAGTTCCTACAATCATTTATTGTGATCCTGACTACGTTTGACCTTGACTTGACTCTATTTGCTTTGTCTGCCCTATTCTATTTCATTATTTTATTAATATATAGTAGTTAAAGGCCCCATAATGTTAGACAATGTGGACAGTGTTAGAACCTGGGAATAGAACAGTAATCACAAATACTAGTATGTCATAGGACTATTTTGTACTACACTACTACATTTTGTACTACTAGCATTGTAAATCTGGGTCTGATATCAATGGAACTTGGTGTGTCGTAGGCTGATTTAATGATCTATGTCATCACTGTGTTGGTCACCCAAAATGTTAGGGTTCCTTCCCAGTAACTACATAGAGTATGGTGGATCTCAATTTGATATGCATAGCTGATAAAGGTTCTATGTTCCACAGCCCTTAAGGGGATTATGTCATGATATTTATTGCGTAGTTTTTATTTCTAAATGTTATTGTTTGCACTGCTAATAACTCACTGTAATATTGGTGCATAGGCGCCATCTCATATCATTGTGCCTGATCCGGTGCTTTCAGAAAGAGATAGCACTTCATGATGGAACTGCTTACAGTTGAGCTATTGTTTCTCCAACTCAATTTAAGTGAAGGAGTCATAGTGGGACTTGGATTTTTACTATTGATTGCTGTTCTTATATCAACCAGGGAGCTGCTATCTTGTTGCATTCCTATTGTTCTGTTGTTAGGCTGCTGGGAGGAGAAGGGAGGGAGTCATATCACTCCACCTTGCAGTGCAGCAGTAAATAGTGACTGAAGTTTATTAGAGCACAAATTACATGACTGGAGGCACCTGGGAAATGGACAATATATCTAGCTCCATGTCAGATTTCAAAATTAAATATAAAAAAAATCTGTCTGCTCTTTTGAATAACAGATTTCAGTGCAAGATTCTGCTGGAGCAGCACTATTAAAGGGGTGGTTCACCTTCAAGTTAACTTTTAGTATATTGTAGAAGGGCCAATTCTAAGAAACTTTTCAATTGGTCTTCATTATTTATTTTTCATCGTTTTTTAATGATTTGCCATTTTCTTCTGTTTCTTTGCAGCTTTCAAATGGGGGTCACTGACACCATCTAAAAACAAATGCTCTGTAAGGCTACAAATATATTGTTATTGCCACTTTTTATTACTTATCATTCTATTCAGTCCATCTCCTATTCATATTCCAGTCTCTTATTCAAATCAATGCAGGGTTGCTACGGTATTTTGTACCCAGGAAACCAAATTGCTGACACTGCAAAATAGAGATCTGCTGAATAAAAAGCTAAATAACTATAAAACCACAAACAATAAAAAATGAAAACCAATTGCAAATTGTCTCAGAATATCACCCTCTACATTATATTAAAATTTAACTCAAAGGTGAACAACCCCTTTAACTGATGTGTTTTGAAAAACGTTTTTTCCCCATGACATAATCCCTTTAATTCTCTACAGATATACAGTATGGCCTTTAGTCTCATTCTGGGAAGACTATGTCTGCCTTGACCCTAAATCCTCATTGTTTTTCTCCAATCTTTGATAGGGATGCACCAAATGCACTATTTGGGATTCGTCTGAATCCCTGATTCCTTTGTGAAAGATTCGGCAGAATACCAAACTCCAATCTAAATCCTAATTGGGAAGAAGTGGAAAAGTTCTTCTTTTGTGACAAAAAGTTATGTGTTTTCCATACCCGCACCTGATTTACAAATACGAAATTAGGATTCGGCCATGGCACATGGATTTGGCCAAACTCAAATCCTGCTGAAAAATTCCAAATTCTGGGCGTAGCTGGAACCAAATCCTGGATTCGATGCATAACTAGTCTTTGATGCACGGCCTTAGGAAACATCTTGAGGATCTGACACTTACACTTCAGAATGTATTCCTAGAGATTGAAGAAAGGCACATCTCAACATTCAACCATGTGCTATAATAGGTCCTACCTAACTCCAGTTTGCCTCAGAAGAAAAACATCCTTTCTGACCCCAAAATGGCACATGAAGTAGTCCTTAGATCAGCTTAGGTAACATATATTATGGAGCTTTTTTGTTTGGAGCTTCAACCAGCGCCAAACCTATTTTCTTAAAAACCCATCATATTCTTAATCATGACCTATATATTTATTGGGGGTGGGGCTTTTGAACTTATCTATACTTTCTTCTGGTCTATCTACTCCTCTTTCTGTACTATTTTTCAGGGTCCTTTTCTAAGTCTTTCACTTTTCCATATTTCCTGTTCTTCCACCCATTTCCCCTCTTGTGTCCTTCACTCCTCTTCTTATTCTCCTTGTCCTAATGATTCTCCTCCTTTCATTTTATGCCTTTTTTTTTCTCCTCCTGTCTGAAATATCAGTAATAAGATAAAAGAAACCTCAGATCTGTCAGCATGTGCAGCGCAATAGCATAGAGGGGGCTGATCTTCAAAGTTTGAGGAAAAGATTTCTTGGAGCAAGATAACTTGTTGAATTTTGGTGTTTGAAGTTGGGTTGAACTCGGAGATAAAGTACATACTCACAGGAAAGAGCTGCTAGTATATTTGCTCAAGCCTCAACCCTGCTAAGTAACTGTAACTGGGCGAGCACAGGAAATTGGGGCACATGCTACAAGCTACAAGCTTTCTTCCGGCTACGCTTTCTTCCCACACCTGCATAACAACAGTGTTTACCGCACAAACGTTAATCATTACCACAAGTCTTACAGTATGAACTCAGTACGTCGCACTCTCACGCAACATTAGGGTACCAGCCGTCAAGGCTTGAGACAGCATCATCTATTATTAGCCCTGGTTACATCCTATTAGTGTCATTTCCTTAAAAATTGAAAATGCACAAATAATGTGCAAAAGTGTTAGGCAGTCAGAACAGTAGTGCTAACATATATATTCTGGATGATATAGAGTAGGCATGGGTACCATAACCATAGGAACTTGTTGTTTTGGGGGTTGTTATGATATATATTAATAACTAGTTATTAAATAATCTTTCATAAGAATATTTAACAAGCAGATGTTGGTTTAAATGTGAAACAAAGAAAGGAGGAAAGGGTAGACTAAAAATATAGTGGGCTGGCTAACCCATCAGCTGTTGGACCTAAGAATCAGAATGGGAAATATTCGCCAGCTGTCAACTGTTGAACTGAAGAAGCTGCTCGGATGAGTAGTGGAACATCTTCAGTGATTACTCAGCAAGTCCAGTTGTTTTAGAATTACCTATACTAGATAAAGTCATAAAAGTAATTACTTTGCTTATGGAAGCGTTACCTTACTTTTACACCATGTAGTATAGAATGAGACCATAGAGGATTATGTTCATTTAGGCTCATGGTTCATGGCACATGTGGTGCTGTCAGATCACTCTGAAGTACCAGGTGTGCCCATATGATGCCTACATGGTAGTGCCAACCTGTCCCATATTCAGTCAAACAAATGAGTAGTGGCTGCTAGTGGGTAACACCTAAAATGCACCATGTGCCATCAGCCTAAATTGATAAAATACATGTTACAATGATAGCTGCAGGCAGCAAAGTCACTTAGAAACATAGAATAGAGATAAATGTGCAGTAGATTCCTTTTTCTATGGACATTAAAGGAGAACTAAACCAAAAAATTAATATGGCTAAAAATGCCATATTTTATATAGTGAACTTATTGCAGGAGGCTAAAGTGTCAGCTTGTCAATAGCAGCAATGATCCAGGACTTGAAACTTGTCACAGGGGGTCACCATCTTGGAAAGTGTCTGTGACACTCACATGCTCAGTGGGCTCTGAGCAGCTGTTGAGAAGCTAAGCTTAGGGGTCATCACTAATTATCCAGCAGCAGCAGAAAATGAGCTTCCCTGGCTGTAATATAAGCTGATGCTACAGGTTTGCTGATGATTAAATTGTGATGTTTCTAATGATGTGTATTAATGACTAATCAGCCTTATATTGTGACTATATTTCTATGACACTATCAGGTGTATATTGTGAGTGGGTCCCTAAGCTCAGTAAGTGACAGCAGCACAGAGCATGTGAATCAGTGAATCAGTAGAAAAGAAGATGGGGAGCTACTGGGGCATCTACTGGGGAGACACAGATCTTTACTGCTAAAGGGCTGTGGTTGCTGCGGGCTGGTACACACGTATAAAACATCATGTAAAACATTTCTACCTTCTTCTTTAGTTCTCCATTAAAGCATTAAAACAAAAACCAATCTTTTCTTCAGTATTTCCACGCCACATAGACTCCACATTGGGTCATTCATTTTGCCCCGTAGCAGCCCGTCCTTTTGTTGGTGAGCGCTCTTTTCCTTTCTTCCTCTCAATTCAGGACTCCAAATGTGGATTTGTAATCCCGATCTGCCAGTCGGGATTACTCTGCAGTTTCCATGACTCACATTGTTTTCTTTATTTCATTTTTTATTTTCTCGTACCAAAGCAAACTGCACAGTTGGCTGAGCGGCCAATTCACGCCCAGGTTTAGATGCAGATCTGGCCAATCCACTCCTCTATAGGTCACGCTAATGAGCTCTGCTTTAGTCATTTATAAGGTATCCAATGGCGAGGCAGCTGCCCGACTAACCACTGGCTGCACGCGGAAGTCAGGGAGGTCCGTGGTGAGACCAGGCTTTAGTCCAGCCAGCAACATCTCTTGGACAGTTGTTAATAGGATTAAAAGCGATTTGCTTTTTGGAATGATTTAGTTTTTCTGAAACAGCTTCTGGTTAATGCAGAAATTGGATATTGAAGTAAGCTGTGCACCAGAGCAGGAAGCACCAGTGTTTCTTCTTCTCTTCAAATCTTACCCTTTTTTATCATTTTTCGAAATCTTTTTCGCTTTGAAAGGAACGCTCGGAAGTACAGAAGTCTCTATGTGGAGGGCTGATCTCCATAGTCCAAAAAGTCCACATTCTACAATATCGATATTCTTGCTTGAAAGCAAGTGAGAGAACCAGAGTGATTTTGCCTTTGGCTGAACTTATTCTCTCCCAGTATGACGTCCATCAAACCTCATCTCCGGATTCCTGCAGGGCTGCAGTATAATTCAGATATATGAATTCTGATATGCGAAAGGACATTATTTCATAGTCGTAGAAGCAGTCACGAATGTTTTCATTTTATTTTTTTTACATTATTTAAATTTGCCACCTGCTTTGGGTTAGTTGGAATACAGGTATGAGACCTGATATCCAGAATGCTCTGGACGGGGAGTTTTCTGGATAATTTATGTAAAACTCATTAAATCATAAACCCAATAGGCTGGTTTTGCTTCCAATAAGGATTCATTATATCTTAGTTGGGATCAAGTACAAGCTACTGTTTTATTATTACACAGAAAAAGGAAATTAAAATTTTTAAACATTTTGAGTATTTAGGTAAAACGGAGTCAATGGGAGATGGCCTTTCCGTAATTGTGAGCTTTCTGGATAATGGGTTTCTGGATGACGGATCCCATACATCTATTAATGTTACACAAGGCCGGGCCAAGGGTTTCAATCAGAGCCCCCCACACCCCTGTTATGTACCTTATAACACATAAATGAATCAAACTGTATGTGCGCCAGCCAGCAGCACCCAAGAAATTGATCCCAATCTGTACCTGTGTCAGCAGCACCCAAAATATTGCCCCAAATCTGTACCTGTGCCACCAGCATTGCCCCCTAAGTCTGTGCCATCTGCATTGCCCCCCAAGTTTGTACCTTTGCCACCAGCTGTACCCCTAAGTCTGTAACTGTGCCACCAGCATTTCCCCCTAAGTCTGTAACTGTGCCACCAGCATTTCCCCCTAAGTCTGTAACTGTGCCACCAGCATTGCCCCCTAAGTCTGTAACTGTGCCACCAGCATTGCCCCCTAAGTCTGTAACTGTGCCTCAAGTCTGTACCAGCCATTGCCCCCAAGTCTGTACCTGTACCATCAGCCATTACCCTCAAGTCTGTACCTGTGCCACCAGCCATTGCCCCCAAGTCTGTACCTGTGCCACCAGCCTGTGCCAGAGAAGCAGCAAAAATATTGCCCCAGATCTGTGCCAGGCAAAGGGCAAGCAAGAGGGAGGTGGGGACTGAAGTAGAGCAAAACGCTGCTGCTGGAGGCAGGGGCAAAGTTAAAACTTAAAAAAATTTTAAAAAAACATTATTTCCCTTCTAAAGTGCGCCCCCCCTATGACTGCGGCCGCCTACTCTGCCTACCCCTAGTTCCGGCCCTGCTGTTACATTTCTGCCTTTGTGTCATCGCTGATCCATCATCCATTATCGTAGCTTCTCTTGACCCAGAGGTGTCATTTGACCTTCCAGAGGCTTCCAAGTTTGTACTTTTTGATTTGCTGTTTCAGGCAACTATTGTGGCACTGTTTTTATATTTTTGTAAACTTTAAAGGAGCTATGGTGGGCCAACTAAAATTAACGCTGAACCAAAGCGTGTATTAAAAAATGGTCTATAGGACATAAATGTAGAAAAAGTGCTTTGCAACTATGAAGTCGATATACTGTAAATGTCACCAATCATACATTGTAGATACGTATATATGTGTTTTGTATTTTCAGACCCAAGGCACACACAGTCATCCCCTCCATGGTCCTACGACCAATCATATCCATCCTATCTGAGCCAGATGACATCTCCATCCATTCATTCCACAACGCCATTGTCCTCCACCCGCGGTACAGGGCTTCCTGCTATCTCCGACATGCCCAGACGCCTCTCAGGTAATGGCTAAAGCTTCAGCCGGGGGGTATCTGTCTTTCAGGAAATGTTTTGCTATGTTGGTGTTCTCCACTGGTTCAAGCAGTGTGGGGACACATGGAAATGCAAAATACAAAGTACACAACAATAAATATATCATAGAGTGGCTTCAGTATACTTAGGGTTGCCACCTGGCTGGTATTTTACCGGCCTGGCCGGGATTTTTGGTGGTTGATCCCAATGTTATTAATAGGAAAAAAAGATAAATATATAGGAAGGCCGGTATTTTTTTCAAGAAAAGGTGTCAACCCTAAGTATACTGTATTTGTGGGTCAGGAGATGGTTGCTTGAAAACACAGGACAATCCCTACTGAGAATAGCCCCATCTGCGAGTGCAACCACAGGTAAATGTCATTAAATCATACGACATAGGCCATTCCAATAAAGGTGGCCATATATTGGACTCATCTTCACTCATCTACCAACGTACCATCAACATGCTTCATGCAGCAGACAAGACTCTCAAGCTGGGCAGATCTTCTACAGTCCAATAGGATCTCAAATAACAACCCCCAACTTCACATGCATGCATACATGTGTTGTTGATTTGACATTAATGTCAGAATTGGCCAGTTCTGGCCGTGAATGCTTAGACAGCATAGACCAGGGGTCTCCAAATTTTTTTTTACATGTGAGCCACATTCAAATGTAGAAAGAGCAGGTGAGTAATAAAAGCATGGAAAAAATCCATGGGGATGCCAAGGGCTGTGATTGGCTATTGGAAGCCATTGGAAAGGCACAGGCTACTATTTTAACAGGCCTGGGCCTAACTTTTCGAAATAAGCCGCCCCTTGACAGTGCCAAAGCCGCGCAAAACAGTGGAGTCCCAAATAGCCAAAGTCCCCTAAAGCCGAAGACTCAAACATAGCCATAGCCATGAAAAGACCTGAAGCCACGAAAGGAGCCGAAGCTCAAGTCCTGAAGCCACAAGTTTAGTTCCACTGAACACCAATGTGTTTTTTTTTTTTTTTTATTACCAATGTATTATTTTATAGGCCCCTGACACCAATTTTTTTTTTTAATATTCTCTGGGGCCCCAAAGTTTTTTTTTAACTGATAGTGGTGTCCTGATCACCAATTTTTTTTTAACTTGTAGGGGGCCCTGACCACCAATGTTTTTTCAAAAACTTTTATGGGGGGGGGGCTGGCACTAATTTTTTTTTTTAATTGATAGGGGTGTCCTGGTCAACAATTATTTTTTTAACTTCTAGGGGGCCCTGACCACCAATGATTTTTAAAAAAGCATTTATTGGGGGGGTCCTGGCACTAATGTTTTTTTTTTAACTTATAAGAGGCCCTGACCATCAATGAATTTGGTGTGGGGGAGGGTTTACCTATTTTTTAGCACTATCTGTTTGGCTTTTTTACTGTGGTGTGGGTGGGATCTGGGGTAGGGCTTGGGCGCTGTGGTGGGGGCCCCATGGTTTCTAATGGCGGCCCTGTAGACAGCTACAGGAGGTTCTGTTTGGCAGTACACCTGGCATTTATACAACCAAAACTTGCCTCCAAGCCAGAAATTCAAAAATAATCACCTGCTTTGAGGCCACTGGGAGCAACATCCAAGGGATTGGTGATGTTACTCATGAACCACTGGTTGGGGATCACTGTATTAAGCTGGCCATAGACGTAACAATTACGATCTTTCTCGGAAAAGATCTTTCCAAGAAATATCGTTCGTTTCAACACACACGTGTAGAGCTGAATCGTCAGATATACAGGTAGAAACAATAGAATTCTACTTGTATCTGACGATTCAGCACTAACAATGGCCGATGTTCAGGGAGCTTTCAAAGGCATCCGATCAAAATTTTCCGTCCAGCCCGATCAACCAGCCGACCGATATCTTAATCCTCTGACGTTGTCGGTCGGCTCATTTCCCACCATACACGCACCGAATATCGTACGAAAATTCGTTTCGTACGATATTATCCGTGCGTCTATGGCCACCTTTAGACTAACACCAGGGTACTGTACTCATAAAAAACAGCAGGTAAAGTGCAAATTGTTGTTTTGGGATTTTGTTTCTGTTTTGTGCTTTTTGCTCCTTGCCCCACCATAGTGAATGAGCCCCTAAAGCTTGCCTCTGCCGCTCCTTATAATAAATAAGAGCAATAATGTTATCTGTGTTTTTGTGTTTGTTTTGTATCTGATATAAGATTCTCTGCCTCCCTGCAGCTATAGAGCTTATAATCCATGGCTGAAGACCAAAAGCAGACAAAACAGACACATTGTAGATATTGTTTTACACCCTGTTAATTTGCACTAATTATGTTGGTGTGTGGGTGGTAGGATGGTGGCAGTCACACCCAGCGCCGGCCAAACCAGTGTATTTGATTTCATGAAACGTAAGCCGCGTGGGTATCAAACCATCGTGATTCAGGGGAATAAGGCTTCATTGGGCAGACGCCGACAACCCAACATGACCCTCTTCATAATACTCCTGTTACAGTTTCATACTTGTTAGTGTTTGGCACTAGTCTTATAACCCAGCCTTCAGCCTTCAGGCTGGGTTAAGAAAATGAAATCATATGTTTATACTATGCCTTTCCCTGTTGGGGGGCATTACGGCACAACTGTTCCTTAAAGGGATACTGTCATGGGAATTTTTTATTTCAAAATGCATCAGTTACTAGTGCCGCTTCAACATAATTCTGCACTGAAATCCATTTCCAAACAGAGTTTTTATATTTCATTCTGAAATCTGACATGGGCTAGACATATTGTTAGTTTCCATGCTGCCCCAGTCATGTGACTTGTGCTTCAGTCACTTTTTACTGCTGTACTTCAAGTTGGAGTGAAATCATCCCCCTCCCTTCCCCCCCAGCAGCCTAACAACAGAACAATAGGAAGGTAACCAGATAGCAGCTCCCTAACACAAGATAACAGCTGCCTGGTAGATCTAAGAACAACACTCAACTGAGACACATTCAGTTACATTGAGTAGGAGAAACAACAGCCTGCCAGAAAGCAGTTCCATCCTAAAGTGCTGGCTCTTTCTGAAAGCACATGATCAGGCAAAATGACCTGAGATGCAACTACACACCAATATTACAAGCTGCCTCCTACCACAGAATTCTACACTGAAATACATTTCTCAAAAGAGAAAACAGATTTTTGTATATTTCATTTTGAAATCTGACATGGGGCTAGACATATTGTCAATTTTCCAGCTGCCCCAAGTCGTGTGACTTGTGGTCTGATCAACTTCAATCACTCTTTACTGCTGTACTGCAAGTTGGAGTGATATCACCCTTTCCCCCACCCAGCAGCCTAACAACAGAACAATGGGAAGGTAACCAGATAATAGCTCCCTAACACAAGATAACAGCTGCCTGGTAGATCTAAGAACAACATTCAATAGTAAAATCCATGTCCCACTGTGTACTATTCAGTTACATTGAGAAGGAAAAACAACAGCCTGCCAGAAAGCAGTTCCCTCCTAATGTGCTGGCACAAGTCACATGACTTGGGGCAGCTGGGAAACTGACAAAATGTCTAGCCCCATGTCAGATTTGAAAACTGAATATAAAAAAATCTTTTTGCTCTTTTGAGAAATGGATTTCAGTTCAGAAGTCTACTGGAGCAATACCATTAACTGATGCTTTTTTTTAAAAAAAAAACATGTTTTCCCATGACAGTTTCCCTTTAAAACAAACAAATAATAAAAAATGAAATCCAGTTGCAAATTGTCTCAGAATATTACTCTCTACTCCATACTGATAGTTAATTAGAAGGTGAACAACCCCTCTAACATGCAACTAACAATATAGCGTTTATTTTTATGATTTTTACTCCCCCCCATTTATTGTACTTAAGGGAAATGCCCCAGTGTCAGGACAAAGTGGAGCAAGATGAAGATATATTTTACTCTCACTACTGATGTAGCTCATGTTTTCCTTTCATGTCAGGGATCTATTGAGTTCCAGGCCGGTGAGTCTGCTCCCATTTAGCCGAAGCAATCACAGAGCGCCGCAGCCAAACGCTCGTTTCTATTTGTCATGTCTTTGCACACAATCCCGTATCATGACAGGCGTAATTCTGCCTTGATCCCCTGTAACAAATGTGCCTTGTGCTCTCCCCTGCAAGATTAACTTTTCAGAATTCCGTAGAAAATTATCATTTATTTTAAGTGAAAAAAAAAAAATCTTTGATTAAATACAGGTCACTCAGATACAACTGACTAGTTTTCTGTCTGGGTTTGGCTCCAACTGTGTCTGGGGTGTTTACAACTGGCGCTATGCTGAGGGGACTGTCCCGGCAACAAATAATGAATTGCCAGTTGTCACCCATTGTTCCAGTTGTGCCCATTAGTGATGGGTGAATTCGCAGTGAATTCCCGCGAATAGCCGCTGGCGAATAAATGTGTATCGTTTTTGACGCGACGAAAATGACGCGACACATGTCAAAAACGATGCGACACACGTCAAAAGCGTGCCGCGACTCGTTTCGCAAATTTTTCGCCAATTCGCTAATTTCTCTGGAAATTCACAAAATTTTCGGCGAAGCGAAACTCAGGAGATTCGCCCATCACTAGTGCCCATTTTTATTGGAACAGCATAGATTTGCTTACGTGTATAATTGCAAGGATGACCGAAAACTGGTGGTGTGCCACTCTGTTAGGAACCCTGTATCGACTCTAGTTACTTACCGACTGCTTCCTTGGGCAGGCGTTGCTCTTCTTCAACTAACACACCAGCCCAGGGCCCTGTTTGGTGTTGCACCACCATCTTTTCCTGGTCTTCAAGGTGTCTCCTCTCCTGGTGGGTTTGGGTGAGAGCTTGTTCCAGTAGTATTGTACTGCTCACTCTTCCTTATAGAATCAGAACACCCCGACCAACAATGATAGATCTGTCCTCCTTTAGTTGGAAGTCTGGCCATTAGTGGGCAGGGCTTGGTTACACAAATTAAAATACACTGGGCTAGAAAAGACTTTATTCCAGGTTTTGGACATTAAGGTGAAAATTTATCATGTTTTTTGGTCAAAACTCTCAAATTGGAATTGTGAATTATCCTAACTTGATTCGAGTTTTAATTCAAATTTCAATATTTATCATACTCTGGCCCTTTAAGAACTTGAAATCTACTATTCGCCCCCTTAAAGGAGAACCAAACCCCACCATTTGTATCCACCTTTCCTCCTACCCTCCTCCCTCGCAGGCCTACCTGGTACCCTGGGCAAACTTTCTACTTACCCCTCCTTGCAGTTCCTGTACAGTAGTTTGGCAGGTTTAAAGGTGTCACGAACGCCGCCCGGAGCAGTTCCAGGAGCTCCGGGCGGCGCGTCCGTCTCCC
>CM044440.1:129510452-129547105 GCA_024363595.1 Xenopus borealis | reverse complement strand
CTGAGTCTCTCCCTGCTCACTCATAGCTCTGGGCTCAGATTACATCAGGGAGGGGAGGAGGGAGAGAGGAACAAACTGAGCATGCTCATGCCCAAGTCATGGAGTTTTATAGCGAAAACAGGAAGTCTGATACAGAAGCCCATGTGACACAATAGAAGGAAAGAAACGCTGTGTTTCTTTTGACAGAGGACTCAGAGCAGCATTACTTTGAGGGTTTATTGGTATATTTAGGTGGACCTTTCTGATAAGGCTTACTTAGTTTTAACCTTTCCTTCTCCTTGTGGCCATGTAATAGGCTAATGGGCTACAAGCAAGAGGGCCCACCGGGAGTTTTCCTGGTATCCCAATGGGCCAGTCCAACACTACAAATGTCCAAGGAATCAAAATAAAGACAAAAGAGATCATTGTAATGTCCTAGACATGAGCCCACCCTAAAACTAATGTGGCCTGCCCCTCAACTGGTTAAAAAATTTTTTTTTTATATTTAACAGTTACAAATTTTAAACACAATCGCACTTTAAAATATGGAAAAAAAAACCACCAGCATTTTGACGATTTTTTATGACTTTCCATCATACAGGATATGATGTCACTGACGTGAGATTGAGGAGGGTGTAGCTTCGTCTTATCGGTTCCCCAGGTATAACCTGGCGAAGGAAACTCTGGCGAAAAGTGGAACGTAATGGAAAATTCGCACTTTGATGAATTCGCAGAGTAACGATTGATCTAAAACTCACCTGGCAAAAGGGTGTGAAACTTCGTTAGCTCTGAGCTTTTCGCTAGCGAAATTTTAGTAAATTGGCAATGATGATCTATTTGGTGACTTTTCGATAATGACGGCCACTTCGTCCTTTAGTAAACCTGCTCCCAAATAATGGGGTAGCCTTGGGTAGATGCTTAGCCTTGGCAGGTGCTGGTTTTAGTATTTCACTGTAATCATTTTTTTTTATTTTTTAAAAATCCAATGTTTTTCTCTCGTATAAAATGGAAAGAAATGCTGAGCGGATAAGATTGTCGTCTGCTCTTGTTTGAGGTCTTATCTCATTCTCACAACCACATCTGAAGCCGCTCGGCTCGTTATGAATTTCATGGAAACGGATTCTGTGAAAGTGTTTCCATATGTTCCTTCCCAATATATCTCGTCTCCCGCTTTTTTTTTTTTTTCTCTTCGGAGCAGAATCCAACCTCACGCACAGGCTGGAAATGACTTCAGGATGTGACAGGCGAGTCACATGTCTGCCGTGGCTCCGTGTGTGGCCTGGTTGGAAAGCAGCTGCCCGAGGACTGGCTTTATATCCCCCCCCCTTCCCTTTTACAGTAGATTTAGTTTCAAAGCAAATCCCTTTTGCAGTTTTTACAGTTCCTAATCAATCTGTCAAAGGAACCCCGCTGATTTCCTCCTAATGAGAAGTGTCTTGTTTGAAGACTTTACATTGAGCCACGTCGGGAGACTGAGAAATCTCGCTCGTTAGAGGGAAATGATGATTTCTGAACATGAGATGGAATTCAAAATGCATTGTCATGGGAAAAAAGGTTTTTTTTCAAAACACATCAGTTAATAGTGCTGCTCCAGCAGACTCCTGCACTGAAATCCATTTCTCAAAAGAGCAAACAGATCTTTTTTTTATTAGGGAGGCACCAAATCCACTATTTTGGATTCGCCCAAACCCCAAAATCAGTTGCAAAAGATTCGGCCAAATACCGAACGGAATCGAATCCTAATTTGCATAGGCGTGGACGGGGAAAACATTTTTTACTTCGTTGTTTTGTAACAAAAAGTCATGCGATTTCCCTCCCCGCCCCAAATTTGAATATACAGATTAGGATTCAGTTCAGCCGAATCCTAACCCTGCTGAAAAAGGCTGAATCCCTATTTTTTATACTTAATTTTGAAATCTGACATGGGGCTAGACATATTGTCAGTTTCACAGCTGCTCCCAGTCATGTGACTTGTGCTCTGATAATCTTCAGTCACATTTTACTGCTGTACTGCAAGTTGGAGTGATATCACAACCCCCCCCCCCACCCAGCAGCCTAACAACAGAACAATGGGAAGGTAACCAGGTAAAAGCTCCCTAACACAAGATAACAGCTGCCTGGTAGATCTAAGAACAGCACTCAATAGTAAAATCCAGGTCCCACTGAGACACATTCAGTTACATTGAGTAGGAGAAACAACAGCCTGCCAGAAAGCAGTTCCCTCCTAAAGTGCTGGCTCTTTCTGAAAGCACATGACCAGGCAAAATGACCTGAGATGCACCTACACACCAATATTATGACTAAAAAATACATTTGTTGGTTGAGGAATGAAATTTTATATTGTAGAGTGAATTTTTTGCAGTGTAAACAGTGTAATTTAGAAATAAAAACTGCATCATGAAAATCAGAATCCTTTAAAAAAAGTCTATGGGGAACATTTTTGTCATGCTGACATTTTTGTGACTCTTTTTTTGTTGCAGGTGCAACTTCTTTGTTGCACGTGCAACATTTTTGTCTCAAGCAAAACTTACCATATGGTGACGCTTTGGCGCGATTCCGCAAAATTTTTGCTGCCAGTGAAACTCTTAAAATGAGGTTTGTTTGTCATAGGAGCTGATGCTACAGGTCAGATGATTAAATTCCGAGGCAGAATGCACTGGTTTCTATTCTATTAGCCTTGTATTGTGATATTCATATTGTACATCAAATTTTCAGAAGTACACTGAGGCAGGTGGGAGTTGTAGTTCTGTAACAACTGCAGAAAGGCTAGCCTCCACCCTGTGCTGAATAATTCTGCTAAGAAGAGAGCCTGTTAATGACTCAGGAACAGGAGTTAGGAAAAGAGTAGCAATTTTCCATCTCCTACTGCCTGCAATATAAATAACATTCTCGTTCATTTACAAATAGGACTTGATTTACAACAGACGGGGGATGGAGGAAATGCTGAGAGCTCGCACGCTTCCCTACGTTCACTGTTTCCCTTTATTCCTGCGTGTGTCAGGCTCAATACTAATTACCAGCAGTGAAAAAAAAAATCAAAATTCCCATTTCTAACCCAGAGCATTCAGGTGGTCTCAGAGTGCTGCTCTCACGGTGTGTTCTGCATAATGAAAATGTCATTCTGACCAACTTCCCAATATACATTCATTGCACCCAGGGTAGGCCCCAGACCCGCTCCCTGCACTTATTCTTCCTGCCGTGAGTTCCCTTCTTGGGGGGGGGGCCTGAGACAGCAACCCTGGTGGGCCCTGGACCCCTCAGTCTGAGCCGAATTGCACCATTTCATTGGTTTTATGGTGATACTGACACTAAAAAATTAATTTTAACATATGAATGTAAGTTAAATGTTACCTATAAGTCATGTTGATCATTTTTTGGTTTGTTTTTGTATATAATTTTGATTTGTTTTTGTCATGGGGGATCAGACAGGTAATGTAAAAGCAGCATGCAAATACTTTATGGCAAAGTTAGAAATAACTTTCAAAGCCATTATTATAATAGATGTAAAAAATTATTTAATTTCAGGTGTCAGTATCTCTTTAAACAGAGTCGGATTTGGCAAAGAGCCCACCAGCCTGCAGCCTTAGGGGCCCCCACACCATCCCCTGCAAACTTCTCTGTGCAGCCAATTCTCCTGATCTTTTCTGGTACTGCAGAATACATCTGAAAAAACTTGAATGTTAGGAAGGCTGCAAACATCTCCATATTGATCCCTGGGCCTTTCCCATTGACTAATTCATTCGGCAGGTTTTAGGGGGTGAATAGTCAAATTCGAATTCTTAAAGAATCTCGAAAAATCAAATTCAAATTTTTTTTAAAAATCAAATCGAATTCCTGAAACTCCCTAGTCGAGTTTTGACCATGAAAAAAAAATAAAAAAATTGAATTTTGGATAAGGGGCAGAATTATCAAGGGTTGAACTGAAAATTCAAATTCAAAGTAATTTTTTTTCATGGTCAAAATTCAAATCTTTTATTTTTTTTTTCATGGTCAAAACTGTCAAATTCGACTATGATACTATAAAGGCAAGAAAAATACACATCCCATCCACCATGTTTATTAGCCTTACAACAGTTGCCCATTCAGGGCTAATGCCAAGTTGTTCCTACAAGTCACAACCCCACTGTAAAATCTCTTTCTGAGCAATAAATCTAGGCAAACGCTGGAGGTCGACTTGCTTTGAATGATAGATTTGCAATATATTTTTGACTCGCTGGTAAATAATATGAACCGACTGCAGAAAACTGGAACATGGCTGCTTTCAACTTATCAAATTAATGGGGGATTAGGGTGTGATTAATGGGGGGCGAAGGCTTAGCAGCACCAGGCTTGGGGTAATTGAGAGTGAAAAGCTTAAGTGTAGGAATTCTGGAAGAAATTAAATTTTTTTATGATTTTCAGCAAACCACATCTTTGGGCTGAAAGCTATAAAATGAATGACAAGTGACATTACCTGGCAGCCATAAATATATGAAGGGGTCAGAGTTCCAGCAGGTAGAGGGATAATGAAGACAAGCAAAGAGCTCATTGAGCACGGCTGGATTGTAGCCAGGCCCCGGGCCCTTAAAGGTCAAGGAAAGGCAAAGAAATAAAATCCCATTTTTGCTTTCTTTAATGAAAAAGAAATCTATCTCCAATATACTTTCATTAAAAATGTGTACCGTTTTTATAATAAACCTGACTGTATGCAGTGAAATTCTCCCTTCATTTAGTGCTGTGGATAGGAATTGTCAGACGGTCCCTAACTTCTGGCAGGGAAACAATCATACTTATGAACAGCAGGGGGAGCCCCTGCCTTACTTACCAGCCATGCAGAACTCAAGCAGCTTTGCTTTTCGATCATTTATGATGATCCCTAAGAAGCCCATACAACACTGAGCATGTGTATGTAGTCTAGTCTTGCAAAGATGTATAACAAAGTTACAAGATGACAGCCCCCTGTGGCCAACTTTGAAAGCATAAATCATTTGTTTGATTAGGCTTGTGGTGCAGTAAGTTCATGTTTATGTTTAGTATACAAAATACAGCATTTCTACCCTTATTCTATTTTACACTTTCCTTGCCCTTTAATGATGCTTTTGCAGCAAAATAAATAGAACCATATGGAATTTTAATTGTTCAGAGTTTCTGAGCGAAATGCACAAGGCAAATATCATATAGACAAAAAAAAAGTTATTAGCCAAGGTGTGATTGTTGCCTTCTTAAACATTTCTTAAAAATGTAAAAAAAAAAAATTAATTCTAATTAGCTTTCTAACATTTATTCATCAACAACAATTTCCAATGGTTTTAAACTGATTTCTAAATTTTCTTGCTAACAAAAACAATGAAAGAGGAATTTTGCTGCAGTACTAGAGATCAGGGAATCTTTTACGTTTTATGCGGATGGTTCAGCCAAGCTCCGCATAGTGGGGCTCATTTATCAACACTGGGCAAATTTGCCCATGGGCAGTTACCTATAGCAACCAATCAGTGATTATCTTTTTAAAGCCAGCTGCAAGTAGAACAACAAATGCAGCAATCTGATTGGTTGCCATGGGTTACTGCCCATGGGCAAATTTGCCCAGTGTTAATAAATGACCCCTAGTGTGTCTTGGTTCATCCCACACACAGAGCAGAAAAACTATTAATTCAGATATTCAGATTTACCGAAAGAGCATATATTTACAAAATTGATGGCACTGTTTGATATTTACATTTTTTCTCTTCGTTTAGGTGCTTCGGAACTGGGTCCATTTTCGGATCCGCGGCAGTTTACAAGTATTTCATCATTAACAGAAAGTCGCTTTTCAAACCCAAGGATGCACTATCCTGCTACATTCACATACAGTCCTCCTGCCACCACAGGGATGTCTTTAGGTATGTCTGCAACCACTCACTATCATACCTATCTACCACCCCCTTATCCAGGCTCCTCCCAGAACCAAAGTGGACCATTCCAAACCAGTAGCACTCCCTACCTTTACTACGGTACATCATCTGGATCATACCAGTTCCCTATGGTTCCTGGGGGTGACCGTTCTCCATCTCGGATGCTACCACCCTGCACCACGTCCAACGGGGGAACATTGCTAAACCCCAATCTGACCAATCAGAATGATGCAGTGGAAGCAGATGGAAGCCACAGCAGTTCTCCAACTGTGTTAAATCCCAGTGGTCGAATGGATGAATCGGTATGGAGGCCTTACTGATGACAGTAGGAAGACATTTTTCCAATTTATATGGAAGTGCCTTTTTTTATGAACTTTTTGGATGTCACTATTTTTAGCTTTTATAGTCTTTTAATAAAAAAAATTTAAAATATGCAACTGAACTGATTTGGCAAAATATTTTTGCCATTTTGTTACAAATAAGATGGTTACAAGCACACGCAGCCTTAAAACATTTATTTCTTGATTACTATTTATGTCCTACTTTACCATTCCAAAGAATTTTCATCACCAACATAGTTGTGGAAGATTTAAAAAGACTTTTCTTTTCTCAACCCCGTGGTGAAAGAAGATTCGATTTCCAAAGTGGAGAGTCCAAGCCGCAACTTGCCTTATGTCCAATAAAAGGGAAGCCCTGGAATATCTGACTGCACAAAACGCGTCGTACGTTAACAAGTCTTTTGCCTTTCAGCCTCTAAGGGTAATTCTCATGGTACAGAACTTTTTTTTTTACATTTTTGCTTTGATGATGCCAAAACAAAAAAAAAAAAAATATGCAATAATAGTTTAAAAAAAAGCCTATGCAATAAGAAAATAGCAATATTCGCTTTAACGGTATCAAGTGTACGTTGGTTTTCTTCAGCTATTTTTATTTTTAAATTATCGGTATGTATAAAATCTGAAGATGTTCTTCCTTTGCTGAGGTGGATTGACTTTTTTTTTTTTAAGTTTTAATTTATAATTATTTAAATATATTTGGACCCTAAAGTGTTTCTTTATGTTATAATGTGCTAACAGGTCCCTAAACATGTGTATTGTTGTTATAAATTGTCTTCAAGACTTAAAGCTCTTCCGTGAAGTATGACTTGCATGTAATGGTCCCAGGTTTAAACTGGTTAAATAACGCTTCATTTGTGGTTACGTAGAAAGGTACTGGTTTCCTGTTGTCCAACCTTGAACAGATTTCATGTTTTTGATGTGCGGTGCATTATGGGCAAGAATTGATGCTGACCCATAAAGCTTTGGTTCAGTTTACCAAATACTGATGTGCCAGTCCATGTTTAGTGTGCAAACAGCTGAGTAGTTGCAGAACTACTGTTAAAAGGGAATAATGTACCCCCTGTTGTAAAAATAAAGGATATTAGAAGTCACAGAGAAGTTCCATAATCATAAAGAGCAGAAGTCTTTGTACTTTTTGGGTGCAAGCCTACTTTTATACTCATCATAGAGAACCCAAAGAGGAGCACAGCATTTGACTGACCTCCTCTTCATTCATAACAAGGTTTCAGATAGAGTAAAGCTTGGCCGTCACCTATATAAAGCAGTAGGTATGCAGTCACCCTCCAATTTCACCCTAAATGGCCTTCAACATGGGTCGTCTTCTTCCACTTTGGGCCCCCCCTAAGGGAACCAACCCTACAATTTGGGAACCACATATACAGGCAGGAGGCCCAGTGTTGGACTGGGATGCCAGGACCCCACCAGAAAACCTTAGGCCATTTGCCCAACTATTATTACAAATCTCCTCACTCGACCTTTGATATTTACTTACTATATTCATCCATTATTAAACTTTTTTTTTCCCATAAACAAATAGGGAATGACCATGAAATAGGGGAATTTGAATATATTTATATCTAAAGAGTAGGGTACATTATTTCTTATAATACAGAAGATCAATGAGTCACATGACACAAGCGATGTCACCAAGTTCTGCTTATAACTGATAATAATCACTACCATGAGTTGATTACATCCTAATTGTACTCAAGTGACCGTTTAAGGGTAATTGGTACATTATTATGATACCTGACGCGGTCCCTTTTGTATATAGTGGTGTATCTACCATTATCAGGCTGACGCTGGGTCACAATAACACAGCCCCATATATATTGCACAGAAACCCCAATCACGTCTAAGTGATTGTCCTTTACAGTAAGAGCATGGAAAAGAACACCCCATCCAATCAAAAGAAGCAGCAAGAAAGTCCAAGCTGGCTGCAACCTTCTCCCCCTACCCATTATTAGAGTGAAGTTGCACTAAAACCAGTTCAGTTACATTCTCAAGTTGTAGAAAATGAAGCAGTAGGCGCACACTCCCAATATTTAGAAAAATAACTCACGTGAGTGCGAGGTGCAGATCCAAGGGGAGGCTTCCCACAGTTAGACTCCAGGGGTAATCACATGGAATAGAAAATTATAGATCGCACACTCAAAAGTATAAAATAACAAAAATATTTATTGTTCCATGCCAGTCACTCAAGGGTATCTTGGCATATTTGCCCAACGCGTTTCGACCAATCTAGGTCTTCATCAGGGGCACAAGACAGAAAAATACAGAAAAACAAAAAAGGCAGCTGCCTTTTTTGTTTTTCTGTATATGCCAAGATACCCTTGAGTGACTGGCATGGAACAATAAATATTTTTGTTATTTTATACTTTTGAGTGTGCGATCTATAATTTTCTATTCCACATTCTCAAGTTGTGTCGGTCAATAAAATGGTTGGTACTTTAACGACTTCTTGTTGCGCAGATTTCACATCGGTGTAGCATTTTCTTATCATTGACTATTATGTTTATATCATAATAGCTTCTATAATTGCGTGTAAAAGGAATGTTTAACTTCAGTGATGTTTACCTGTTTATTTGCACTTTCCCACAATTCCTTTCTGGTTTATAGCCAATGTTCTATTAATTAGGGGGTTGTTTACCAAAATCTGAAAAATCTGATTTTTTTTTCAGAAAACGACTGCTACCAAAACCGCACAGGTTTTTTTTCCCCTTATTTATCAATACATTTTTCAGAAAATTTCCCAGGCAGGAAAAAACATGAAAAAATCGAATAATACGAATTTTTCCAATTTTAGCTTGACAAAAACAAAATCTTCAGATTATTGCACAAAACCCAGCGCAGATCAGGATCTTTGGGATTTCTCCCATTGATTTTTATACAACCTCAGCAGGTCTTAGAGGCTGGATTCTCGGCTTCTGACTTTTTCCATCCTCTGGGTATAATAAATCCCGATCAATTCTAGTTTTTTTTTTCCACAAAAAATTCTTATTTATAGTAAAAAAAAAAATCTAAAATGTTTACAGTTTTTGGCATTCAGACTTTAAAGGGATACGGTCATTGGAAAACATGTTTAAACACATCAGTTAATAGTGCTGCTCCAACAGAATTCTGCACCGAAATCCATTTCTCAAAACAGAAAACAGATTTTTTTATATTTCATTTTGAAATCTGACATGGGGCTAGACATATAGTCAATTTCCCAGCTGCCACCTAGTCATGTGACTTGTGACAGCACTTTAGGTTGGAACTACTTTCTGTTTCTCCTACTAAGGGCTTGTCCACACTGGAAGATTAAGGGAGATTTGTTGCCTGGCGACTAATCGCCACTTCTTTGGGGCAACTAATCTCCCTGAATTGTATAGTGTGGACTAGCCATTAATGTAAATGAATGTGTCTCAGAGGGACTTGGCTTTTACTATTAAGTGCTGTTCTTAGATCTACCAGGCAGCTGTTATCTTGTGTTAGGGAGCTGTTATCTGGTTACCTTCCCATTGTTCTGTTGTTAGGCTGCTGGGGGAAAAGGGAGGGGTGATATCACTCCAACTTACAGTAAAGCAGTAAAGAGTGGCTGAAGTTTATCAGAGCACAAGTCACATGACTGGGGGCAGCTGGGAAACTGACAATATGTCTAGCCCCATGTCAAATTTAAAAATTAAATTAAAAAAAAAATCTGTTTTGTCTTTTGAGAAATGGATTTCAGTGCAGAATTCTGCTGGAGCAGCGCTATTAACTGATGTGTTTGGAAAAATATTTTCCCATGACAATATCCCTTTAAAAAATAACCCCCCTTAGTGCTGTTTTTCATACTATGCCACGTCCATGTTGTCCCATTCTTCCATGTGTTCCCAGTGTTAACCCCATGTTAATCTTGTCTTGTCATTTTAAAAACGTGCCAGCATTAATTTGCATTATGTTTCCAGTTCTCACGGAGTCAATACAGTAACCAACGGGTGGTTCACCTTTACATTAACGTTTAGTTTGTGATAGGCTGGACAATTGATTAGTCTTCTTTGTTATTTTTTTTTATAGTTTTTGAATTATTTGCCTCTTTCTTCTGATTCGTTCCAGCTTTCAAATGACGGTCACTGAACTGAAATTACAAACTGGAGATCTGCTGAATAAAAAGCTAAATTACTCAAAAACCACAAATAATAATAAAAAAAACAATTGCAAATTGTCTCAGAATATCTCTCTCTACATCAGACGAACAGTTAATTCAAAGGTGAACAACCCCTTTAAGGATCTTGCTGTAGAGTTTCCTGATCACTATTCCAAGATGCAAATCAGTAAGGAGATAGGTACAAAATGCGAGGTGCCCCCTGTTCCTTGGGTTGCTGAACGGGTCCCGCAGCTATTTATAGTTAATCATGTGAATATGAAATCGATCTCGCGGCTGCTCACACTCCCACTGGGCATTCTGCTGCACTCTCTAGACTCCACTTAATTGCATTACACATTCTGCAGTAATTAGGCCAATGTAGAAAAATAAATACAACTGCCAAACTGAAACTCACTCTTTGCTTTTTTTCCCAGGAAAAAAGAACGTAATTTACCTTTTCCCTGAAGTTACACTTTCCACAAATTTTAACTCATTTACTGGGTTTCCATGAGAAATTAAATTATTTTATTAGGCTAATTTGATCTTTATTATATTCTATGTACTTCAACTAAACTTGAAAATTATATTAGAAGTCACCTTGGAGATCTGTCATCATTCCCTATTTTTCAGAAATCCTCAGTGACTCAGGGGTGCAGCCTTGTGCCTTTATATGGTCACACCCCTCAGTGACTTCTAATATCCTTATCATTTACAGTAGGGGGTACATTATCCCTTATAATACATGAGTGATACTCAGAGTTCCCTGTATAACTCAGCCTGCAGCCTTGTGCCTTTATATGGTCACACCCCTCAGTGACTTCTAATATCCTTATCATTTACAGTAGGGGGTACATTATCCCTTATAATGCATACATAAAAACTTATTCAACTCAGTAAGCAAACTTGCCTTCGGTGACTCCATAATATGCTTGGAATTTTTCAGTACAGAAAAGCCTTTAATAAATGCTTTATCCTTTGATTTAGTGAAGTTCTTGGTCATATTTGAGCATGAACAATGCCCTGTGCACAGTCTGTTTAGAAAGCACCTAAAGAAACCTGTGTCTGGAACCTTCTATCACTTCTCCTTATAGGACCAGGAAAGTTAAACTAAAGAAGTGTGTATAAATGTTGTACATTTGGTTTTGTGCTTGTGTACCAGCCCGCAGCAACCACAGCCCTTTAGCAGTAAAGATCTGTGTCTCCCCAGTAGATGCCCCAGTAGCTCCCCATCTTCTTTTCTACTGATTCACTGATTCACATGCTCTGTGCTGCTGTCACTTACTGAGCTTAGGGACCCACTCACAATATACACCTGATAGTGTCATAGAAATATAGTCACAATATAAGGCTGATTAGTCACTAATACACATCATTAGAAACATCACAATTTAATCATCAGCAAACCTGTAGCATCAGCTTATATTACAGCCAGGGAAGCTCATTTTCTGCTGCTACTGGATAATTAGTGACGACCCCTAAGCTTAGCTTCTCAACAGCTGCTCAGAGAACACTGTTGACAAGCTGAAACTTTAACCCTTGTGCAATAAGTTCAGTATATAAAACATTGCATTTTTAGCCATATTAATTTTTAGGGTTTAGTTCTCCTTTACAACTAGAGTCAAGTCAAAAAACAAAACATTAAATGTAAAATGGACAACAAAACAATTGACCCAAGTGAAAGCACATATTTCTTTCTCATGAGATGCCGTTCTTTCATTTTGCTTAAATATCGAAAATGGAAAAGAGGGTTGAAACTCATTATTTATTCAAATAATACTTTAAGGATTCAGAATTCATTCAAAGCCAAGAAAGACATATTAAGGAGGCTATTTACTAAATTCCAGTAGGCTTTTTGGGGCAACACTTGAATTTTTTATCCTTAAAAAACTCATAATTTTCATGATTTATTAAAGTTTGATGTCCGCCACCTCAGACCTGAAGAGGTTATATAAAAAGGGTAGCGGTCCCTATACTATTTCGAGGTTTATGTGGTCTGTACTGTAATTAGCCAGAAAATTTGCCTTTTTGGGCAAAAATCCAAAAAAATTTTTTAGAAAAAGCCTAAAACAATTGTGATTAGGGGAAAAATGTGTACAATTCAGGTTTTCACTAGTGATGGGCGAATTCCCGCAATTCACGAAACGGCAGCAAAAATTCGCTAAAAAACCAAGTCGCGCATCGTTTTTGCCGCGACGCTCGACGAAAACGACACAAAGCATCAAAAACCTGCCACGTCTCGTTTCACTAATTTTTTCGCTGGAAATTCACGAATTTTTTGGCGAAGCGAAACTGGGTAGATTTGCCCATCACTAGTTTTCACTCGATTTGATCAAGTTTCTAGCTGAAACAATTAAATTGATCTTTGTTAATTATACATAAGATGAAACAGTGGATTGCAGTTTGGTCTGACTTTTTTTATTTACAAAAAAATCTGATTTTTTTATAAATAACCCCCTAAATATGCGGCACTGGGGGTAACAAGCGGTGGGATAGAATAACAGTACAAGATGCTGACAGCAGGACATTATGGAGGCGCTGGAATTTTATATGAACATTCTCCAACCTGCACCTCATTACTTCAGCTCCCCAAAACCCAATGATGGCAAGTAGAGTCCTGCAGCGGGTCGGGTACCCGCGGGTTACCCGCAAAATCCCGCGGTACCCTGCGGGTTGCTCGTAGAATTTCTGGGTGCGGGTATAGAAGCGGGCCGGTGGTCCTGCAGGTTGGCGGGTTGAGGGTCGGGTCGCGGATCCTCTCTATAGGGATTTTTACTCCTTTTTCTGAGCATTTCCACTACTGATGATGTCACATCCGGTTTACAATGACAGCACTTCCTGTTTTACTCCTTTTTTTTCTGATCCTGGCTACTTCCGATGATGTCACTTCCTGTTTATGATGACAGCACTTCCTGATTCTTGATGGTCAGCGGGTCGCGGGTCCGGGTTGCGGATCACGGGTTGCGGGTACGGTTCGGGTCGCGGGTCCAAGCGGGTAAAAATGCGGGTCACGGGTTCGGGTCGCGGGTTGTGGGTACGGGTCGGGTTCGGGTCCCAAAAAATGGACCCGCGCAGGACTCTAACGGCAAGTCCTTAAATATGAGCGTGGGACTCCTATAGTGTAGCCCCTAAACATTTGTAAATGATAGAATGAGGTTATTTATGTACTTTCTCTCTCTCTGCCCAGAATGTATTTGTTACAGAAACCATCATTTTGTGAATGTAATTACCCTAAAATAGTGTAAACACACACGAGGAAATGTTTTCTCAGTTACGTCTTATCATCTATTCAAACAGCTGGGCTAGTTTCTCTCTCTGTGAACAATGTTTTGAAAAGTCAGATCCACATTGGCTCCAATAATTGCATCTGGCAGGTCTGAGTGCTGGAACAAGCCAATCATTTACTCCGATTCAAGCCGCTCGCTTGGGCTTTACTGTCTCTTCTATTGATTCAGCACAAGGCAAATAAATACTTCAGTGAGTCTTAATTCCCTCACATGAATGGGCTTTAGAATATCAACCAAACCTGGGGGCTTTCATGTCTGTCTTTGTGTCCCCAGTGAGTAAGAAAATACAAGAGGCTTTAGAAATTAGAGTATGAACATGGAACCTTGTTCTACATGGAATTGGATTCCTGTAGAACAAGCCTGGATTTAGAGTCGGGCAGAGAGAACTATTGCCTTAACCCCCAGAATTAGAAGAGCTGCTTTTTGACTGGGGGGGGGGGGTAAAAGTAAATAAAGCACAAGGGACTTATGATATTATTGTCTCATAATTAGTAGATATTTTTGTTATTCTCATGTAGTGATTGCCACTAAAATAATTTATCTTTGAAACGTTGATGAATCCTCCAGCCTAAAATGCTGAGGTCCACCTTTCCAGTAGAGTCTCAGCTATAATCAATCTACAGGCGGAACAACCAAGATTAGGGTTTTTTTTTTTAGGTAGTTATTTATCAAAGGTTGAATTTCAGATTTATGTGAATTTTTTTTTTTACTCTAATAAATTTGAATTTACTTACAACTTGAATTGGAGATTATGGGAAAAAAAACGGAAATGTCTAATATTTGATCGAACAGTCACAACCTGAACATTCCAGTCTGATTTGAATCGAGTTTTCCTCCGAAAAAAAAATTCAAATGTCAGGAAGGCAATTAACATATTCAACTGGTTCAATGAGCCACTGACTTGTAAATTGGCAGGTTGTAGGTGGTGAAATATTTGAATTAGAACTGTCTCCATGGTCAAGGTGTGATAAAGCTCAAATTCGAATTTACATTCAAGTTGGTGCTTTTAAATACAAATTTGTGGAAAAAAAATTGAAAATGTTAATACTAATTCAAATTTGCCATTCAAGCCTAAGTTAACTTTCAATAAGAAAAGAGAAGTTTGTAGACACACTGTTTTATAAAAAACCACAATTTATTAAAGGGGTTGTTCACCTTTGAGTTGACTTTTAGTATAATGTAGAGAGTGACATTCTGAGACGATTTGCAATTGGTTTTCATTTTTTATTGTTTGTGGTTTTATAGTTATTTAGCTTTTTATTCAGCAGCTCTCTAGTTTGCAGTGTCAGCAATTTGGTTTCTAGGGTACTAATTACCCTAGTAACCCTGCATTGATTTGAATAAGAGACTGGAATATGAATAGGAGAGGGACTGAATAGAAAGATAAGTAATAAAAAGTGGCAATAACAATACATTTGTTGCCTTACAGAGCATTTGTTTTTAGATGGTGTCGGTGACCCCCATTTGAAAGCTGCAAAGAAACAGAAGAAAATTGCAAATTATTTAAAAACTATGAAAAATAAACAATGAAGACCAATTGAAAAGTTTCTTAGAATTCGCCCTTCTACAATATACTAAAAGTTAATTTGAAGGTGAACAACCCCTTTAAATCATTACAAAAACAGTGGCTGCTGTGTAATGGATGCCTAACGCATTTCAGGAACACCCCTAATCATAGGCTTTCTCATCAGGATGTTTCACAATTTAGCAATAAGGAACAGGGGTCGTCTGTATTATTTTCTGTATAATTCTACAATGCAGATATTCCTGGAAAAAGACCTATGGAAGCCCAAACATTTTGTGCACCGTATATCCCAATATCTTCCATACTTTAATTTGTAAGTTCCCCTTGCCAATAGTCCGATTGCATATATTTCAGGGCAGGGTTCCCTAACCTTTTTTTTTACCTGGGAGTCACATACAAATGAAAAAAGAGTTAGGGGGCAACATAATGAAAAAGACCCTGAAGATGCTAAATAAAAGTGGCTATTTGATAGCCCCATGTGGACTGGCAGCCTACAGGAGGCTCTGTTTCACAGTACACCTAGTTTATATACAACCAAAACTTGCCTTCAAGCCTGGAATTCAAAAATGTATCAGCTTTGAGGCCACTGGAAAAACATCCAATGGGAATGTGAGAAACATGTTGCTTGTGAGCCTCATGTTGGCGATCTCGGTTTTACATGAGGACTCCAAAATATGGCCAGCCTTTCTGTATATTCAGTGATTCCCACTAAAGTAATACAGCTTAGCGTCATCAATGTATTCTTCCCAAAGTGATCATTACTTTCATCAGCCTTGTAAAGTATCCGTACAATCAATCATCAAAATGTATGAACATTACTTGTGCCGTTGTTCTATAATACATAGAGACCCAAAACATGTTGTACACTGCGTCTTCCAATAAAGGTTCCCAACATTCGGGGGCCCTTTTCACAGAAATTGAAGACTGTTAATTTTTTTCCTGCAATTCCAGAAAACGCAAAAAACTCACAACTTAAATATTTCACATTCAAGTTTTTTAACTAAAATTTTTAGATGTCTTAAAAACATTGATCAATAAAACTTGGCGAGCTTCTAAAGAAGTTAGTGGGAAGTCAGTTGGAGGCTATTTTATTTTTCAAGTTTCAATCAGTCAAATGTGTAAAAAAAAATTGAAACTGTCATTGTTGGGTTTTATTCCCTGAATGTTTTTTCTGATTTGAGATTTTTTTTTCCCATAAATATTCCATTAATCAAAAAACCCTCAAATGTTTAAATCAGTTTCCCCATTTCTATGTTCTCCTTGTAGATTGTTTGTTGATGATATTTTGTGGTTCACATTGGGGATTCCAATCTGTGGCAAGTCTTTTTGGCATTATCAGGGGGGCACCCTCTTTAAATCTGTCCCTGGTACAAAGACTGGATATTTCTAAAAAAAAAAAAAATTGTAGATAAATTGTGAATAAAAATTTAACCAATAATAAGCAATTCATAGATTTGATAAAACATTGTTCTAGATTGAAGAAGACATGTAAAATATATTTTCACAATAACTTTATGGAATTTTACCCCATGGCTATTTCTTTTGTTTCTGTATCCCAGTAGCAATACATAAAAAAAACTGTTATTTCACAAATTTCAATTTAAACTCAGTCCTAACTGGAATGTTCACACAAAGTATTCAAATGAACACAACCAATCCAAGCTGGCTAATATCCAATACCTATATCCAAATTAAGGCGTTGCCTATATTTTTGTTGAATCGGGAGAGGGAGGGCGGGGACCCATGAGGCTTGGGGGCCCACCGGGTTTTTTCCCGGTGTCCTGCCAGGCCAGTCTGACCCTGTTTATTTATGATTTATAAAAAGTGTCCTAATCAAGTTCCAGCTTTCTAAAATGGTCTAGGAATATAATTCTATAATAAAAAGGAACCATAGTATGAGTGTGCTTGCTTAGGCCGGGTGGGTGGAGAACTCACTCCAGTGTTAAAGTCCTTGAAAGGGGGGAAAAGTGCACTAAGGGGCACTATTTTTTTCTCTAAGGGGCAGATTTACTGGAATTCAGATTTCCTTTTTTTCACAACTCATATTTTTCTCAAAAATTAATTTTTTTCAATTTCTTTAAAAAAAAATTAGATTCATTAAGCATCAGATTTACTAAGGGTCGACTTTAGAAGTTAAATGATTTCGAAATTTGACCATCAAATTTTTTTAAAGGGCTTTTTTGATCGTAAATGGAACAAATAGTTTTTCAAAGTTTTCATAATTTTTAGAACATTTTTCTTCTTTTTTTGGGGGGTTGTTCTTTTAATAAATTACATGCCATTTGTGGTTTTAGATAAAATTTGTTTATTTGTGGTTTCAAAAACCTCCAAAACCACTAAACATTGGTAAATATCAATATTGACAAATGGGCCTCCCAGTCTTTCATAACAATTTAAAATGCATTTTAAAAAGTACTCTCTTCGCCTCTTTTGAAGCACAACTCCCAGAAGCCAGGACCATCTTTTTTCTCATGACAGATGAAGACGCCAACATTCAACAGTGCTGCTCTAAGGGAAGAGTCCATTCCCAGAGTGCATTCTGTTTATGAGCAGCTGCTTACCCTTTCCTTTGCACTGACTGCTTCCTGTTATATACATTGCACAGTCCTTTACATCAGGAGCAGAACAGATATGGAGCCTAATGAGCCACATGTGTGTCATCCATGGGATAGAGGCATTGTTTACATTTCTCTGAAGGCTTACTAAGGGTTCTTGTTCTCCAGCATAGTCCCAAGCCCTGTTGAATAAGAAGCCAGAGACTTGCAGTTTAACAAATTCTCCACTATTTTCCTTGTAATAATATACATTTTGTAGGAATTATCTCAGGAAGGTGCTCCCTGCAAGGGTTGATATAGGTGCATATTATATGTTTACAAAATAAATCTGCTCCCCCCAAAAATAACATTAATATTATTTGAGGTACATAAGAGACATTTTATTTTTTAGGTAATACCTTCCACCCACCAACCCCCCCAAAAAACAAAGAATTTTGTAAATAAATCTGCGTGTGTTTCGGGTATCCACTGGTTCTGCTCATGCTCCTATTCTTTGTTCCACCCAGTGACGCGGGCGAGTTTACTTTCATTCACAAACAAGGGACTTTCTAAAATATTTTATCTTGCCTCTGTAAATTGTGTTGCTTTATGGTTATTATTGTTATTAAAGGATGTTTGAATTTTTATTTCCAATAAAATTTGCTTTTTGATAAGTTTCCGGGAGACTTTCTACTGTGGATGATATTGGATCAAGGGTTGGGAGAAGAATGAGCGGAAAGCTGATGAAGGAGAAGTCAGAATGGAATAAATGGTGGTTGGATGAAAGAGTGAAAATGTAGTGAAATGGTTTAATGAATATATTACAAACAAGTTCCAAGAGGGAGACTGAGGGGTTCATATATAAAGGAGACGTTCAGTAGAGGAATGCTACAACTGATATTTAGTTTATTTGTACCAGCCCAAAGCAATCATAGCCCTTTAGCAGTAGTAAGTTAGTTAGGCTGAAAAAAGACTCACGTCCATCAAGTTCAACCTTTTTTTATTTATTTTTTTTTAATTTAAACTGCCTAACTGCTAGTTGATCCAGAGGAAGGCAAAAAGCCCTATCCTAAGCCTCTCCAATTTGCCTCAGAGGGGGAAAAAATTCCTTCCTGACTCCAAAAAGGCAATCGGACTAGTTCCTGGATCAACTTGTATAAAGATCTGTGTCTCCCCAGTAGATGCCCCAGTAGCTCCCCATCTTCTTTTCTGATTCACTGATTCACATGCTCTGTGCTGCTGTCACTTACTGAGCTTAGGGACCCACTCACAATATACATGTAACAATTTCTTGGCCTAAAACTATGTTTCTGGAAGCTTCCTGGTAGAACTCGTTACATGTGACCCACTCCTTCAGATGGGTCTGAAGTGTCTGGTGAAAGTTGATGTGGTTGAACTAAAACTTTATCAGTGCTGTGACAATACAAATGAAGAGCACCAGTGTCTCGTAACCATGAAAATTAGGTTTTAACACAAAATAGGTAGTTCTTTGGTACAGTAAAGTGTGAGGAAATTCATCAATATTCCATATTGCACAGGACTTTGACTGTGAAATACTACTACTTCTCAGTGGTGGAGCACAAAACTGCTCTTACTCATTAGCCCTGACGATCTTATACCCATTCAGATGTGCTATAACAGGAGCTTGGCAATCACTGTTCCTCATTCACAGGGTTCCCACCAACTCTCTGGCTATGGTTACCTTACTCTTATCCAATCCTGAGGCCTTTCTACATCTCAGGAACTTACCAAGGCCTCCTGCCTTATGTTCTCCAGCAGCATCCACTCTAGGGTTGCCACCTGTCCGGTATTATCCAGACAGCCGGGTTTTAGGTAAATTGAGAAATCTGGACAGGGTTTCAAAATGACTGGTATAGTGGGAATACCCTGGACTGTCACATGTCCCACCCTCCCTTGTCCCTTGATGCTTGATAAAAGTGTTATCCCCGAAACGTTGCATGCCGCAGTAATACATTTTTTTTGCAAGGGTTTTGCACTGCCAGCAATACCTGTGTGCTCGTAAACTTTGTACTTGCTTGGTTTTAAGGGAGGCCGCTGCCCTATTTACTGAGCACCAGGATTAGTTATTTTTGGAGGGCCAGGCTGTGCGAGTGTATTTGACTATTTCCACGCTCCCTTATGTCATCTATCCAACCCCTTCATCAACAGGACTGTTCCCTTCCCAGTCTGTGTAGGGGCTGAAAATGGCAATCCTAATCCACACCTCTCCTGTAGTGGAGTCCGAAGAGACACAACATGTGATGACTCCCTTTTATAAAGCCCATGGACCCTCTTATCTGGAAAGGGACACAGCTCTCCCCCTTTCAACTGTGGACCAACTCTAGGCTACATTAACTGTTGTGAGTCTACTTAAAATAAAGTACAGCAACAAATGTACACTCCTACATGTAGTATATACACAATACCATTCACAATACAAGGCTGAATAGTAATCCATATATTACAGAGCAGCTGAAAAACCAATCCAGACTGATTCAGAATAATCAGCCCCAAAGCATCAGCTTCTATGACATTTGTGGCCTCGCTTTCTACTTGATGCCTCCTGAAGCTTAGCTTCTCAGCAACAGACCAGAGCACACTGAGCATGTGCAGTGCCACTGACACTCAAAAGATGCCTAACCCAAGATGGGGAGCTGCTGTTGACAAAACTGAAGACATGGATCATTACTGTTATAGGGCAGCTCAACCTCTGGGCTGGTACAATAAATTCAGTACATAAAAGTATATTTGACTCTGTGTCCAAGTTCAGCAGCAAATTCTATTAGTGTATCTTCATTCTGGCCAAGCTCGGGTACCGTCTTCTTCCAGAGCTTATTCCTGTCCTTGTTGATATTGTTTGTTACACAAACTAGATAGAGAATGTTTTTACCTTTTACGCCAAAAGAAAAGAAAAAAAAAAGAAAAAAAGCCAATACCTTATTCAAAAGTGGGGTGTTCCCAGTTTTATTGTAGTGCTCCAGACACGTGAGTCATGTTCAGACGTTTCGGGACAACAACTGCCCTTCCTCACTTGAGGAAGGGCAGTTGTTGTCCCGAAACGTCTGAACATGACTCACGTGTCTGGAGCACTACAATAAAACTGGGAACACCCCACTTTTGAATAAGGTATTGGCTTTTTTTCTTTTCTTTTGGCATTTATACTGGCGGAGGGAGAGGCCAGCACCAATACCTTTCCCCATTTTTTGCATTTGTTTTTTACCTTTTACGCAGCATTTGTATCGAGTATATTGTGTTTTCATTGATGTTTCGATGATTCCCCTTCACAATTCTACGAGCCGCAGTATTTTAGCATAATGGCAAGTTTCATTGAGACTGATGGCATGTGGAGGGATGTTGGTGGTTATTTATTTATAGTATTTTTACTTTTTGTTAAGTTACTGTTTCTCATTATGGCAGCTACGCATCCCCATCAGAACATGTTTTTCTTTTTTTTTGGTTTTGCAAGTGCTATCCCTTCATCCAGCAACTCCAAATAACCTTCAAATGCATTATATTATATGACAAATATCCATATCCCTTATAGTCACATGAAAGGCACTAGATTCCTATTTATCTTCCTAAAACCATGATATTCTACACAGATTGGTTTCTCCTATGAAAACACTATTAGCCCTATTAGAGCTTGAATGGCTGTTCTCATGGCATCACCGCTGCTCATTTATATAAACTTTAGACATGTTTATAAGGGCAGGGTAACTATACATTATACACTTAAGTATGCAATAACTAATTTGACATCCATGGTTAGTGATGGGCAAATCTGTCCCATTTCGCTTCACCTAAAAACTTGCAAAATGGTGAAAACATTTGCAAAACACATTGAAGTCAATGGCCATCAAAATAATTTCATTGTGCAACAATTTTTATGCGCACACCAAATTTGATGCACAACAACTTTTTTTGTCGTGCCAAATTTTTGCCGAAGTTTTCTGAAAACATTTGTGGGTGGCACCTGTGAGATCCGGGAATGCACCTACGGGTGGCCCCACTAGGAACACAGTCATAATACACACACAGTATTTGTTAAACTGAGTACAGTAATAGTTTATCTGAATAAAAAGGTAAACTAGTACAAACAGCACTCCTAACCCAGTAGCAATAGGGCTTCACTATCTGACTAAGCAGGCGCTAACTATCTGCCTAACTAAAGGAATTCAGCACAACACAGTCACTGAATTTTCAAGCGCTTCATTAGGGTACTGTCCCTTTAAACAGAATACTCACTCCGAAAGTCTCTTTGGATGATTCACACAGTTCCTTCAGGTGAGTCCAACACTTGCAGTGTGACTACCAGCCCCTTTGGATATTCAGAGGGAAATCCCTTGCTGATGCTAGTTTCTCCAATCTGGATTTCTTTCACACTCTCACTCCAGTCACAGTACCTGGAGTCCCTGTGCCAGCGTGATCCACATGTCTTTTGGTGGGGCCTTCCAGCTCTCTGGGCCCACCAGTGGTTCCTCTTTCTCTCTCTCTATCTCTCTCTGTCCAGAAAGGGATTCTGTCTGCCAGGCTTTTCTCTTCTGCCAGGTTCTGCTACTTCCTCTTCCTGCCAGCCATTCACTAGATGCTGTGTCACTTCCTGCTGCACTGAGATCACTGTACAGCTGGTTGCTAGGTAACGGCTTACAGCACTCAAACATAGGCTCTGTGCCTGCTCCCTTACCCTTACAGGGATAAGAGCAAAGGTTTTGCACGGATTCCCTACATCAGTAGTGTTATAATGTATATACAGTATACATCTATATATATATATATATATATATATATAAAGACATCTCCATTCCTTTACAAGACACATTCCTGTTTCTTCTATTTTAAGAAGAATAAACAGAATAAGGAAGCCACAGTAATGCACATTGGGACTCGCTGAAACCAAAGCCTCATGGAATTCACCTGCACATGCTTAAAAACTGTTGGCACTGCCATCTGTGTGCTCAACGCTCCTCTTTTTCATACCAAGACATCTGTTTAATGGCTCAACACACCAGGGCAACAAAAGGGCACCCATTGCCATGTTGTCAGGTGATTTACAAGGCAGCATTCTTGTTATTTCCCCAGAGAGCTCAATTGTCCTCACAGTCAAGGCTCATATCTGTGTGTAGGGAAATAATAAAGCCAATATTAGAGGACAAGGAAAGTGTAAAATAGAATAAGGCTAGAAATATAGAGAATATCACGCTCTACATCATACTAAAAGGTCATTTAAAGGTTAAAAAGCACTTTTTCCCAAAGATTTGTATTCTTTCTATTTTATTGCAGGTTTTGAGCATGTGACACCTGTCAAATAAACCCTATTTGGGTGCACATCTTCTCTTCATTAAATCTTGAAGGGATACTGTCATGGGAAAACATGTTTTTTTTTCAAAACACATCAGTTAATAGTGCTGCTCCAGCAAAATTATGCACTGAAATCCTTTTCTCAAATGAGCAAACAGATTTTGTTATATTCAGTTTTGAAATCTGACATGGGCTAGACATTTTGTGAATTTTCCAGCTGCCCTGGTCATGTGACTTGTGCCTGCACTTTAGGAGGGAACTGCTTTCTGGCAGGCTGTTGTTTTTCCT
The DNA here is from genome assembly GCA_024363595.1 of Xenopus borealis. Lineage (NCBI taxonomy): Eukaryota > Metazoa > Chordata > Amphibia > Anura > Pipidae > Xenopus > Xenopus borealis. The sequence goes on along the minus strand of CM044440.1, from coordinate 129,523,878 downwards.
TCTCAATGTAACTGAATGGAACGCAGTGGGACATGGGTTTTACTATTGAGTGTTGTTCTTAGATCTACCAGGCAGCTGTTATCTTGTGTTAGGGAGCTGTTATCTGGTTACCTTCCAATTGTTCTGTTGTTAGGCTGCTGGGGGTAAAGGGAGGGGGTTATATCACTCCAACTTGCAGTACAACAGTAAAGAGTGATTGAAGTTTATCAATGCACAAGTCACATGACTTGGGGCAGCTGGGAAACTGACAATATAATCTAGCTCCATGTCAGATTTCAAATTGAAATATAAAAAAAAATCAAAAAGCTCTTTTGAGAAACAGATTTCAATGTAGAATTCTGCTGGAGCAGCACTATTAACTGATGTGTTTTGAAAAAAAAAAATTTTCCCATGACAATATCCCTGTAATGTTCTTGTGTAGTTATGGGCGAATTTGTCCCGTGTTGCAAAAAAATTTGCGAATTTCCTGCGAAATTCACGACGTGGCGAAAGATTGGCAAAATGGCGAAGGCTATCTTCTGATCTTGGATGCTGGCGAATTTTCGTTTGCTGGCGGCGAAACACGAGAATTCACTTCAAATTCGCACCTGGTGAATAAATTCGCCCATCACTAGTCTTGGGGTAAATAGCATGCAGAGCTTGCCTTTCATGGCTGAATTATTATTATCATTGTTATTATTATTAAGTTTTGCAGTGCATTACAAATGTGTATTAACCAATGCTGACAGATTCAGGAGTTATAGAACTTACTGTAGTTTCTGTGATAGAAAGAATAATGACAAATCTTTGCCTCCCCCATGTACGAGCTCTGTCCAGCTGCACAGCCCAAAGGCCGACCTTAGACTTTAGACTTATAGACTTATAGACTTATAAGCTTAAAGGTGCAAACAGCACTCCAGAATAAGGTCTGCTCCAGAATAATGTCTACCCCCTACATTACTGTACCTCCCAACATTTTGGAAACAGAAATAGGGACAAAAACATTTGACGCACACAGCACGGCAAATTATGACTATGACTATTTTGTAGCCACACCCCCTAAATACCATATCCATTTTACAAAGTTTGTACGTTTGAACACATTTCTGTGGTTTTTATGTGTTATTACAATGAAGGTGACTTGCCCTTTAAAACGTCTTAGTTTTCCCAAGAGACAAAACTTTTACAAAAGTATCTAACTATCTATTGTGGGCTCTCTGCCAAAAGCCAATTAAGTTAAGAACTTTGCCTTTTTTCTGGCTGTTCAGTGCAGGAGATCAAATAAAAAGTTGCAAAATTTCTGTACAAATGCTGGACTGAGGCTGAGCAGTCAAAAGTGGGATTGTCCCGCTCAAAACAGTTGAGAGGTTTGCATTACTGGTTCCACTATGTGCCCAAAGGTGGGAACCCTATTGGGGAATCCTGGGAATGTGGGATTATTGCACTGGTTTCTAATTATCTGTTTTAATGACTAATCAGCCTTATATTGTGACTATATTTCTAAGACACTATGGGGCAGATTTACTATTGGTTGAATTTCAAATTGAAAAAAATTCAAAATTCGAACATGTAAATAATTAGAGAATACAAATCCTTCAAATTCGAAGGCTTTTTAGCTCAATTCGATTGGTAGAATGATTGAATATAAACATTTTAAAAAACGATTTTAACCATTCGATCGATTTTTTTTTTATTCGATGAAACTTTTTGAATCCCAATTCGGTAGGTTGAAACTGGCAAACTAGGCAGTCAAATAAAAATTTAAAGGGGAAGTAATTCGACAGTAGAATAGTCGAATATATTGTAATCGATCAGTTCGATCGAATTTACAAAATTCACTGGTCGAATTGGTCTTCAAAAACATTCGAAAATTCTTGAAAATTCAATCGAACTTCGAATCCTTCACACGAATTAAGTAAATCTGCCCCTATGTGTGCTGTATATTGTGAGTGGGTCCCTAAGCTCAGTAAGTGACAGCAGCACAGAGCATGTGAATCAGTGAATCAGTAGAAAAGAAGATGGGGAGCTACTGGGGCATCTACTGGGGAGACACAGATCTTTACTGCTAAAGGGCTGTGGTTGCTGCGGGCTGGTACACAAGCACAAAACATCATGTACAATATTTATACAAACTTTTTTACTTAGGCTTTACTTCTCATTTAAGGAATTAATAAAAAGCCAGAATACACATGGCTTAGATATAAATTTATAGATAGATTTATTTGCTCAGTTCTGCCATTAACAAGGGTTCGTGTTCATTTCACCTGTATAATGAGAGTGCCCCGCATGCCAATACATTGTACATTACACGGGGCCAGAGGCAACATGGGGGATTGTGAGTGGGAAAAGACACAACATATTAATCACTTGTAACAACCTGCCCACTCACTTGCCTCATTCCACCCCACGCAAGCAGCAAGATATCAGTGATTACACCTCCCAGCTCGTGCAGCTACCAGGCATTCTTCATATGATCTTATTATATACAGCCACATGAAAACAACATTTTCCACCCAACCCAAAACACTTCCTTGTTTATTAAGCTGTTTGATGTGTGCGGCTTTCTGAGAATGCGAGAAACTTTCAGAGTATGTGGTAATGCCATAACAACATCATCTTATTAGAAGCCCAAGAACTCTAGACAAAACTTCCCTGAAATAGCAGACAAAGGCCGCCCGCCCTACCGCCTCGTTGGCCTCAATCTAGTTCTACCAACATACGGCCTGCATTTATTTCATTTGATTCCAGACTCATACAATTGTGACTGACAGTCGGCATTGGTGGGGGGGAGGGTTGAACCATCAAACATGGAAAATGATTGTTTATGTATTTCCTCGGAGAGACAAAACACAAGCTTTGTATAAAAGCAGCGACATCTGAGCGACTCTGGGCTTGATTGTTTAAGGGATGCATTTGGGATATTTCTTAATGCTTGCCATGAACAGCCGTGACCATGGTAAATGATCTTTCTTGGCAACTAATCCATTTTTTAAAAGCAGTTTTTTTGTTTTTTTTATTACTTCTGCGTTGTCTTAAAGGGGGATAGTCCTCACTCTAAATGAGGCTTTCTCCACTGGAGTAAATGCAAATTCGCCAGACTATTTTATGGTTTATTGTTCATACACATTGATATGTTAAATGATTTATTACTTTGGCCCACTGGCGGGCCAGATTAAGGGCAATTCGGGCATTTGTTTCCTTAGCTCAGGGGTCGTCTGACTTTTTGGTTTGAAGGCCCCTTGGGAGGTGAGTCATTTCTGCATCAATCATTAAGCCATAGAGTATCTAGTGTTTGCCTTAAATCTAACCCTAACTGGTTATCTAACTGGGTTTTTGTTTATAATTTCTAAATGTCTCCCTAACTGACCTTCAGGTAGAGCTTGACCTTACAGAGATGAAGACCCCCCTGTTGTTTCCCAAGGTTTTGGAACCACTGCCTTAGTTACTCCTAGAAGCTCAACTTTAATGTCAGTTCCAATGAAACTTGTGGGACAACATTTATTTGCTGTCCTAAATGTTCTTGAAACTATGACTGAATGATTAATACGTTGATGAGTTTATATATCTATATCCAAAGCAGGCCCTAAATGGCAATTTTGAAACTTGAAAAGTTCTGCTTTAAGCTATCAGCCACCAGTGCCTTGGATTGGACTGTTTGGAGTTTTTTTGGGCTTTGTGCACTTGAAATTTCAGGGTCTAGTTTGACTCCCAGTCCAGACATGGGGAAAAAGTTGGGTCTCCAAAGGTCTGTAAACCACTGAACGATTTGGTTATTTTCTACTGTCAGTTGTTTAATATATGAAAATGGTTCTTAACCTTCCTTCCTTAAAAGAAAAAGTTTTCCCACAAAAAAGAGGGCTATCATAATATACAAGCCATGAGACATGCAATGCAATTAGAAAACCCACCTAGAATGCAGTCAGTAAGATTTGGCCAATAATGGGGTTTGCAATGACTTTACCATTATTGGACTTGACACAACATTTGGCCCTAGAACATCCCAAAGAAACCATAATGCACGCAAGCAGCTGAAACGCTTTCCATTTCCCATTACTCCAGCTGACCGTACCGACGTCTTCAAGGGAAAATGTACTTTCCTAAATATGAAGTGATTTCTCTACTTTCTTTTCCAGATATAATTTGCTCTTATATTACAATGTTTACCATAAACGAGCAAATGACTGATAAAAATTAGCAGTTAACATTGCCTCTTTCTGCCTCAATTACTTTCTTGACTGAAATTGCCGTCGGCCCTGGTTGGACGAAGAAATAAGATCTGAGAAATGATGGAAAAGAGCAGGGTGGTTGGCACCGAGATTCTGGGAAATGCCTGGATACAAAAACCCACTAACTTCCACTGATATTAAAGAAAATATGGTCCGTCAAGTTGAATTTCTGGTCTCTAGGAAGCCAGGAAAGGTAAACATGTTGGAAAGGTCTCTAATACATTCGGTTCAACAAACACTTCTCTGACTCACATCTGTGTTATCAACTGATCTGAAGCACACAAGTTATTTTTGGCTTCTTTTTAAATTGGTGCATGCCTGCCTTGCTTATGTTGTGCCTTTCCCAGAGCTATTAAATCCATTGCAACATACTAAGGACAGTTAATGGTTGTATGTTTATTATTGGATCTTTTGAAACAGCACGGAAAGGCAGAATAATAAGCTGAAACGAAAGGACGTGGAATTAACCGGTAAACTAAACAGCTTGGTGGGAGGCTCCTTGCGCGGTCACAGAAATGCAAAAGATTGCCAAATATAATCATTTTAAGGAAATGTGTGTGGGGGCGGGGTTTGTGAAAAGTCGTTTTTATCAAAGGGAGAAAGCATAAATGTCTACAATAAACTCTCTCTAATTTACTGCAAGATGTTTTGGATAAAATGTATGTTTACTCAATGGAGCTTACACTCTAAAGACTGTATTCCACTCCCTAGGGTCAGGTCATTAGGCTGACAACCCTGTCCCCTGGCTGAAATCAAACCCAAGGCCCCTGGGTAGCAATGCAATCATTATGCAACTCAATGGGTATATACAAAGAGGCAGCAGAACCATTGGTTGTTGGGTTTTCTAGAATTAGACGTTACCAAGCAGCCATCCTAACCAAAAGAAAATAATCTTATTTTTGTGAGAAACATCTTATGCCCCAACTTTTTGAGGTATGGGACAATTTTGGTTGTTCTTTGTCGTGCTACTGCCCTACAGCCCAGACCTTCTAGAACTCATACCTGGAACTCTTGCCCAATCTGCCACTTTCAAGTCTTAATAAACAGGTCCACCACTAGTGAGACGTTCCTTCTGCAGTCAGTTTCAAAAAACCCACCACTTGTGATATTTTCGGCCATTGTTAAAAGAATTGGTTGGTGGATAGATCCAGTAGGTTTATAGATAGATTTGTAGCCCAATATTTGGGTGATATATATTGTCAATGGGTAAAATAACAATAATGAGAACAAATAATATGTACAAAAGTGTTAGGAATGGTACTGGTACAAATTCCTGTTTAATATATCCACCAAGGTCATTGTAACATTATTATCATATGGATTTTTTGGTTGATTGGTGTGACAGCCAGGACCAACAATGTACTACTATTTACTGAAAGATGTATGGGTCTTCTACAACAAATGGTGGCTTTTGTTTAGTCGAACAAGACTTTATGCCGTGATGATATAATTGTGCAACACTGGGTCGGTAGGGGGCAGTGGCTCTCATAAATGGATTACCACCAGGGATCCATAATCTTACTTACTAGTTGGATATGAGCGTTAACAGCATTTGTAAAACTAACCAGAGATTAATCCTCATTACTTTTGCAGCTGTAGCAAAGGTAAAAATATATTGTGACTTCAACGCGCATCCAATGCAGGCGGTCCCAAATTCCAATATGTCAACGGTTTTAATCAGCTAGACTATTCCTCCAAACCAGCAACTGTTATTGCAGCTGAAAATGTTCTGGTCAGTGGCTGCTTCCATACAGAGCATCTGATTTACTGTGTGCCCAATAAACGAGTACCTCGAGAATAAAGACTGAAATTCAAGAAAATCTAAGCATGAGGATCCATCCACCACAAAGTATGGAAAACTTTGCCCACACACGATCCTGTTTCATCTTGATACATTGAGCACATTAAGTTAATGATAGAGATGGGTTCTACAGCAATAAGTTCAGACAGCGAGGCAGTCAAACAGTCAAAATAAAGATTGTGGTGGGCTTGACAAAGACGTCGGAATCATCCAGTAATACCAGCTCTTGTGCATAATAAGCCTTCCAGGGATTTACTGTTAGCACATTATGGCATCAAATACCAGTATCCTAGGGGATTATTCAACATCAAGTGAGCTAGTGCTATCAACTGTCCAGACTACATGCAAATGTAAAAAGTTGAGGGTGCCCACTAATTTTTTCCCCCAATTATGTTGTCCATACTTATAGGCACATTTTAATAATAGTGTTGAACCTAATTTTCCTTTGGCCTACACCTAGAAACTGCATAATAACAGGCGCCTTACATGACCCCTAATAAAGAGAGACACTATTCCTTTTATTAGAGGATAATAATAACATTTCCACTTGGAATACCAGGGGATATCATTAGTCATAAGTATGGTGAGTTCCTCTGGGAGTCATCCGTTCTCAAGGTCCACAGTTGGACACGCTAATAATAAAGACATATTGCAAGAACATACACAAACAATAAGCATCGGCATCAATCATGTCTCTTCTTTTTTTTTTTTTACTGTTCTTTAGTAAAATCCAACATAAATTTTGCAGAGTTACATTTTCTAAGCTAACTTGATATTATTTATATTCCGTATTGACCAAAGCAGGGGTGGGAGCATTCTGAGCATCATTAAAGGAAAGCAGAATATGGTTTGGAGCATTTACCAAGGGAGGGGCCTACACAGGGGAAGGGGGGAGGCTTTTTTCACATACAGGTTGAATTCTCCTTTAAAGCAACAATTACTTGATTTGTTTTCATTGTTTCAACAGTTGAGCCAATCTCTTTCCAGAATGTCTCTTGACAATTAGCCACCTATACCTGATTTTATAGGCTATACTATCCATTGCTAGACTTTCCTACTCTGCACAACCGGTTCCTCTTCCACCAGTCACTTAAGTCACAACTACTGGGTTCCCAAGAAGAAGGTCATATTTATTGACAATGAGATTTGCAAATATTTATCAGTTACAGATAGGATATGCAAACAAAACTACATTTTTGTTTGTAAGCCTGGGGACAATATGCCGACTCCACTGTCTCCTTTACCGATGGAAACATCAGTAATAACAGGCATATAAAGAATGCTCCAATTTTTGCCCTTAACCACTTGTTAGATTCCAGCACATAAACAAAACTTGTCTATGAGCAAGCTCCAAATGTCCCCCACGCCTATTAATTTATGCACTCATAGTAAAAACAAACACAGCCCAAAATAAAAGCAAAGCCATGTTGTAACATTCCTAGTGAGGCATCTAATTTTCCATGGTTTTGATTGGACCCACCAATAACAATTAGCGGTTCATCATAATCTGTGACTATTACTCTTGAGGGGGGGGGCACAATAGATGCAAACGAAGGGGCCTATTTATACAGCGTCAAAGTAGCAATGATGAGCTTTAAGATTTTTGTTGACAGTTTTGGTGTTTGAAGTTTCCTTCAGATTTCAAGGACGAACAAGGTAGATTTTGGTGTAGATGATGCAACATATAAAAAGCATCCTGAAATGTCATTTGCTTTTCAAATTGTAAACTAAATTTCTAAATTTTGGGGTTCAGTTTAGCTAGACGTGATCTATGCTTAATGCTTGGAAAGAATATGCTTGGTAAAAATAATCTCTGTGCTGTGATTTCTTACTTTCATTTGGTAGCAGGTTGTGTTATTTTAGCTCATAACAAGGTTACCGATATAAAGAAACAGGTCACAAATAAGGGACAGGGCACAAATAAGCACTCACCCCAAATCTCCCCCTAACTGGCCTTCAGACTGGGCCCCCTTAACAAATGTAGGGACCCATAGGTTTCTGTCTGGCACCTATGGAGTTAAGTCCCTGATCTCTGTCACTAGGCAGAAGGTTATGTTACAAGTGTATACTTCCAACCAATAGTTACAGCCCAGAGTGTAATGACCATTTCCTGCCACACAGCTTTATAGTGCTGGAAAGGAGTGGCCACTTCCTCTTTGGCTGCTGGTACTGAACATGCTGGTTGCTCATTGAGCCTGGGATCCACAAGGCCCCAGTAAGCCACATGTCCTACCAGGACCTCCAACTGTTAGTGATCCAAGTCGGGGACCAGGCCACTCCGTGAACGAGGGATAGCAAGAGCAGGGTAGTACTGTAATAGTCATTCTAGAGAGAGAAAGATAGTTAGCTTATTTAGTATGAGCAGTTCTATGTTCCAACGAGGAGTGTTAGCAGGAAGAGATCTTCCTTACAAAGCTTTCCCTGTGATGATTTTAGTGCAGTGATAGCATTGTGCTGAGGACTAGGACTTAGCAGCAGCTACCCGGCCTTACATCGTATTCCAATCAGTCACATTACAGCAACAGACACTTTGTATTGGATTTGAGGTACTTTGACTATCCTGACTCTGAGGAATATTTCCTAGTGTGATGTGTTGTATGGAAATCTGCTAACATCTCTACTACTCTTGTGTAACATCTGCTACTCTCTATGAAAGCTCCTGCATGAGTATTTAAACCTGAGGATGCTGCTTTGTGCTAATAAACGTTCACATTTTGTTTTAAAGAACCTCCTGGCGCCCATTTAATCTTTTATTGTACAGTTTGCCTGGGTATTGTAGTTATACTACCTCCTAAAGGATATCTTCCATCTGGCGAAGGCCCTGCCCTGGTGTGTAGGTCGCAGTGTAACCCATGCTTTTCCACCACTAGCTGAACACTTAATCCTTTGTGCTGTACATAGCCCCAAAAAGCGTTACACAAGGTTACAGATGTACAGAAACATTGGGGTAACAGTCACCCTGCTATAGTTCCAGGGGTACCCAGGGTACAAATAAGCACTCACCCCAAATCTCCCCGTAACTGACCTTCAGACTGGGCCCCCTTAGCTCATAACAAGGTTACAGATATATAGAAACATTGGGGTGTCACTATAGTTCCAGGGGTACCCAGGGTACAAATAAACACTCACCCCAAATCTCCCCCTAACTGACCTTCAGACTGGGCCCCCTTAGCTCATAACAAGGTTACAGATTTATAGAAACATTGTGGAAACCCTGCTATAGTTTTAGGGGTACCCAGGGCATTAAATAAACTTTCACCGGAAATTTCACCCTAACTAGCCTTTTGGCAGGGCTCCTTACATATAAATAAAAACAGGAACAGTCACTCTCCTATATTTTCAGGAGTATTCAAGGCAGCAAATAGATTCCAAAGAGGTGCATAGGGGACCCCATGACAAACTCCCTAAGAGGAACCTGTGAACTACGTTGTGGATTCTTCAAATTAACTTCTAAATAAAGAGCTGCAGATTGTCATGAAGGAGGGGGTTGTGGTGGGTCTTTACTGATACCATTATATCCCTGTTCTGGAGAGTAGGATTTGGTGCATGGGTTGGACATGTGTTATGGAAAAACGGCACATACTTTGAATACTTCCCGGCAGAGAGGTTGCATAAGGACAGTCTTACTTTGTAGCTGTGAAACACGTGAAGACCTTCTCTCTGTTAGCTTCTATTACATCCCTTTTGAGATGAAGCCTTGGATCCATCACACTGTGGATGAGAATGAGCTAGAATGTGCAAGCCACAATGATGCTGCAGGGTTTATACTGGCTGCCAGTAAATTGATGGATTAAGATCGAGGCCTTGCCACTTGTATTTAAAGAGAATCACAGAAATACATTCAGAAATTGCATTTTTTTTTATTCTTACAGTAAATACCAGATAAGATCTAATTCTGTCTGATTGGCCTGACAAGCGAAGCTCTTCGTTTGAAATATCACTTTTCTATTCTAATATTAAACGATCTTGGGGAGAATTTGTTTTAACTGTTCCATTTCCACTTTTAGATTTGTTTTAAATTCAAGCTCAAAGCAGCACAAAAAGACACAGCAAGGAACTGATAGTGTTTGGAATCCTGGGTTACAGATAGGGTTGCCACCTTTTCTGCAAAAAATGACCAGCCTTCCTATATTTTTGCCGTTTTGTCATATAAATAACATTGGCATCAATCATTGTTTTTACCCGCCAGGTGGCAACCCTGGTAACAGAGCTGATTTTTTAAAAGGATTCTGCCATGATTTTTATGGTTCACTTTTTAATTTCTAAATTATACTGTTTACACCGCAAATAATTCACTCTGCCATTAAAAATGTTATTCTTAAACCAACTAATTGTTTTAGCTGTAATACTGGTGTGGAGGTGCCATCTAAGTGCTTTGTGCCTGAGCTTTGAGAAGGAGCCAGCACTTCCCCTTCTCATTGTATTTTACCACAACCCATGTCATGATCCCTAACCCCCATCTAGTGATAGATAGAGAATGGCATTAAAGCAGGAATAAGCAGGGTTTCCCCACTGCTTGGGTGCTATTCTCCTGTCTACCATTAGATGGGGTTAGGGATCACCTTTAGCAATGCAAATCCTTTATCAGAGGCGTTAAGTAGCGGCTATCTGTTTAGCTGCTCATTGTTCTCTTGATAGGCTGCGAATGGGCTGCTGGGAGGGGGGGGATATCACTCCAACTTGCAGTGCAGCAGTAAAGAGTGAGTAAAGTTTATCGGGGCACAAGTTACATGACCTGAGGGCACCTGGGAAACTGACAATGTGTTTACTGTCTAGCCCCAAGCAGGGGTGTTTCTGAAGCAGGAGGCTCCCTAGCCTGTTTACCTTACTTGGATAGGGGTCTGGGGGGAGGCCACAACAGTAGTGCAGAGAGTGCAATTGCGCTTTCTCAAACTAGTAAAGTGAAAATAAACTCTGAAAGGTACCAGAAGTAACTTTGCAGCCCATTTTTTCAACTCACCTCATTGCCAGAGCACCCCTGGCCCCATGCCAAATTTTCAAAACTTGCTCTTTTAAAAACAGTTTTCATTGCAGAATTCTGCTGGAGCTGCACTAGTAAGTGATGCATTTTGAAAATATCATTTTCCCTCAACAGTATCGGGCATAAGAGTGCATTTGTAGAGATATCAACCTCCATTGACTGAATTCCAGGTGTTAACTTTGGCCACATCCCTGTCATGCCTAGTTATAGTACCCTAGTTACATCCCAGCCATATCTATTGCTCCATCCTGGTCACTTATATCAGCAGCCTTGCATTTATCTGCATGTTGTTTTCACAAGCTGGAACCTGAAAGGATGATTCTCCCTAGAACTAAGGCTAGAACCTCACTTAAGGTGTACAGTCAATGGGACTTTTAGAGTTTTGTTGAAAAGTTTTCACCACTCATCTGAGCGAATGCTTCAATTTCAGGAAAACTCCAGTTGCCTTTGACTTAATTCTACGAGAGACTGTGTGATCCGGATGAACGAGAATCTTCATAGACTCATTTAGATTGGCAAGCCACTGGCCTCAGCAGGAGTGACAACAGTTCTGTGGGCAAGTTTGGCTCTTACTGCTGTATGAGTGCATGTTCTCTCTGGCCCATGCCCAGTAGGCAGTTGGGAAGCATGTATCTAGATCAGGGATCCCCAACATTTTGAGGCCGTGAGTAACATTCAGAAGAAAAAGGAGTTGGGGAGCAACGCTAGCATGAAAAATGTTCTTGGGGTGCCAAATAAGTGCTGTGATTGGCCATTTGGTAGCCCTATGTGGATTGGCAACCTGTATTGAGGCTCTGTTTAGCAGTGCACCTGGTTCTTATACAACTAAAACCTTCCTCCAAGCCTGGAATTCAAAAATAAGCTCCTGCTTTGGGGCCACTGGGAGCAACATCCAAGGGGTTGGAAAGCAACATGTTGCTCACAAGCTACTGGTTGGGGATCACTGATGTAGATGCTACATGTGGCAGAAGAACCTGTATCACTTGGAGTCTCCAAACCTCCTTCATAGAAGGTGGCCTCTTCTCTATCTCTGGACCTTCATAGCAGAAGGGTTTTCAATAGGGGAAAGTAGGGGTAGTCCAACCGTACTATATCACCCTACAGTTTCAGCAGCCCTATAACAGAAAATGATCTTGGCCTGTAAAGTTGTCTGCTGGAGCTCCCCATCTTGGATCTTGTTAGCGCTTCTTTTAAATGTCAGTGACACTGCACATGCTCAGTGTATTACAAGCAGCCATTGGGGGTCTCTGGAAATCATCAAGCAAAAAATGAGGTTTGTCTGTCATAGGAATCAGCAGAATTGAAGATGGGGAGCTACTGGGGCATTTTTGGGGGTGGATATTTACTGCTAAAGGGCGGCAGAAGAGAAGCCCAAAACAGTATTTACAAGAAGGAAAGTAGCACGCTACTGGACATTTTTTGCTGCCTGAATGAAAGGGGCAGATTTACAAAATTCACGTGAATAACTCGAAGTTCAATCGCATTCGATTGAATTCCTATCGTACAATTTTATCAGATATTCAAATATGCAAATTTGGCCCCTTTGATCATCGAATATGCAAAATTCCAGCTTATCGAATAGATCGAATAATCGAATATTTGATCATTCGACCATTCGATAATCGAAGTACTTCAACTTTAAAAATTTTATTCGACTGCCTAATTCGCCAGATTGAACCTACCGAATAGCAATAGAAGCCTATGGGAATCACCCCACAGGCTTTTTTTTCTATCACCTGCTCGAATACCATTCGTACGATCGAACGCCTCGATCCTTCGAATCGTACAAATTTTTCGAATGATTTTTTCGTGAAATCGAACAATCGGTATTCGATTGTACGATTTTTATCGAGAAATCGAATAGCGAAGATAAAATAGCCTAAAACTATTCAATAAGCAATCAATAGTTGAATTACTATCGAATTTCGGCCGAATTCAAGGGCTAAAAGCCCTCGAATTAGTGAATAATGATAAATTTGCCCCTATGAGGCACACACTATTATTATTATTATTATCAATAACATGTATTTATTTAGCACCAACATATTTCACAGCACTGTAAATTAATATCAGATGAGAGTGTAGTACAGGCCAGACTAGGGCGGGTTACTATATATTAAATTATTTAATAATATAACACATATATAATTTGTGAAAAGTCTCCCCCACTATCACATATCAGACACTGCTGCCTCCCACACTGATACAGTCACCCAATGGTCAGTGTGAACCAGTTGAGTCTCGTAGTGTTAAAGCTCCATGATGAAATGTTAGTGTGCCGTTAAAGGGCCTGACTCAGTATGACAGAGGATATTACAGACATGACCCAGAAACTCTGCTGATATATAAATGTAGGGGACTACTAAATTAACCTCCTAGTTATTTAGCAGGCAGTCCCTAAGTGTTATGGACACCTAAGTGGGTCCTAAAATACAGTTA
>CM044440.1:129491759-129508298 GCA_024363595.1 Xenopus borealis | reverse complement strand
CCTGTGCTTGAATGGCTGCCCCCATGGCTACCCAGCAGCTTGTTTATATAAACAATAGTAATGCTTCTGAAGCAAACACTGCAGTTTTACCAGTACAGGGCAACATTGCATTATATTTTTATTACTTTAAAACAATTTCATTTTTTGATGTTTCTGGTCCTTTAATACAGGCATGGGATCTTTTATCTGGAAACCTGTTATCCAGAAAGTTCAGAATTACAGGCATGTCCCATGGACTCCATTTTAATCACAAAATTCAGATTTTTAAAACGGATTTTCTTTTTCTCCGTAATAATAAAACAGTAGCTTGTACTTGATCCCAACTAAGATATAATTCATCCTCATTAGGGGCAAAACAATCCAATTGGGTTTATTTAACGTTGAAATGTATTTTAAGTAGACTAGGGGCCTTATTTATCAAAATAAGGTTTTTAAATAAAAAAAAAAGGGCTGACCAAACTAGAATCCATGGTGTGACTTCAGTTCTTAATAATAATAAAAAAAAACACAATGTAATCATATCGGGAACAAACTCGAAAATATCGAACGAAAATCCGAATGGCTCGAATTTGAATTTGACTTTTTGGGGCTGATTCCAATGCAGATCCCAGAAACTTCCAAATAGGAAAGGGGCCTCTTCCATCGACTCCAGGGTATAACTGTAAAAGAATGCAAGTTTTTTTTTTTTCCACAAAAAATTTGATTATTTTAGTAAAAAAAAACTATATTTTTCGAGTTTTTGGCATTCGGACTTTAATAAATAACCCCCTAAATGTATTTATTGCAGAAATATCCCTTATCCAGAAAACCCCAGGTCCCAAGCATTCTGGATAATAGGAACCATAACTGTATTCCCTTCCAAGAATAGTAACATGGCTGCCATCATAGAACATATTTTGCTGAATTTTAAAGCCAAACTGTTGCTTCTGTTTCCAACAAGAAGTCATTAGTAAATAATTACAGCACATGCGTCTTTAATCTAAGGAGCGAATGCAGTAGCAAAGCATCATATTCCTTTTTTGCATTAAGAGTTTTTGAAGCATCCAAGAAACACATGTTGTACAGCACAAAATGTACCAAACTATGAGCAACATTCAAATTCAATATATTTTAACAATATCGCAATATGTTTTCAGAATGATAAGCACCGGGAATGGGGGATATTTCATTGCTTCCCCCAAACAAGCAAAGGACACCTTTCTTCTACCTAACATCTAAGACATGCCAAATTGTATCATGCCCGATCTAAAGTATAGGCTACTTTGTGCATTATCACAGTGAAAAGCCTATACTGTTGAAGTGACTGAATTTAAAGCAACAGCAAGCACTTAGCACTAAGTTCCACTTAAAATATATGCAGGTTGTGGGTTTGGTACCCCGAAGGCAGAGCTACCAGTGACCTCAAAGTGCATGAGAATATGGAAGAGGGGTAGCCATGACTGTCCTCGCTCCTGAATTGCACTATAACGACTCTATCCCTTCCTAATCCTCAGTCATGGGGCCCCTGTTCTACAACTTCACTAAAGTGATGGGTTAGATGATGTATTCTTCTCCAGTATTAAGGCCTCCCTTTACCTCAGTTGTTTTAGAACATCCACCCCCTACCCAGCGTTGATTTCAAAGTGTGTGTTATTGGTCCCTTCCCTTTTTTTTAAACAAGGGAACCAGAAAATATACAAAATACATGTGGGCCAATGAGAATACCAACCTCACACCAGCATAATGTAGGTTATCTTTATTGTATCGTTATTTAATTCACATTCCCTATATAAGTATAACTTTATATTGACACCACGTGTATTATAGGATGTATATCATTGATATCTTACCATACACAGGTATGGCATCCCGTTTGCTATATTTATGAAAGGGTACTGGAAATTCCTCTCAATGTCAGTGCCTCCACTAGTGGAATCAGTGCATACACCTATGGGTGGACCCACTAAGAAACAATGAGTAAACACACTGTTGCATTAACAAAAAATAGAACTTTATATAAAAATAAAGGCAAAATGAAGTTATATGTCATTAACACCCCTGCCCTGGGGATCCCGTGTGGTAGTCCCAATCCTGGCTCAGTCTTTACCAGGCAAAGTCCCACACTCCACTCCTGGGGGACAAAGAGAGCCATAGTCCCTTTACCAAAGAGCTCTTAAACTTTACCCAGGTAGCTCTACCTGACCCAAATACTTCTCTTTATGGACAGAAGTAGTTGCTCCCTTGTAGTAGCCACATGGACAACATCTATCCTCTTCCAGGAGACACCTGGACCTTTCAATACCCTCCCTCAGGCAGAACACTCGCACAGTTGGGTCAATCATCCACAGCGACTCAATCCTGAGGTTGGGCTCCCAAGCTATACTAGTTGAGCACATCACAAGCCCCCTTTCAAATCAGCATCCATCCACAGGCAGCTTTTGTCACTGCCTCCGAGCTCTAAACTCAACGGTTTAGCTCCCCAGACTTGGGGCCCTGTACCCCAAGCCCTCCACGGGCCTCTCAAATTCCTCAGGCCCTTGTATCTCTGCTACAGTGTCCACGCCCTCCAGGCTGGATTAAAAATAGAAAGAAAACGAGTGAGCACATCGCTGGTCAGCTTTCTATACTCTTTGACACCTTCTGGCCAAAACTAGAAAACTAGAGCTAGGGCTCACTACACATGGAACAAAGACTCCTTTCCAATATCCAATTTAGGTCCAACACTTAGCTGTCCGAAAATCTCCACGTGATTTTCAACTATGTGGATATTTTTGGACCATAGTGGAACTTAACCCTGTGGGTTATTCATCTTATATACAAAGACCTTTCTAAGTGTAAGGTTTCTGAGTATAGCTCATGCTCTACTGTTACCTGGCCCAGAGGGGGAATAGAAAACACATTTAAATCTTAGTTGTACACTATAGAGACTTTTATTAGCTTTAACAAGAGGGAAGCTACATCTGCCAGTCACAAAGCTGAGATCACAGATGTGCTTGGGCTGAAACCTTCCCTGACACTCTACAGAACAGAAAGTACACTCCGAATGGAGACATTTCAGATCAGTGGACAGTTTACATAACAGTCAAAAGAAAACTGCATAGTCTAGTGTTATTTTTACAGTACAGTGCCGCCATTAATTGAAATAAGCCAAGATCACTTTAACAGATGCAAAATTTTATTGGACTATGTTTTATAATTTTTTTCCTATATTTTGCAGAATAAAATATCAGACTGTTTGCTTCTTGGCAATTACAAACAGTCACAAGGAAAACGATTGCATATGATAAATAGGCGAAATAATTCTGTGTATGGAGAATTGTTATATTTGTAATATAAAATGACCAAACGTCCACACCATATATTTAGTCTTCCAGTTGGCGTCCTTATAGGAAATGTTCTTTGGCTCTCTCCACTTAACAGACTGAGCTAACTGCTTCATTGTGGTGTGAATAATGATTTCCTGTGCCTGACAAGAACACTAATCAACCTTAGAGGAGCTTTAATTGCATCTGCAAGTCAATAAGCAAAGAGGGCATTGAAGTTATGGAGCAGCTTTGCATTAATGTTCGCTTAAATGGCTTCTTATGAAGTTCACATGGGGACAGTGGAATATAGCTCATGAGAACCTACTTTGTGCGCTTAATTATGATGTTCAAGCCTCTGATTTATATATACGATATCAGAAAGCTCTATAAGAAGCCTTGAAGGCCTGGGTCTCCTACATCTAGTTAAGGGTATTTAATGTTCTATTAAATATGAATCATATCTTCAGTTACTAAAGAAGTGTCATATCTTCTACTCTTTCCAGTCTTTCTACTCTTTTTGTTTTGCTAGGATGTTGAATTAACAATGCCTTTCCACCAGGATAAGGATACTTGTAGAAACTGGAGGCTCTACAAGCTTGCAGGCATTCTTATTTCCAGCACGCATTGCGTAATTTTCGCCACACGTGTTTTTTTGTTTTTTTAACCGCGTCTAATTTTGTTTTTTTATGCCTGCGAAAATTCACTGGCGTAAAAAAAAAAACGAGACTAAAAAAAAAACGAGGCAAAAAAAATTTGATGAATTTATTCGCGAGTGGCGAATCGCAGGACTTCGCCGCGAAGTCGCGCCTGCCGATGAAATTCATCCATCACTAATTCTTATAGTCAACAATTCTGTTCCCACAATTCCATCCGTAAAGGACCTTAAAGGGGAACTAAAGTCTAAAATAGAAAAATGGTTAGAAATGGTGTATTTTGTATACTAAACATGAACTTACTGCACCACAAGCCTAATCAAACAAATGATTTATGCTTTCAAAGTTGGCCACAGGGGGCTGTCATCTTGTAACTTTGTTATACATCTTTGCAAGACCAAGACTGTGCACATGCTCAGTGTGGTCTGGGCATCTATTGGGAGGTTAAGCTTAGGGATAGTGATGGGCGAATCTCACCCGTTTCGCCGAAAAATTCTCGAATTTCGCGAAACGAGTAGCGCGTCGAGTCAATCACGTTGCGTTGTTTCCGACGCGAATCGCTGTGTTTTTGACGCGTCGCGTCAAAAACGACGCGCGACAGGTTTTTTTTTTTTGCCGAATTTTCGCTGGCAAATTTTTGCTGCCGTTTCGTGAATTTATTCGCCAGCGCCGAATCACGCGAATTCGCCCATCACTACTTAGGGATTGTCATGACGTATTAAAACAACAAAAGTTAAATAATATCTGCCAGAAGCCAATACAGCAAGGCTGATTAATAATCAGAATATACAGACTGCACTGGGTCTGTGGATATGAATCTCTCCATGGTTGCCAGCTGCTCTACAGGGAAACAAACAAAGCTGCTCGAGATCAGGGAAGTAATGTGGGCTCCCCCTGCCATTTGAAAGTAAAATTTCCCTGCAGAGCAGTTAGGGACCATCTGAAGCTGCTGCTGTCCGAGCAAGTAAAACGAAGGGGAAATTTCACTGCATACAGCCAGGTTTCTTATAAAAACAGTAGCATTTTAAAGTATATTGGAGATATATGTATTTTTCATTAAAGAAAGTAAAATTGGGATCTTAGTTTTTTGCCTTTACATCCCCTTTAAAGAAGAATTACAGGTATGCTTTATCCTTTATCTGGAAACCCATTATCCAGAATTACCGAAAGGCTGTCTCCCATAGACTTCATTATAATCAAATCATCTGCATTTTTAAAAATGATTTCCCTTTTCTGTGTAATAATAAAACAGTAGCTTGTACTTGATCCCAACTAAGATATAATTAATCCTTATTGGAAGCAAAACCAGCCCATTGGGTTTATTTCATGTTTAGTTGATTTTCTATTAATCTTAAAGTACGGAGATCCAGATTATGGAAAGATCTCTTATTTGGAAACCCCCAAGTCCAGCACATTCTGGATAACAGGTCCCATACCTGCACAAAAGAAAAGTGATTTTCACCTATTGCCTTGAATCAGCTTTTTTCCTCAATGTTGCAGAGAAGAATGACATTTTATTTACAGATTTTATTATGCATTGAAAAAAAAAACATTTTGGAAAAGTGCTAAATAATTCTTCCAGAAGCAAACGGTGGCTTTGTTATAGTATATGGGTAAGGGAACCGTTATTGGGAAACCTGTTATCCAGAAAGTTCCAAACTACAGAAAGGCTGTCTTCCATAGAATCCATTTTATCCAAATATTTAAAAAGTAATTCCTTTTTCTCTGTAATATTAAAACAGTATCTTGTACATGATTCAAACTAAGATATAATTAATCCTTATTAGAGGCAAAACCAGCTAATGTGGTTTATTTAATGTTGATATGGTTTGCTAGTAGACTTAAGAAAATATCAGTTATCTGTTAAAACCCCAGGTCCCAAGCATTCTGAATAACAGGTCCCATTCCTGTACATGGAATGCTCCAAAACAAACCAAATTGCCCAGTGGATCAAACACTGCTTCTGTATAAATAATTAATTATATGGCTCTGGCCGTCAAGTATCTTCCATTATTGACCTCAAGTGATGAATGTTCAGGAAACATGGTGGAATTCTTGTTGTTAGTGATGGGTGAATTTATTCGCCAGGTACGAATTTGCGGCGAATTCCTGCGATTCGCCGCCAGCTAATAAGTTTGCAAAACATCGGCAAAAATTAGCGAAAAAAACGAGACGCGTGTCGCGAATTTCGCTGGAAATTTGAGAATTTTTCGGCGAACCGAAATGGGATTGATTCGCCCATCACTACTTTTGTGTTTTGTGAGTGAATAATATATATATATATATATATATATATATATATTTATAATAAAATATCTCCCAAATAGGGATGCACCGAATCCAGGATTCGGTTCGGTATTCAGCCATTTTCAGCAGGATTCGGATTCGACTTTTCGTCACAAAACAAGTAAAAACATTTTCGACTTTTACCCTTCCCCTCACCAATTTGTATATGCAAATTAGGGTTTGGATTGGGTTCGGTATTCGGCCGAATCGTTCACAATGGATTCAGGGGTTCGGCCGAATCCAAAATAGTGGATTCGGTGCATCGCTACTCCCAAATAAGAGAATTCTATGGTTGTACTTAGCAAGACCTGATTGTCAAATCCCACAGCTGGCCGGTATAACTACCCTTTTATTTACTTAATCTCCTTTCACCTTAGCTACTATTTACATTTGGTGGCAACTACAGGAGTTAATCTCAAACAAGGCCCTTGCCCCTTTCTTTGTAGGGTAACAGTGAATTACTTTTCTGTTGCATTTCTTATGAGCAGCCTATGTCAGAATCTTTATGAGATTCAGACCCGGTTTCATATTTCATTGAGACCCCTATAAGAAAAGTTACTTTTCGTGCTTAAGTCCTTTTCAAATCCCTTCAAACCAGTCACTGTACATTCTGGATTTTATCTTTTTTTCCCCTCTGGCCTGGGGCCAAACACAATCCTTCTACTCTCCTTACGTTTCTCAGGGTAAATACAAGCCTTCATTTAGCAGTGGATCCAGCCTGAGAATAAAAGCTTAATACCTTGACAGGCCTGGATATTATTTTGGGTCCTAAGTCTGATTTATAGCGGTAGCCGGCAAGCCAGCCTGGTGAAATATTTGCTGCTGCTCGCGAGGATCTGGAAAAATGAAGTGTGAAGTTCTGAAGAGAGAAGGCAGCAGTCCTCCAGTCACTAAACACTTCCATGGAGTTGGCAGGGGAACAGAGCTGTGGTCTGAAACCATCAGCCTCAAAGGAATACGGGAGGAGAACTGAGCTCTGAGAAGCGACAAAATATTGCCGGGGCTTTAAAGAAGCTGTTCGAGCCTGTGAACCCCCACATGAAAATGAACATGTTGCAGCATAATGAATATAGAGTATGACTACAAAGTCCCAGCTGGATTAAGGTTTCCCAACTCAACCGAGGTCAAGAGAACAGGTTGAACAAGCCCAAGGTCTTAAGTTTCTTTTTCTCAAAAAGAAGCAGTGGATGTAAAACCTCAGGAAGGGACTGCGAAGCAGAACAGGATCTACATGTCCCTCTAATGCGGGTCAGTTTTTCATTTTAAGAGCATAAATCCATTGGTTCTACTTTTCACCGTTATGTTTCAACCTCAAGAGATTCTACCCCTTCCGGCACAAATGCACTCAGCCTTCTGCTAGACCTTTGGGCAGTAAGATTTACAATCTCATAGGCTGACACATGGCAGTGAGCTGATATTTCATTCATGGGCCAAGCAGGCGCAGTTTTGCCTAATATCTACTGTATTTGGTCATGAATTTACATTTTTGTTCTCATGTGTTGGCCAAAGCAATGGAATTTATTTGGGGGGAAAAAATGGCAATTGCATCCAGTAACCCATAGTTCTTACTAGGGATGCACCGAATCCAGGATTCGGTTCGGGATTCGGCCAGGATTCGGCCCTTATCAGCAGGATTCGGATTCGGCCGAATCCTTCTGCCTGGCCGAACCGAATCCAAATCCTAATTTGCATATGCAAATTAGGGCCAGGGAGCTAAATCACGTGACTTTTTGGCACAAAACAAGGAAGTAAAAAATGTTTTCCCCTTCCCACCCATAATTTCCATATGCAAATTAGGGTTCGGATTCGGTTCTCTATTCGGCCAAATCTTTCGGGAAGGATTCGGGGGTTCGGCCGAATCCAAAATAGTGGATTCGGTGCATCCCTAGTTCTTACAGAATACAACTACCAGCAAATTCAATGTTATCTGTCTAATTATCCTCTGCACATTTTGTAAGTCTATATTTCTCCCATTACCCCAGCAGCATGCTGTATAACCCAAAGGCAAAAATAGATATTACTGGGCCCCACTGCAAATTATTTTTCAGGCCCCCAAAATGTGTAGAGGTTGAAGAGTTTTACCAATATGTATTGAGTTTGCATATGAGTAAGGACCTCATGTTGACCCTTTACCTCCTGTAGCCGCAGGGTCTGTCTCAGGTACCACGGTCTGAAGGTGAAAGCCTCCCCTATGCTTCCCACTCGACCTGCACACTGGAGATGAAAAACAGGACAATCCCAGCTGAGGGATAGCAGGAGTGCCAGGAAACTCATGAGAATAGTAACACTGTCTGCAAGCATCTAGAAACAAGGCATTTAATTGCAGGCAGAGATTAGTAGTTGCACAAGACCTGTGGTCAAGAAACCAGAAGATCCAGAAACTGAGAAATCAAACCAAAGGGGTCACATGAAGAGTGGTCAGAAAACAAGCGAAGAGTCAGGAATCCAAAGGCCCTGAAAATATCAGAAAGCTCCGTGTCAGCCAAAGACAATCATCTTGCAATGAGCATTGGCCTTGGTTTCTATTTAAGCAAAGGGCAGTTGCGCACTTTAAAATGAGTGCAGTTGTAACTTTATTCCCACACTTGAATGTGGGCCTGTGTTGAAATGCGTGTGCAAGGATGCCAGAACTTATGTTGATTAATGCTCACGCACTGACTGGATGGACTGTAGTTATGCTCCAACTTGATCATAGTATGGCATCCAACGGGATATATCCTTCAAGAGTACAGAAAATTTCATACGCTCCCTAGGTGTCAAACAAGGCTGCAGGCTGAGTTATACAGGGGGGAACTCTGAGTATCACTCATGTATTATAAGGGATAATGTACCCCCTACTGTAAATGATAAGGATATTAGAAGTCACTGAGGGGTGTGACCATATAAAGGCACAAGGCTGCAGGCTGAGTTATACAGGGGGGAACTTTGAGTATCACTCATGTATTATAAGGGATAATGTATCCCCTACTGTAAATGATAAGGATAATAGAAGTCACTTAGTTAGTCTATGGATCATAATGTAAAATCTATTGTTATTTTTACTTTTTCTTTATCTTTATATTCAGCCCCTGTCCTATTCATGTTCCAGTCTCTTATTCAAATCAGTCCATGGTTACTAGGGTAATTTGGACCCTAGCAACTAGATTGCTAAAATTACAAACTGGAGAGCTGCTGAATAAAAAATCTAAAAAAGTCAAAAACCACAAATAATAAAAAAAAAATGAAAACCAACTGCAAACTGTCTCAGAATATCTCACTCTCTACCTCATACTAATGGTTCATTTAAAGGTGAACAGCCCCTTTACATTACTAGTTGTGGCACTGCCTATAGACAGGAATCCTTCCTTGGTGTCTCTCTCTTGACATCATATCTATTTTACTCCATAAAGGAAAGCTCAGCATAAATTCAATATTAGGCTGCATAAAACATTACTGTCCCAGTACAGTGAGTGAAATAGATTCAGATGACAGAGCCTCCAGTTACCAGGCTTTCGGTTCAGATGTTCAAACCACATGTTTTTTATTGAAGATTATTTTCTACGACACATCCTCCTCGGAGCTCAGTTAACAACATTCCCTGTACTTTGCTCAATAAAGCTCCTTCTCTGGCTTCTTCTGGAGTTTCATTGCTGTGAATCAAACACATTCAAAGGAATAATTAGGATGACAGATCCTTCCATAAACGTCGCCCCCCATCTTTGGCCCTGATTGTTTTTTTTATCTGGGGGCTCAGAGGGGTTTCGAGATTCTCTGCAGTAAATCTGCAAAATATATTTCCCATGTGATCCTGATGAAGATTTCTGAGCAACGTTACAATCATCCCTATTACAGGATTCCTGGGAAACTATTGCTAAATATTTTATCCTCACTCTGATGCAACGACATTAAGAGGAAATTGTGAAACGTGAAATTCAATTAGAAACAGAGGAATGGTCAAAACTGATTGGCCAGAAATTCTGTTTGTCACCCTCTGACATCACCAGATACATCAGTTTATAGTACTGAGTGCAATGCTGTATCATAATGGAGTAATACACAAAGGCCAAATACACAATCAGGGGAATGTAACATTTTTCGTTAGTGTGAAAAACATTTGCAAATAACACTGTGAATGTCACGACCATGTTTGCCTCTCCCTTTGTACCGATTACAGACCTCAGCGATGTGTCCTAATGGCTACTGAGAACATTTGCTGTGCATGTAATACAAGTTTGCAGTTGGAAAGAATATCTCATGCAGAAATATTTAACGAAATTCCAGAGCAGGTGTTAACGCTAACCTTTGCTTAGCGATGTAATATTCACCAGCAAATTTTTTCATTGTGAGCAGCCAAAAAATGCAATTTTAAAATAACACCTGCAATTTTCATTACATTCCCCCTAAAATAACCTGTAAAATATATTCTTACTGTATATATGGTCAAAGGACCCCTCAGTGACTTCTAATATCCTTATCATTTACAGTAGGGGGTACATCATCCCTTATAATACATGAGTGATACTCAGAGTTCCCCCCTGTATAACTCAGCCTGCAGCCTTGTGCCTTTATATGGTCACACCCCTCAGTGACTTCTAATATCCTTATCATTTACAGTAGGGGGTACATTATCCCTTATAATACATGAGTGATACTCAGAGTTCCCTGTATAACTCAGCCTGCAGCCTTGTGACTTTTTGATTAGATGAATTTGTAGCGAGCAACAATTGTTATGCGTGGGACTATTTGGTCCAAATGCATTAAAGTCAATGGGGATCTGAATTATTTTAATGCTCAACAATTTTTATGCAAGCGCCAAATTTTTTGTTTGATGCACCAGATTTTTCACCAGTGAATTGTCTCTGCAATTTTGAGAATTAATTTGCTTCCGGCGAAATTGGCAGTACAACATTTCTCTTGTAGTGGTCAGTTAGATGTCAAACATGAGCAGGTTATATATTGAAATGATGAAGTCAGAGAGAGCAGTTGATAAAGTCCATAGTGTGGTTTTTAGCCATTCAATGTCTTATCTGCCCCAGGGGCCTCCATCTAGGCATCTCTGGAGAGGAAGTTTTGCTGTTTAACGCTATCCAAAAATTTGGGGAAAAGAAACTTTTATACTGAAGTCCAGTCTCATTCCTGTGCTTCGAATTTCAAATGGATGAGCTATTTTTAGCCAAATCCTTGGTAAAACCGTGTAACATTAATACTTACATAGTAACATGATCCCGCAGACCATTAGTTTAATCTTTTTTCCTTACAGTGTTTAATACAGGTAATTTTCAAGGACATGGAATTAGCTGGCCTCTACTGTTTCTTCAACAATGTGAAATGGTTACTTAGGGGCCAAGGGAAATAAAACTATTCTGTGTATTAAAAACTCCACCAGATAAAGTCATTTTGTACATTGGTCTCATGGATGGAAAATGAGCTAAATAACGTGTAAGTGGTCATGAACAGAACAAGGGATTACTTATTATAATGGTGGAATGAGGATGGGTCAATGACTTAATTAAGAGAACGGCTAATCCTTGGGTAAACTCCTGAGAAATAGCTGATGCCCTCACAATACTCAGCATCTGTCCAATAAGCTGGGCTTGTTCCAAACTCTGTCTGAACTCAATCAACAAATTGTCTCATGCAGACGAGTACATGCACAATACTTTTTAAAATATCTACAGATTCCCCTGGGATGCTCCACATGATGTGTCCTTTGCTCTATACCCATGATTGTGTGGCCATAACCAACTCTGAGTCCATCATAAAATTTGCTGATGACACAGTAGTGCTGAACTTCTTCTCCAATAATGATGAGTAAGGTTATAAGGCGACGGTGGAGGATCTAGTATTATGGCATCAAGAGAATTGTCTTTCTTTAAACATCAGTAAAGCTAAGGAGTGGGTGGTGGACTTTAGGAGGAAATAGTAGAAGTCTTATTCCACACTTAGTATCGGAGGGGAGTGGGTGAGTAGTCTTAGATCTCTAGGGGTCCAAATTTCTGAGGACTTGACACAATCTGAACAAAGTCGAGCACAGTCTAAGAAGGCCGGTCAGCGTCTGATGATGAGTAAGGTTATAAGGCGTAATGATGAGTAAGGTTATAAGGCGAAGGTGGAGGATCTAGTATCATGGCATCAAGAGAATTATCTTTCCTTAAACATCAGTAAAGCTAAGGAGTGGGTGGTGGACTTTAGGAGGAAATAGTAGAAGTCTTATTCCACACTTACTATCGGTGGGGAGTGGGTGAGTAGTTTTAGATCTCTAGGGGTCCAAATTTCTGAGAACTTGACACAATCTGAACAAAGTCGAGCACAGTCTAAGAAGGCCGGGCAGTGTCTTTATTATTAAACAGAAATATTAAAGACTTTCAATACTGGTGCTGTGGAGACACAGAATATCATCTCATAGTTTGGGAATTGCGGTGTAAAAGATCGTTATGATTTACAGGCCTCAGAAAGTTGCACTAGATTTGCTTTACCATCACTACAAGATATTTATGTAAGGAGATGCAGAGTTAGGGCATTCAGAATAATTAAAGAAGAAGGAAAGTAATTTATACTTGGTGGTGCCAGAGGATGAAGTGCCCAATAGTGCGAAACGCGTCAGGAGGGAGTGGCTAACACAGGTAGGCAGAGAGGGGGGTAACACTGCACTGTGGTTTTTGTAAAAAAATTTGTTTTTTCTGATGCTGCACCAATAAATATTTTTCAGTATGAAGCTGTGAGCATTTATAATTCATTTATAGTCTTAATATGTGGACCTAAGCATGGCATCTACTGTGGAGATAGAATTTTTAACGTTGATATACCTGTACCTGATGTGCCATTCTACCATTAGCACCAAGGCGAGGTTGGGTGATATAGTAAAGCAAGTCTCAGGACTACCAGAAATTTAATCTTTTTTAAACTTGAATTAAACTCATTACACATTTACAGAGAGTTCTAGCAAACCTCTGAGCACATAGTTTCCCGAAACAGAATTAGGATATCACTTACACGTGGAAAGAGTTGAGAAATAGTTATCTTACCCAAATAAAAGATTTCACTTAATTTATACTAATATGGTAGCTGTGTTTGTACTGCAAAAAGAAAGTCATATTACAATATATATCACTTTACAGGTTTCTCCTGCACATGGTCCATTTGGCAACAGGCTACGGATAAGAAAATGAAGTCAGATTCCAGATGGGGATATTGGGATACAATATTGGGATACAATATCAACAAACAAGTCCAGCTGTTAAACTACTTTCCAAAGAGTGCGATGAGGTAGGAGGCGGGTTTCATTAGATTGCGAAAGCTCAATGGGGTTAATGTAATGAATGTTGAAAAGTTTGCTACTAGTCTAGTAACCCATAGCAACCAACCACAAATAGTATATGCTGTGCAGCTGATTGAAGGCAAACCTCTTATTGGTTGCTATGGATTAATTATTTTGCCCAGATAATGATTTAAAATGGGCAGAGGGGAAAGCAAAAAGTTTCACCTAGCGAGTGGGTGGGGGGTTCAATTGGAATACAGAGGTGAGATAATGTCATCATAAAAAAGGGATGGGTAGGAGGGGAGATTATGGGATTTTTTGCTTTAGTGATCCCCAACCAGTGGCTCGTGAGTAACATGTTGCTTACCAGCTCATTTGATGTTGCTCCCAGTGAATTCCATACTTGGAGGCAAGTTTTGGTTGTATAAAAACCAGTTGTACTGCAAACAGAACCTCCTGTAGGTTGTCAGTCTACATTGAGGTTACAAAATAGCCAATCACAGCTCATATTTGGCACCCAGGCACTTTTAGCATGATTATGTTGCTCTCCAAATTCTTTTACTTTTGAATGTGGCTCACGGGTAAAAAGGTAGGGGATCCCTGCTCTAGACGTTCAAATAAGAGATGACATCCATAAGAAGACACCTACCAGGGGTGCCTTACAGAGAGGCCACCAACCAAGGCCATACAAAGGACAGCCATCATTATTGTCTCCTATAGGACTAAGATACTTTTTGTTTGACATTGCATATGGGATAGATTGGTTGCTATGGTTTGCCACATGGTTGATAGTGATGGGCGAATCTACCCAGTTTTGCTTTGCCGAAAAACTCGCAAATTTCCAGCGAAATTCGTGAATTGGCGAAAAAATCCACGAAACGAGTCTCGGCTCGTTTTCGACTCGTTTTTTTAGTGAATTTTCGTTGACGTTTCGCGAATTTATTCGCCAGTGGCGAATCGCGGGAATTCACCGCAAACTCGCCCCTGGCAAATAAATTCGCCCATCACTAATGGTTGACCAACGGTCACAGCGTTCATGTAGGTGATAAACAGCATTTTAATCACTTTTTCAAAAAGTTTTAAAATGTCATCGCATGAATATGAGTAACTTGACCTGTTTCATTGAAAATTCATTTGCAAATGAATTGGGCGACAAGTCCTGAAGGATTTGTGCGTCTTGGGTTGTAAAAATCTTATGCCATTGGCAACAGTCAGTGAGAAGCCCTGGCAAATAGAACTGCAACAAATTTGTCCAGAAACCTTTGCTCTTGTGGCTTGCGCCTAAAAAAATGGCAATATCTTTTGTACACTGGACTATGCTCCTCTCTGTTTAATCGGTAATAGAAAGATATTAGCTGTGAACTTTATTCACATAAACCAGGGGTCTTCAACCTTTCTTACTCGTGAAGACTTGAGGAGCAACACAAGCATTAGAAGTCCACGTGGGTCTACGGCGGTGCCAAATAAGGGCTGTTATTGGCTATTTGGTTGTCTCTATGCAGACTATAAACTTTTAAGAGGCTTTGTTTGGTAATATTGTAATATTGTACCTTGTAATATTCAACCAAACCTTGCTACAAGCCTGGAATTCAAAAATAACACCTGCTTTAGGGACACTGAGAGCAACATCCAAAAGGTTGGTGAGGGACATGTTACTCACAAGCCACAGGTTGGGGACCACTGATATAAACCATTCTATAGATAAAAATTAAGCTAGTTCATGAAGTGATGAGCGAATCTGTCCCAATTCGCTTGATTGAAAAATTCACAAGTCTGAGAAAAAATTGCAAAATGGGCACCAACATTTTCTTTACATGCAACAGTTTTTCTTGCTCCAGAGGCATTAAAGGGCAAGGAAAGTGTAAAATTGAATAAGGGTAGAAATGGTGTATTTTGTATACTAAACATAAACATGAACTTACTGCACCACAAGCCTAATCAAACAAATGATTTATGCTTTCAAAGTTGGCCACAGGGGGCTGTCATCTTGTAACTTTGTTATACATCTTTGTCTGACACTGGCACTGCACATGCTCAGTATGGTCTGTGCTGCTTAGGGATTGTCCTAAATGATCAGAAAACAAAGCTGTTTGAGTTATACATGGCTGGAGCTCCCCCTGCTGTTCATAAGTATGATTGTTTCCCTGCCAGAAGTTAGGGACCGTCTGACAATTCCTATCCTCAGCACTAAATGAAGGGAGAATTTTACTGTATACAGCAGTGATTTTCAACCTTGTGCCTCCAGCTGTTAAGGAACTACATGTCCCACAATGCAATGAAGGAGTCTGACAGCCACAGTCAGGCAAATGCATTGTGGGACTTGTAGTTCCTTAACAGCTGGAGGCACAAGGTTGAAAATCACTGGTATACAGTCATGTTTGTTATAAAAACGGTACACATTTTTAAATTAAAGTATATTGGAGATAGATTTCTTTTTCATTAAAGAAAGTAAAAATGGGATTTTATTTCTTTGCCTTTCCTTGCCCTTTAAAGTCAATTGGTGTTGACGGATAGTGGCAAAAAACGGAATATTCTTTGCCCCCCTCCCATACCTACTGTTACATCTGAAAACATTTTCGTTCCATTGTAACAGCCTCAAGCTCAGAATCTCTTCTATCCCAGAAAAAGGAATCTCTATATACAGAAGCCCATTGTTATGCAGATTGTTGTCGCTAGAGGCCTGTTGCACTGCTGATATATAACGTTCTCAGCGCTGCTGCAAAGCAACAAAACAGCAACATTATGGAGTCTTACATTTACGAGCACAAAGAAGCACTGAAATTCCAGAAAGTCTCACTGCTGCCTCTACTGAACCCCCCGCATGTGGCACATCAAGCTGCTAGAATACTTTTCCAGATGAAATCTCTCATACAACCAACACACTGTAAAATGGCAGTAAAACAGCTGTCTCACTCTGTGCCGTGACAAGCAACACTGAGTTATAGAAAAAACATAAAAATAGTATTGCTGTGAACCAGCATATAAAAGGCTAACTGAGTCACAAATGTACTCATCATCAAGACTTTCTTTCTCCTTGGTTGGGAAACCAAACTTATACTCCAGCAAACACTGAAGGGCC
>CM044440.1:129471378-129486714 GCA_024363595.1 Xenopus borealis | reverse complement strand
CTGCTATCCCACAGTCACACTCCCTTCCCAGAGACTATTATCCACTGTTAATATAGGTATCATTTCTCCCTACTATAACTGCTGTCCCGCTGTCACACTCCCTTCCGAAAGACTTTTATCCCAATGTTAATATATGCACCATCTCCAGCCTTGTATTTCCTCACTTGCTAAACTGGTTGTATCCTAGTACCTGTTGTATGCTCCAATACAGGGACCAGGCAGAGCTATTTACATCAGGGCACCTTTGACAATCTAGTTTCTTGATCTCAACATGAGACTTCATGGAGGTCACATAAGAGAATGTCCATGTCTTATCCATGAAAAAGCCATAATGGCAAAGGAGCAATATTTCCAAACAGCACATGGACCTGGGCATCTCTTGAACATAGCGATATTTGGAGTTGGTTACAATTACATGGAAAGTTTTGATAAAAAATTGCACCTTGCCCAATGTAGGTCCAATGACCAATGAGGTCCTTGATATATTCTGTTCATAATGTGAAAGGACTTTTCTGCTGTGCGTGAGCTGCTGGCAGTTGTGGTTCAGTGGCAGTCAGGTTGTACATTACTGATCTACTTAATGGTTTTCCCTGCTCAGCGCAGGGGGTGGGGGCATCATTCTTTCTGCAGTTTTCTTCTGGGCAACAATCTCCCCGAACTGCCTTCCCCCTGCCTTGCAACTTCGGGAGACTTCGGAAATCGAAGAGCCACGAGTGCCATTGTGCTGACGTCTTCTCATTAAAGCAGAACAAGCGGCTATTAGTCGCCAGGCGACTAAATCTCCCCGAATCTGCCCGTGTGATCCTAAAGCTCTTGTTGTTATTTTTTTTTTTAAAAGGGCAATGAAAGGCTTAATCACTGGGGAGTCCTTGATTGTTAGGCCTCTTTGCACGGGACAGGGGTGCTATTAAATTGAGATATATAGGCAGTAGAATAAATCCAAATAAATTACTCATGTGTTCCTGTTCACAGCCCAGAGGCCCCTTAAGCTTTCCAAAGTGAAGAAGGTCATACAGCTCTGATTAACAATCCTATGGGGATCAATGCTGGCACTGGGCACTTTAAAGGTTAAGTGGATTGTTCTATTGTGAGTAGGCTACAATAACAGGTATACAGGGAATTGGGATCAGGTCCTTGACTTGACCTGTGACTGATTTTCTTTGATGGTCCCTAATAAGTTGACAGCGGTCAGCAGGCAGCTTTTACTTTACACATTACAGTGAGCAACAGTAACTCCAGCCTCTTGGGTGTTTTAGTCACCCACAAAACCAACATCACAGCTTAGGCAGATGAAGGTACGTTCTGGTCCAACAGAGGTAAGTGACAAGACTGGGGCAGGTATTCATTATTTAAGTGTCTTTCACTGCAATGGAGTTCTACATTTTGAAAACAAAAAAATGGGAAATAAAACATCAAAAATAAAAGGGTTATATTTCTGTGCAGGACTAACAACTGAGGATTAAAGTGTTTAAAGGGAAACTGTGATGGGAAAAAAATGTTTCAGTTACTGTAATAGCACTTCTCCAGCAGACTTCTGCACTGAAATCCATTTCTAGAAAGAGAAAACAGATTTTTCAATATTTCATTTTGAAATCTGACATGTGGCTAGACACATTGTCAGTTTCCTGCATGTGACTTGTGCTCTAATAGACTTCAGTCGCTCTTTACTACAGTACTGCAAGTTGCAGTGATATCACCCCCCCCCAGCAGCCTAACAACAGAACAATAGGAAGGTAACCAGATAACAGCTCCCTAACACAAGATAACAGCTGCCTAGTAGATCTAAGAACAACACTCAATAGTAAAATCCAGGTCCCACTGAGACACATTCAGTTACATTGAGAAGGAGAAACAACAGCCTGCCAGAAAGCAGTTCCCTCCTAAAGTGCTGGCTCTTTCTGAAAGCACATGACCAGGCAAAATGACCTGAGATGCACCTACACACTACAATATTATAAATAAATATTATAAATAAAAAAATACACTTTCTGATTCAGGAATGAAATTTTATATTGTAGAGTATTTGCAGTGTAAACAGTGTCATTTACAAATAAAAACTACATCATAAAAATCATGACTCCCTTTAAGGGTTTAAGAGTCAGGTGCTATTGTATTTAATCTAATGAGCTGTGGAAATGTTTCATCTGATTGGCTAGGTTATTGCACCTCTGCTAATTAAGGCTTAGAAGTGATGGATGCCATGGTTGTTCAAACTAACTCCATTCAGTACATTCAATACTTGCATTTATAGTTTCTTATTGAACTTACAGGTTTTGGTCCCAAGCACCATTGCACCCTACCAGTCTGTTTGTATGAATTTCACACAGGGTGCCAGTTGGAAGAACCTGGGATCCACCAACATCAGCCAATGTCAAAGCACAAAGCGGAATGGTTCCTAAAGAAACAGGCACAGGCATGGAAAGCACCAGAAATGATGGAATTCAAACTTTCAGTTCCATTGACTGGTTTCAAATTGAAACTATGCATAATTTGTTGCAATAGGAGCAAGAGAAACCCCCTCTGTGTGGCATCTGCCTGGGAGTTGTACTTGTATGAAGGGCAAAAACACATAAGTTTCTTTATATAAATAAAGGAGTCTATTTGGCCTCAGGCTGCACCAACACTAAGAGCAGACCTACTAAGCGTCTGTGGAATTACAAGCCAAATTCGATCCACCAGGCCTGAAAAATGTATCCATGAGTTTGGAGAATAGTTTTTTCTCCTTAAATTGAATCTCATCCATGAGTTTTCATGTGATTAACCATGAGATAACATTTCAGATAACATAACAGTATTTGATTGTGTTTTGATCTCCAAGAACCTAATGAAGCAGTAGTTATTGATAATCATCCCTTGCCACACATAGAGGAACTGTTTTCAGAACTCCGAGGAGCAAAATTCTTTTCAACCTTGGATCTTCAGAGTGCTTATCATCAAGTATTACTGCATGAGAAAAGCAGAGATCTTACTGCATTTATCACCCATGATGGTTCAAGCGTGTACCTTATGGACTGGCTTCAGCACCAAGTTGTTTTCAAAGACCAATGTCTTCTATACTCCATGACATAACTGGTGTACAATGCTACTTGGATGATATTATTATCTACGCTCCAACTATAGATCTTCGTGAAAAGTACCTAGAAAAGTTTCTGAAATGCATTGATTCTGCAGGACTGAAACTGAACCTTTCCAAATGCCACTTCAGACAAACTCAGCTGTCATTTCTGGGTCACATAATTTCACAAGATGGATTACTGCCTGACCCTGACCATGTCAAGGCTGAAACACAAGCAAACTAGCAGAGGAGACCGCTCAAAGCTCACTTCTCCAATCCCTCCGATCAGGTGCTCAGTCAGCAGCGTCCCACTGCTACAACATACTTAGAAATCCACGAAAGGACGGCACTCTGATCAGAAAAACAGGTTTATTAGGAATAAGGAAACTGTGCCCTACGCGTTTCGGGAATCAATCCCTTAATCATAGGCCTATGATTAAGGGATTGATTCCCAAAACGCGTAGGGCACAGTTTCCTTATTCCTAATAAACCTGTTTTTCTGATCGGAGTGCCGTCCTTTCGTGGATTTCTAAGTATGAAACACAAGCACCTACTCCATCTGATTTTCAGACCTTACGAGCTTTCTTAGGTCTTACTTCATAGTATTCTAAGTTTATTCCCAACTATGCTTCAGTTATGGAGCCACTTCGAGCACTACTACGTGGAACTTCAAGTCTGGTTAGGTCAGGGACTGATCAACATAGCTTTGAAATAATGAAACAGTTAATTGTGAACAGTCCAGCACTAGCTTTATTTGATCCTGCACTACCCACTACGGTCACTAAAGATGCTATGGGGTTGGTGCAGTTCTCACACAGACCCATGCTGATCATTCAGAGAAAACGGTTGCATTTGCATCCAGAACGTAAGCATTCAACTGTTGAAAAAGAAGGTCTAGTACGTATGTGTTTGGGCAACAGAAAAATGGAGAACCTACCTATGGGGTAGAGAATTTACCTTATGCCCTGATCATAGCCCTTTAACTACACTACTTACAACAAAGGGACTAGGAAGAGCTGGAATGTGTATAGCTAGATGGTCAGCAAGGCTACTGAATTTCAACTACAAAATGCAATACAAACCAGGTTTGAAAAATGTTACTGCTGATTTGTCACGTTAACCTTTACCTGCAGCTTCTGATACAGTGGTTGAGAACATAGAAGTTGTAGCACTGACTGATATATTATCATCTACAGTTACAGATGCTGATTTTAAGCAAGCTTGTCTCATATGTCCAATTCAACAGGTATGTCGGTGACACCATGTGGTGGGGTGAGATACATCATGGGGCACTAAACTGAAATGTTGATCAGCGAATGGCTGATTGCCATGTCAATCAAGGGGGGATCCTGCCCCGGTTTTCCTTATTTGGAAAACCGGACAGACTGTCTTGACCCAGTCAGCCCTTAAAACTGGGCTGTCTGGGTCAGAACCGGACAGGTGGCAACCCTACCTCTAGTCCATGATACATCCGACTTTCATGGAGATGGCAGCCTTTTAGAATAGCTATTACATGCTCCACACAGTCATACTTTTTAATAAAATGTGTTTTTTCTAGTGTTTTTCCTCTTTTGCTGAACTTTAATGTCCATATCTAAAGCCATCATCCGACACCATGTATCAGTGCCACCCTGAGCTCATGTAAGAGGAGTGCAGTGGAAAAGCAACTGTTGGAAGGAAAGCAGCAAATAAGAAACAGACCATCCCATATGTGCATCGAGCAAAGAGAAATGTCTGATTATTATGCATGCCTCAGATGTAAGATATTTTGGCCAAAGGCTCCCCTGCACATAAAAGTCAGCAAATTCCAAATTAATGAGCGAATTTACCTTATTTGATCTGCAGAGACAGGTTTCTGGGTGGGAAGGGGGCAGTATTGATTGGAAAGTGAGTTTGGGTTCCAGAGCAAGCGAAGTCCAAGAGGACCATGTAAAAGTTGATCACTAAAAGATGGAACGTTCAGTGTTCAATATTACCACATGGCGAGGTTTACCTTTTGACACAAAATGCATTCTTCTTCAGAAGTAATCCAAACACGGGACTTGGACTTCCTTCAAAGTGCATGAGGCCGATGTGTCTACTTATCACTTGAAGAACTGTCTACCTTGCACAAACAGATGGTTTATATTGGGATCATTAGTTACTAATACTGGAAACATTTTGCCAGTTGACATCCTCGGAGGCAAGACATCATCATATAACATCCATGAACATCTGAGAGTTGTTTATTAAACATTGCATTACATAAAGCCAAATCGTTCAGATTGATGAAAAGCTGCAGCAATCAACGGGGGAGCCACCAGTTTCAGCTTGCCTTGCAACTATCAGCATGAGCCGATACATTGGATATTGTTCTACCAGGCATCAAACAAGTTTTTAGATGATTTTTCTTTCTTTATTTTTAATGAAAACCTTTTAGCATTTATAATGACTAAACTCATAGTTACTGTAATTATTATCATTCATACTGGAAAATGCAAGTTTGCTGTGCTTTGCAGGGAAATGTTTATCCATCCCAATAAAGCTTATATTTCCTTATATTTCCTACCATATGACCACCTGATCAGTTTTAATCAGGGACTAATTAACCTACCTGTATATTTTAGACTGTGGATGTTACCCAACGGTCTCCCAACCATGGTGTGAATATACCAAGCTGAAGTGTAGCGGACTTACAGATGATGAGCACTGGCCCACGTGATGACGCATAACAACAAAGAAAGCAAATTCTGTAACTGAAGAGCACCCAGGAGATAAAGGGTGCCCAGCTTTATATATACGTACAATATAAATGTGTGTGTGTGTTTAAAATGTCTCAGTCCGAATTTTAATGGGAAGTGATGAACTAATCTGTCCCATTTCGCTTTGCTGAAAAATTTGCGAAACTCCAAAAAAACTCAGAAATATTAGTGAAATACATTGAAGTCAACAGACATCAAAGCATTTTTATACAGGACAATTTTTCATACACAACTATTTTTCAGTGGGCGTCAAAAATTTTTTCTCATCAACAATTTTGGCGACTTTTTCTGCCCTGCCAACTTTTTGTCCAAATGCATTAAAGTCAATGGGCAGCAAAAAAGAATTAAAGCATGACTGTGTGACTTTTTTGTTGCAGTGAAATCCTTCCTTGGTGAATTTTTGCCGCAGTTTCGCGAAAGATTTGCAGGTGGCAAAGTACGACAAATCAATACCTGGGGAATACATTCGCTCATCACTATTAATGGGCCTCTAAATTGACCTTTTTTTACTTTTATTATTTTATACTTCTTATTACCCAACTCTCAAATTAAGTTACTCAGTTAATGTAATTTCTTAGCGCGGTGGGTGTAAATGACACTTTATTGGCTATATAAACTCATTGCGGACACGAGTGGTCTTGGTAACAAAAAACATGTTTGTTGATAATTTTAACAAAAGTGTAACTAGAAATGGAATTAATAAATGTGTGTTATACACGATATCTGCACCAGCTTAATGCAGATCACATTGCTGGAGGGGGCAAGGCAACACTGTTCATACCACTTGCAACAGAGAAGACAGTAATCACCCCAAGTTGCTAAACGGAATTATGCTCAAGGTAGTGGATGGGTATGAGGAAGGAGCAAGATACCTAGTTGACCTGCATATTTTTGGAACCATAGCAGGATTTTAGGGAATCCAAAAGGCTTTGGCTACACACTGGAACTCAATCTATTTATTTTCGAACTGATGTTTTTTCCTTAAAAAAATTTTCCTTAAAGGAGAAGGAAAGGGTAAAAATAATTAAGCTGTATCATAAAGGTCTATATAAATACACCAGTAAACCCTCAAAGTAATGCTGCTCTGAGTCCTCTGTCAAAAGAAACACAACATTTCTTTCCTTCTATTGTGTCACATGGGCTTCTGTATCAGACTTCCTGCCTTCAGCTTAAATCTCCTTGCTCCAGGTGTGAGCATGCTCAGTTTGCTCCTCTTCCCCCTCCCTTCTCTGCTGTAATGTGAGCCAAGAGCTATGAGTGAGCAGAGATAGACTCAGGCAGGAAGTGATGTCACACCAAGCTAATATGGAAGCTTGTAAGGAGGTAAAATATGTTAATGGATAATCAATTTGGCCACTAGGTGGCAGTGAGTACTAAATTAGCTTATATATAGCATTGCTGGTTGTGAAAATAATGAATAAAGGAAACAGGAAGAGGAAAGGAGGTGGACATTCTGGCAGTGATAGAGAAAGGGACAGTAGTCTGAAAGGTGAGGATAAAGCACTGTGCTGTAATTTGCCTGAAGTAAATAAAATTAACCTGTTTATGAGAAAGTCTTCCATATTTCGTGTCTCAAGATTACAAGCTGCTATCCTAAACAAAAGCTGCTACAGCTTTTTATGGTAAATGGTAAAACATTCTACAGAATAGCATTCGAACTTTCACTATTGCAGCTAATCTATTGGCAATAAAATGCCTCCGTAGCTTTTCTTCTCCTTTAAGAATTCATCTGAAACCTGCAAACAAGAAATACCAGGATTAATCTGAACAGCAAGATTTAGACTTAGAATTTAAAATGTATATGTATTTTGGTGCAGCCATCCAGATGAGGAACTAAAGGGAAAGTATATTCCCTGGAAATAGATCCTTATAATGAAGAAATGTATCTTCCTGCTGGACTGTAGATCCGCATTGAGGCTACGGCTGGCTTCTTCCGTTCCGATGTGTTATTGTTTTTCAGACCGCATTTTTATTAATATAATGCTTCTGTGGCCCCCGGGATGCAGGTTGAGTTACAGTAACAAACTACAAGCAAGGAAAGGGTCCTGTGGTTTGGCTGGTCCTTTCCCTAAACACGCACCGGCACATCTGGACAGGAGATCATGTGACACGTCGGAAAGCCAAAAACATATCCTGCTTACTAGGGGAAAAAAATTCTGACTTTAATAAATGAAAGAGGATTTAAACATTACAAACATCAGCTGGTATTATTTTCTGTTGGATTCTCTTGTGACCTGGGAGCGTGTTGTAAGATTTGTGACCAGTAATGATATATATGTATATGAGGGAAATCAGGTTCTCTAGTTCCATTTTGGAAGGTTAGAAGGACAGGCTGGTACAGAAGGAGAATTCTAGGAAGATGGAGAAGGGCACGGATCAGGCTCCACTCCGTAAACATAAGCCGCGTCATGTTCATTATGGCCACCACGGATATAAGAGGATGGAGTTTGTCAGAATGGCTTTGGAAATGTCGTCTATTTTATAAACAATGGGCTTGTGGAAGAGCGGCCCCAGAACGTGCTACATCAATGCATATTAGCAGGGCGGAAACCTGCTGTAGAATTACTCTAACGACCCTATAGCTCAAACCAATAGCTGCACCATCTGTAATGTAAGAAATTATTTAAGGTCGGAGCAGCACCCTAGACGTTTTGCCCAAATCCCTTCTTTCAAACTGTTAATTGAAGGAGAGATTTTACTTACTTTTCTCTGAATAATGTGATTGGATCTTAATTGTTTATGGAACTGTATGTTTTTAATGAATCATTAAAGGAGAACTAAACCCTGCCCAATAATTAAAACCCCTACCCTCTACCCTACTTAGTCTTTCTCCCTGCTTCTCTCCCCCCCCCCCCACCTAGGTGAATACCCCTGAAATTGCCCCTTCTTCATGACTCACATACGGGTGCAGAGTAAATGCAGTGGAGCTCCTGAGCACCATCTTCTGGCTCTTCTGTATTCATTATTTGCTGCAGGTGCTAGAAACCAGAAGACTGCTCCGACTGTGCATGCTCCATACACTTGGCAGAATACAGAATTTCAGGGGCAATTACCTATGCAGGGGGGAATCATAGAGTATAACAAACAAGTTGTTATGCAATGCAATGAGGCTGTGACCACAAAATACATACAGACAAATACAAGAGGTCCTCTGCACTCAACCCATTATCAATATATTTAAGACATTAATAGTGATGGACAAATCAGGGAAAAATTTGTGAAATTTTACCGTTTTCACGAAAAATTTGTGAAATTTACCAGTTTTCACGAAAAATTTGTGAAATTGGAACTACTTCACTATAAACTCGTGAATTTCAAACAATTTCACTATAAATTCGTGAATTTTGAACTATTTCACAAAATTCGTGAAATTCAAATGTTTTCACTATAAATTTGTGAATTTCGAACGTTTAAACTATAAATTCGTGAAAAACGGAAATTGATGCCGGTGAATTTTCTCTGGCGATT
This sequence comes from Xenopus borealis, assembly GCA_024363595.1. NCBI lineage: Eukaryota > Metazoa > Chordata > Amphibia > Anura > Pipidae > Xenopus > Xenopus borealis. The sequence goes on along the minus strand of CM044440.1, from coordinate 129,477,450 downwards.
TTTCATGGCCATTTCGTGAATTTATTCGCCGGCAGCGAATCGCAGGAATGTGCCGTGAATTCAAGCTAGGCGAATAAATTGGCCCATCACTAGACATTAAGTCATTTTGTACATACAGCTACTAAAAAATGCCTTACCCTTTAAACAAAAGAGGGATTATGAGTCCATATATTACAATATATTTAAGCTGAACAACTAAGTCAAAGTCATCCCATATCTGGCCAGTCCTACACTAAAATTACATCTGATTCATTAAGAATTCTATTACTTCATTATTAGTGATGGGCAAATCTCCCCAGTTTCGCTTCGCCAAAATTAGCGAAACGAGTTGCGGCACGATTTTGACGTGCGTCGCGTCAACTTCAAAGTGTCGCGTCATTTTCAACGTACGTCGCGTCTTTTTTGTGGCGTCGCCCCTGGTGAATAAATTCGCCCATCACTATTCATTATACATTTTACAAAGGGACTAAGTTTTACCTGCAACTTACTTGCTGCTTTCAAAGTAAAACTCCCAAACTTGGTTGCCCTTTTATTAGCCACAAGTGGGATCACCTGACTATAGTTGGGAGGGGTGGTAGCTACAACAAGGAGCTGGTCATTGCTACTATATGAACTATAACAAACAAGGGAAAGTTGTGCCACTCATTTTTAAAACCATTGCAATATATGGACAAACCATCCGTTTTGGGTAAGGCATTTTTTAGACTATGTAGGGTAGTGGGTAGGGGTTTTTATATTAGGGGGGTTTAGTTCTTCTTTAAGACAAAGCAACAATGCTGTACATATAACATAAATAAAAATATGTACAACCACTTCCCCATCCCATACAGCTTATACTCTAAATCACTTGATTCTTTTATAACACAACATAGTCAGCCTAATTCTTAGCCATATAAGGGTCATTTATGAACACAGCTGAACCTGTGGGTTCCCCAAAAAAGATGCAATGAAAGCCGCATGTTAATGCAATTCATAATGGTACATTTGTCCAAACATGATCCACATGGGTACAAATTATGTCCATCCTAACTCTTCTCATGAATGTTGTTCAAATGCAACTATGGACTTCGGGGGAACCCTAGAGCTGACACCATCCTTGACCTGCCAGTAGCTCCAGGCAGGGCCGCCATTAGAAATCACAGGACCCACACAATAAAATTTTTGGGGGCCCCCTGGGCCCCGCCCGCCCTAGCACCCGAGCCCCACCTGCCCTGGCACCCAAGCCCCGCCCCTAATCCCTCCTGATGGCGGGCCTGGCTCCAGGGTCCCCACCCTGGGTTGTGCCAGCAGCTGCACCAAAGATGTGCCCAGCTAATTGGATGCAATGTTATGCAACTTGGAATGTAATTGAGCCTTTTCTGAAAATTAATATCAACACATTTTTTTGAGAGTTGAACTTTGAGGTCACCAAGTATCTCCAAGTGGATCCCAGTGTAGGAAAAATCCCATCAGCCCATCACTATATCCACCATGGGTCTGTATAAAAAACCCAGTTCCATTTTCCACTTGCTAAGGGAGTGTTCTTGGTTCTTGACCTGGGGATGTTCTTGACCTAGGAGACCCCATCCACCACTGGGATAAGACAAGACAGTGTTTAAGACAAACACTGATGAAGTGGAAATAAAGGGAACTATGGGTGGCAATCCAGAACTACCGCCTGGTTTTTCACGTGTTGCTGTTTTACTAAATTCAGTGGCACCTTAGGGAAAACTGATAGAGCAGCCAATAAACCAAAACATTGCTTCAGATTAACTCATATCATGTTCAATTATTGAGCCTCCATATTTCTGATACCAGCTTCCAACATTACACTGCGGTCCAGAAACCCAACTCCGCCATCTTTTGAAGCAACGCTGTACATTGTTCTCTTTCAATCTGCGGAACAATTTTACAAACTCCCAGAGATCAGTATCTTTTTTCAAGGAATAAATCAGGAAATAAATAAAGACATCCGATTGGTAGCAGTTCCTGCACTGCTCCAGGGACCATCGCTGTAACCTATTCATAATGGAAATGTATTGCAGAGATATTGTGGGACTCATGCAGACTGGACTCTTTGTATGGTCTTGTCTCTCCCAGGATCAGAGGAATGCTCAGTCCTGGAAGTAAAGGCAGCAGCTTGTAACTCTACTTCGGGAGCCATATGCCTGGGATATCAGCCCATCTAAAGATTTCGGCTGCTTTATACAATGAGAAAATTGTGCTCAGGACGTACAGATTTCTTGTTTCATTTGATTAAACCATTATTTACCCAAGGATGGATCTGGCTCAGTAGCATAATGAATACAAATATTTTATATTATACTGAGCTACTGGTTTATTTTACAGGCATACGTGCGGGGGCATTCATTATTTTGGTATAGTCCAACTTTAGTGCTTTCCCAACTGCATGGCTGAGTTACGTGCCAAATTATTCACCATGGACAAATTCGCGAAATCCCGAGATTCGCCGCAGGCGAATAAATTTGCGCAATCCGTTTTTGGACGCTGGCGTCTGTTTTTTCGATGCCAGCAAGGGGGCTGGTTCTAGGAAAGTCCCCCGACTCAGTTATGCAATGATATGCATTGATGCCTTGTATACAAATGCAGCCACTTGGATTTGTGTGTTAAATGCTTGTGACTCAGGCTTAATTGAATAAACTGCGTTTTCTATAGTCATCTTAACTCATTTAATGCATTTAACCTTTTCATTAGCATACCTAAGCTCCATTGTTCGCAATGATGAACGTTTTAATTAGACCGTTTTAATTAGAACGGATGCTGTGACGTAATTTTCTGTGTTAAAGGACCAGTAACATCAAAAAATGTAATTGTTTTAGGGTAGGGACAGACAGGGAGATTCGGGGAGATTCTGTTGCCTGGCGTTTTTAGCAGGCGACAGAATCTCCCTGAATCTCCCTGTCTGTCCCTACCCTTAAAGTAATAAAAATGTAAAGCAGTGTTGCCCTGCACTGGTAAAACGGCTGTGTTTCCTTCGGAAGCACTTCTATTGTCTATATAAATAAGTTATTTTGTAACCATGGGGGCAGCCATTCAAAGGAGAAAAGGCTCAAGTTACACAGCAGATATCAGATAAGCTCTGTAGAACATACTGTTATCTGTTATCCATTACTTATCCTGTGCCATGTAGCAATTTTTCAATTTCCGCCATTGCTACTTAGCAGCTTGTTTATATGAACTATAGTAGTGTTTCTGAAGCAAACACATCAGTTTTAACAGCGCAGGGCAAAACTACAGGATGTTTTCTTTACTTTAAAACACTTTCATTTTTTGGTGTTACTGTTCCTTTAAGTGGGACAAGTGCGAAATCTGTGTTTAGTTATTCTGTGTCAAACACACAATCCAAAATGGCTTCATCTGTACCTTGAACAGTATGGGCTGCAGAGAGAAACTTCACTTACATTAGGGGTCCCCAACTTTCCTTGTGAGCCACATTCAAATATAAAAAGAGTTGGGGAGCACACAGACTATGATTGATTTTTGGTTGCCCCTATGTGGACTGGCAGCTTTCAGGAGGCTCTGTTTGGCAGTACAGCTAGTTTTTATGTAACCAAAACTTGCCTAATAATAAGTAACTGCTTTGAGGACACTGGGAGCAACATACAAGGGGTTGGAGAGCAACATGTTCCTCATGAGCCACTGGTTAGGGATCGCTGCTTTACTCTATGGTTAAGCAGATCCTATGTTGGCTATGCAATAACACAATGGTAACACTGAGGCCCCATATATACACAGTAAAAAGTGCAATACAACAAAATATGGTGTCTAGAGCAAGCAATATGTTGGCAGGCAGTACACATGGCAAATATTTATTGGTACAAAGAGTCAATAAATATTATGATAAGGCACAGAACAATTTAAAGAATGACTGTATATGTGGTGCTCAAAGGGGTTAACTTGGTGTCTACAAGCTCTAGATCTGATATGAAGGGTATTCATTTTGTAGCCTATTCTGGTATATACTGACCCAACCCAATTGATTTCTGCTAATGCAACAAAGCAATGAACACAGGGTTGCCCACTCCAGACTAACTCTGGGCAGGGAGGTGGGGTCATTAGGTAGCAGAGGCAGGCCATGATGTAGAGGGGGCGGGGTGTTCCAATGAGGGGCCGTGATGTGCTGTAGAGGGGCGGGGCTGGACAGGGGCTACCCTAAATTAACATTTTTTCTAATTAATCATTATAAATGATGTTTAAAGGAGAACTAAAGCCTAAGTAAAGAAGTGTGTATAAATGTTGTACATTATGTTTTGTGCTTGTGTACCAGCCCGCAGCAACCACAGCCCTTTAGCAGTAAAGATCTGTGTCTCCCCAGTAGATGCCCCAGTAGCTCCCCATCTTCTTTTCTACTGATTCACTGATTCACATGCTCTGTGCTGCTGTCACTTACTGAGCTTAGGGACCCACTCACAATATACACCTGATCACAGTGTCATAGAAATATAGTCACAATATAAGGCTGATTAGTCATTTATACACATCATTAGAAACATCACAATTTAATCATCAGCAAACCTGTAGCATCAGCTTATATTACAGCTAGGGAAGCTCATTTTCTGCTGCTGCTGGATAATTAGTGACGACCCCTAAGCTTAGCTTCTCAACAGCTGCTCAGAGCCCACTGAGCATGTGAGTGTCACAGACACTTTCCAAGATGGTGACCCCCTGTGACAAGTTTCAAGTCCTGGATCATTGCTGCTATTGACAAGCTGAAACTTTAGCCTCGTGCAACAAGTTCACTAGATAAAATATGGCATTTTTAGCTATATTTGTTTTTAGGGTTTAGTTCTAGTGATGGGCGAATTTATTTCCCGTGATTGGTTGACGAAAATTTGCTCGCAAAAAAAAAGAGTTGCGTGCTGAAAATGACGCGACGCAGCGAAACTGACATGCATGTATGGTTTCTAGGGGAATTTGGACCCTAGCAACAGGTGGCTGAAATTGCAAACTGGAGAGCTGCTGATTAAAGAAAACAAAATAAGTCCACAAATAATAAAAAATGAAAACCAATTGCAAATGGTCTCAGATTATCCCTCTCTACATCATATTAAAATAGCATGGAATATGTTATATAATGTATGTGTATCTGCATGTATATGTATAGTCACCAACATACTATAGATTTTCCAAACTGAACACAACTCTTGTTTTGGTTAAAAAGGCCCACTTTTATTTTTCTCCATTTCCATCTTGTGAACACATGCAATTTTTGGCCGAGATCCCATATCAGTAAACTTGGGGGGAACCAAGGCGCACAGACTTAATGTGATGGAATTTCTGGAATTGGAAATCTCACTATAAGGCCAAGTTATAATGTGCATTAAAAGTCAGATAATTAGAAATTGTACCTTGTTAACCCTTTTCTGACGTTAAACACATACTAAGCATTTGGGGGGAGAAGCTACATTTTTTTTTTTGTATGATGAGAAAAAGAGTGCAAACAGTGTTTTCATAGAGTAGAACTTTATGGGGCAGATTTACAAAAGGTCGAATTTCGAGGGTTAATTAACCCTTGAATTCGACCCTCGAATTTTTATTGAATTAAAACCCCTCGAATTCGAATTTAGAATTCGAGGGATTTGAACACAATTCGAATTTTAGAACGATCGAATCGATAAAATCGTTAGAATCGATTTGAACGATTTTAAGCATTCGATCGAATTTTTTTTTTTTATTCGATCAAAGAAACTTGTAAAAACCGGATGGGAGCTTCCCATAGGGATATATATAGCAGTTTGGTAGGTTTTATCTGCCAAATTGTTATATCAAACTTTTTTTAAAGGGCCAGCACTTCGACAATAGAATTCGAATTTTCGCATTTGAAAACTGCCAGCCCGGATTTCCATCTTTGGACATCCAGCAAGGATTGTAGGCTGAATGATACAGTAGTTAGCCAAACTTTGACCACAATATGATTGCCACGCCTTCTTCCTTTCTACATACATCCCCAAACGTCACGACTCCCAGTCTGGAATAGGTTTTAAAGGAGAACTAAACCCTGAAAATAAATAGGGCTTAAAAATGCCATGTTTTATATAGTGAACTTATTGCAGGAGGCTAAAGTTTCAGCTT
>CM044440.1:129452633-129470059 GCA_024363595.1 Xenopus borealis | reverse complement strand
TAATAGTCTCTGGGAAGGAACTGTAGCTGGGGAATAGTAGGTATAGTAGGGAGAGATGGTACATGGTACCAAGTATGCATGGTCTTGTTCTTAGTATACAGTAGCAACATTTTCTGGACTGTACATGCCCTTACAGCTTTATCATGTAAATTGAGATTTAGTTGAAGAAATGATGACTTGCTGATTCCAGTGGGATTTTTCTTGAGTCATCTTATTTAAATATTTCAGCCAATTCACACGCTTTAGGCTGGTGTTTCCTATTAGGGAAGGAGTCATTGGAGGGTTTCCTGGAATACTGGCCATTCCCATTGTGAGACTTTTTTTATTGCTGAAGGAAAAAGCTGTACCTCACTTTGCTGCCATCAGTAGTTGTGTTACTGGGAGAGATATTCCATTGGCTGTAGGGGAGTACAAATGTAAGAGGGCAGTGTACATGAACGCACATACTGCCTACTGTTTTAATAATGAGAAAAAAATATGGATTTTGTCATTTCTTGACCTAAACAGGGCAAACAGGAAGCTAATCCATGTTTGCTCCTTGTAATAGATAATCTCCCTTCATAATGTACTCCTAACTGGTAATCTAATTACGTACCTCGCAAGGACCAAACATGGAGTAGCTTCAATTTCGCTATTTGCCCTGTTTAACAAACTATTAAAGGGGTGGTTCACCTTTACGGTAACTTTTGTTATGTTATAGAATGGCCAATTCTAAGCAACTTTTCAATTGGTTTGCATTATTTATTTTTTATAGTTTTATAGTTATTTGTCTTTTCTTCTGATTCTTTGCAACTTTCAAATGGGCGTCGCCGTCCCCTTCTAAAAAAAAACAAATGCTCTGTATGGGTACAAATTGCTACTTTTTATTGCTGATCCTTCTATTCAGACTCTCTCCTATTCACATTCCTGACTCTTATTCAAATCAATGCATGGTTGCTAGGGTAATTTGGGCCCTAGTTACAAGACTGCTTAAAATGCAAATTGAAGAGCTGCTGAATAAAAAGCTAAATAACTCAAAAGCCTTAAATAATAAAAAATTAAAACAAATTGCAAATTGTCTCAGAATGTCGCTCTCTACATCATACTAACAGTTATCTCAAAGGTGAAGAACCCCTTTAAAACTGGACCTGATACATGGGAAACACTTTGCAGCATAGTCAATGAGGGCATGCCAGAAAATGGGATGTATAATGCTGTTTGTGTTCCATCCAGTAGGTGCAAGCAGGAACTCCTACCCGTGCAACATGGGAAAGGGGACTTGCTTAAAGGGGTTGTTCACCTTTGAGTTAACTTTTAGTATAATGTATTGTAGAGCGTGATATTCTGAGACAATTTGCAATTAGTTAAAAATTTTTATTGTTTGTGGTTTTTGAGTTATTTAGCTTTTTATTCAGCAGCTCTCTAGTTTGCAGTGTCAGCAATTTGGTTTCTAGGGTACAAATTACCCTAGCAACCCTGCACTGATTTAAATAAGAGACTGGAATATGAATAGGAGAGGGACTGAATAGAATGATAAGTAATAAAAAGTAACAATAACAATACATTTGTAGCCTTACAGAGCATTTGTTTTTAGATGGTGTCAGTGACCCCCATTTGAAAGCTGCAAAGAAACAGAAGAAAATTGCAAACCATTAAACAACTATGAAAAATAAACAATGAAGACCAATTGAAAAGTTTCTTAGAATTGGCCCTTCTACAATATACTATAAGTTAACTTGAAGGTGAATCACCCCTTTAAAGGAGGCCTGTCACTCAGACAAAAAAAACTGTAGAATAAAAGTCCTTTTAAATTTAAATATGAAACCCCAATTCTCTTTTTTTTATTAAAACACCAATTATAAATTGTTATAAATTCATTTAAAAGTGCCAGCTGTCAATCATAAATTACTTGCCCCTCCTCTTTCCTTTAGAAAATGATCCCCAAACGCAGCAGGTTTTCTACATGAGTTGTAAGCTCAGTCTTTGGACAGAAAGGGGGATCCAAGACAAATCTGCCCTCCAACTGTCTCACACTCATCTATAAAGTTGTTAGCTCCGGCCTTTCAAAATTTAGGGGGAGGTGAATTGCAATATTCACTTCCATTTTTTTTCCCTTTTAAAGTGGTCATTTAATTTTCATGATAACACATAACAGAAGGCATATGTGCTGTAATGTGAAACAGGGGGAGCAGCGACAGACATTGCCCAAACCACAATACACAAACATATGATATTATGATATTGCTTGAGGCACTGAGAGTTGTTTGAATGCCTGACCAGAAATATCTTTTATTTCACCAAGTTAATCTGACAGGGGAAAGAAAGTAGTACATTTGGTTATTGACCTACAGGCGGGAACATCTCTTGCAAGAAACACAAGTGCCTACTTCATTTAATATTCTCTCATTTCCCATGGCCAATCACAAGTAACTCAACTTACATTCTCTGTAATATGGAATGTCCAATCACAAGTAACTCATATGAACCTTACATTCTTTGTTATATAGAATACCTAATCTCAAGTAACCCATATGTCTAAGCCCCTTGAACCTTGCATTCTCTTTAAAATGGAATGTCCAATCCCAAGTAACCCATATGTCTATAACCCTTGAACCTTACATTCACTTACATATGGAAAGTCTAATCACAAGTAACCCATATGTCTACATGCCTTGAACTTTACATACTTTGTAATATGGAATGTCCAATCCCAAGTAACTCATATGTCTATAACCCTTGAACCTTACATTCACTTACATATGGAAAGTCTAATCACAAGTAACTCATATGAACCTTACATTCTTTGTTATATAGAATATCTAATCTCAAGTAACCCATATGTTTAAGCCCCTTGAACCTTGCATTCTCTTTAAAATGGAATGTCCAATCCCAAATAACCCATATGTCTATAACCCTTGAACCTTACATTCACTTACATATGGAAAGTCTAATCACAAGTAACTCATATGTCTACATGCCTTGAACTTTATATTCTCTATTATATGGAATGTCCAATCTCAAGTAACCCCTATGTCTATAACCCTTGAACCTTACATTCACTTACATATGGAAAGTCTAATCACAAGTAACCCATATGTCTACATGCCTTGAACTTTACATAATTTGTAATATGGAATGTCCAATCTCAAGTAACTCATATGTCTATACTCCTTGAACCTTATATTCTCTGTTATATGGAATGTCCAATCTCAAGTAACCCATATTTGAGCCCTACATTCTCTATATACAGCAATCCCTTCATATCAAGCACGTGTTCTTCACTTGAACCTTGTGTTTTCTATAATATGGAATGTCCAATCACAGGTCACATATGCACCTATGTCACATGGACCTTGTATTCTGTAGAAAACGGAATGTCCACCCACTTGAACCTTATTGTCCATTGATATGTAATGCATGCCTTCTTTACTTGAATATTCTCTTCTTCACTTGAAACTTCACTTCAATAATACTGTATCTCTACACACAAGTAACACATGTTCTACATCACTCAAACCTTGTATTATATACTGTGTCAATATGGAAGGTCCAATGGTGTCTCCTTCACTTGAACTTTATATTGTCTATATTATAAAATGTCAAAGTAACACATGTATTTAACACATGTATTTACATCACACTGACCTTATGTTACCTAATATAGACTCTTTCAACCATCTCTTTAGGGAAATAAACTGAATGTAAAACTGACATTAAAAATGTCACGGTGTGTCATCATCTCTCTGGTTATTCACTCCCACAAAAAAATATAAAGCCTAATGGAGAGTTTTAGGGGCCCATTTACGAAATTCACATGAAATTATCGAAGTTTGATCGAATTCGATCGAATAATCGACTGCCTACTTCGCCAGATTGAACCTACCGAATTGTAATAGAAGCCTATGGGAAGCTCCTGCTTGAATACCATTCATACGATCGATCGTTCGAATCGTATGAATTTTTCGGACACTCGAAGGAAATTTCAGGATTTTTTCGAGAAATTGAACGATCGCTATCCGATCGTACGAATTCATCGAGAAATCGATTAGTGAGCAAAATGATAGCCTAAAACAATTCTATAAGCATTCGATGGTCGAATGCTTATAGAATTTTGAATGTGATCGAGCTAATTTTGGGGAATAATAGTAAATTTGCCCCTAAGGCAAATTTCGAATATGCAAATTAGGCAAATTCGACCAAATTCGAATATTCAAATTTAATTTTATTCGAATATTCGAAAATTCGATGATCAAATACTTCCCCTTTAAATTTAAATTCGATCACCTACTTCGCCAGATTAAGCCTACCGAAATGGGGATCATTCCCTAAGATCGAATAAGAAAAATTCGATCGATCGCTTAAAAATCGTTCGAATATTCATTTCGAATTCTATTCGAATATTCGATCGATTGATCGAATTTTCCCTATTCGATCGTTCGATCGATTAAATTGCGCTAAAAAATTTGAATTCCCTACTATTTCCCCACTATTCCCTGGTCGAATTTTGAATTTTTTTTTTCATTCGAAATTCGACCAATAGTAAATCTGCCCCTAAGTGTCAGAAACACTAATGCATAAGAGATGTTATCCCAGCTGAGTAATACATTTTCTAAGAGACTTGAATCTTGGGTAACTAGTGGGAGTGGATTTAGGGAGCTTCTTGTCTGCTGTGATTACTGCACTTTAGCAAATCAGAAACCACAATTGATGAGCATGAATAAGAGCCGGTAATTTCCAAAATTATGGATTTAAAGGCACTTATTGTATTACATTTGTGTGAAGATGTCACAATGCATGTGGCTCAAAAAGCAGCCTATAGAAATAGAAGTGTAGAACAAAGAACAAAGTATTGCCAAGTACTTTATCAAAGGATCCAGCCGTGTGCTGTTCAAACTTCAGTAGATCCCAACTTCTTAGGTGAATGACCCCAAATGTCCATACTACTAACCTTGAGGGCCCTATTTCTTAAATAAGATTTAATTAAAAAATTCCTGGCAAAATAAAAAAGGACGTTGAAGGCATTTTCACCAATTTTAGTAACTACGGGGCAAATTCACTCAGTTCCGAAAATTCGTTAGCGTTCGCCGCACTTCGCCAGGCGATTTTTCGCCAGCGCTACGCAAATTCACTAAAGTGCAAAGTTACGCTCAGGTCGGTGAACGGTAGCATAGTTGCGCTAGTGTTTCTTCGCCATGCAAAGTGCAGTTACGCTAGCGATGTCTAATTTGCATACGGCTGTATAATAGAAGTATATGTTCCAGCCACTACATTCCACTACACAAGCCCAGGAAACCTTTAATAAATAAAATAAAGTTATTGCCCTACATGTGCCCCCTGTATAGTTGTGTTGCCATATGTTAGGAAATGTAGGGGGGAAGGAGGTTAACCCCCCCCCAAAAAAACGATCTTTTTCAGACTATCACCCTACAATGGTAAAACACGCCAGCGTTTTTTTCCATTTAAAAAAAAAAAAAAAAATACAGTTCACCATAGTTTAACAGAAGCGAACTTACCACATCTTCATTCAGGATACGGTGGCATAACTAGATGTTACTGGCCCCCACACGAAATAAATTTTAGGGCGCCCAAAATATCCAATGGCTGTCCTGTTTTACCAATATATGTTGAAATTAGTCCTTAATTAGGCCCTCAGGAGGCCCCTGTACCTCTTGGGCCCCCCTGCAGCCACAGGGTCTGCTTCCATTGTAGTTATGCCCCTTTTTGGTTGTTTTTTAACCCTTTTTGTAAGTATGCCTTTAAAAACACCCAAAAAGTAAACAGAGCTGTGACATTTCTCTCTGGTGAACTGTGCCAAACTCTATTTTCTCACTTTGATGTCCTATTGTGAATAAAATACTGAAACAGGATGTTCCTATACGAGTATAGGATCCATTATCTGTAACCATATTGTCCAGAAATAGGGTTGCTACCCAGCTGGTATTTTACCGGCCTAGCCTCTCTTCAAAGAAATTGTGTGAACAAAGGTTCAGAGAATTCCCCAAAAATCCTCGTTTCTCCTCAAGTAAAAAAGGCAGGAATCAAAAATTCAAATAGGTCACCACTAATGAACGCTCATAAAAAAGTGCTAATAGTGTAAAAACTAAAGCGGCGGTTCTCACAAGTGTAAGGATCTATAGGAATGCAAGATTCCTATAGCTTTAAAACCTCACCCTGTTAGTTGCTAGGCAGAAGCCTATGTAGCTGTTAGTGTGTAACGCCTGAAATGATTGGCCCAGAAGTGTAGTGGCCCCTCCCTGTTATACTGTTACATAATGCTGGGAAGGGAGGGGCAGCTGCTCTTGGCCTCTGGATGTGATCCAGCAGCGTGTGCCCAGGGGGGGCCTGGCTACAGAAAGGCCTGATGCTTTGAAGTGACCCCAAAGGGAGGTGATACCTTTGGTGGGTAAGTCGGGAACCAGGAAATCAGGTGAATGAGGATTAGCTATCCTAGGGGTGAGGTAGTGAGGTTTAGCAGCATGAGTAGCTCAACTCCAACGAGGATTTGCAGGAGGGAGTAGCTTCCCACAGGTTTTGAAATACCTGAGTGCAGGGACCTCAGTGAGGAGGGAGTGTGAGGGTAGAGGCTACTTTCCTTGTCGACTTCCAGGAGGGAAGGGATCGTGTAACTGCAAATGCCTGCTGAATGTCTGTACTACTGCTGTAAACCTGCCTCTGATGTGATGTGGTGAATGTCATATTCTAATTCCTCATCATCCGCTCCTGTGTAGGGTTGCCACCCCGGCCGTATTTTACTGGCCTAGCCCGTAAAACACCCGCCAAGGATGGTATTACAAATTTACCGGCAATGTAGCTGCCGTTAAATTTGTAATACCCTTAAAAAGACCCATCGGCCAGCCCCCAATCCCCTGTACACTTACCTTTTGTCCCCTTCTTGAAGGCTCGGCATTGTGGCCACACCCCCCCCCCAAAATGTCATAGCCCCACCCCCTTTTCCATCACACGCCGCCCCTTTTTGGCCCCGCCCCCACCGGCCAGTAAAAAAATTAAGAAAAGGTGGCAACCCCACTCCTGTGTGAGTAAACCTGAGGTCCATTGCCTTGTGCATATGTTTAATTAACCCAGTTACTGTTTTCACCAAGAACCTCCTGGCGCCCAAGTCCCTGTCTGTGTGTGTGTATAGTGCCTGTGGGTTGTAGTTCAACCGCTTCTTAAAGGGATCGCTTCCACTTTGCGAAGGCCCTGCCCTGATGTGTAAAGTCGCAGTGTAACCCATGCTGTAGCTGGAGCCTTTAACTATCTGTGTGTCAGATAGGCCAAGAAAGCGTTACACAAGATTTTGAGGAAACTCGGAACTAGGGAGGAGGCCCGTGGAATGGGAACTAGTGTGGAGAACCTGAATCGCAAACCACTAAGGATACTTACAACAACCTGGACTAAAACTGAGAGAGATGTTATGCCTGTTTTAACCACTTAAATGTGAGTGCAACCAGTTTGTTTTTATTGTAATAGAATGAAGAATTTTTTACACTATTTGCACTTCACATGGCTTCATATTCTACAAATTTAGATAAACACAAAACAATTTGAACTTTTATAAGTACCCACCTAAAGTAACCGCATGCAGTGAAGTGGAGAAGGTCAGTTGCACTAAAGGTCTTTTGGGATCATACGAGGTTGTGGAGCTACAATTCTGTTAGTAAAGGTTACACTATGGAGCAGATTTTCTAAATTCACATATATTCACATGAGGGATTAAAATATTCGATCGAATTTTCAAAAAGATTCGAATTTCGAATATGCAAATTAGGCAAATTCGACCATGAAATATACGTATTCGAATGATTCGAATATTCAAATTTAATTTTCTTCGAAAATTCGATGGTTGAATACTTCCCCTTTAAATTCGATCACCTACTTCACCAGATTAAACCTACCGAAATGGGGATCATTCCCTTCGATCAAATTTTCCTTATTCAATCTTCTTTTTTGATTCCCCACTATTACCCCACTATTCCCTGGTCGAATTTCGAATTTTTTTTCATTCGAAATTCGACCCTTAGTAAATCTGCCCCTATGGGGTAAATTTATCAAAGAGTGAAGTTCTGCCACTAGAGGGAAATTCCGCCACTCTCCATTCATTTCTATGGGATTTTGAAAGGCCTATTTATTAATGGGTGAAGTGAAAGTTCACCCTTTGATAAATATGCCTTTAAAAATCCCATAGAAATGAATGGAGACCGGCAGAATTTCCCTCTAGTGGCGGAACTTCACTCTTTTTTTTTAAAAAAATTCGAAATTCGACCTTGGGAATAGTGGGGAGGTAAAGTCCTACGAATTCGACTATCGAATTCAAAGGATTTTACCGCAATTCGATCGATCGAATATAGAAAATTTGATCGATCGTTCGAATATTCGAATTGAATATTCGAACGATTTTTAAGCGTATTTTTTTTATTCGATCTTAGGGAATGATCCCCATTTCGGTAGGATTAATCTGGCGAAGTAGGTGTTCTAATTAAAATTTAAAGAGGAAGCATTCGACCATCGAATTTTCGAAAAAAAATTAAATTTGACTGTTCGAATTATTCGAATCCGGATATTCGATGGTCTAATTTGCATATTCGAAATTCGAATTAGAATCTTTTTGAAAATTCGATCGAATTTCAAATCATGTGAATTTAGTAAATCTGCCCCTTAACTTTACTCTTTGATAAATATACAGCTATATTTCCTATTTTTCCCTTTTTTCATTTTATTTTTTCCCCTGAGCTTTCATTGGTGCTGACCTATTTCAATTTTGAATCTGTGGGTTCTGGCAAATGCCAGAGGGGCTACTATAAGGTGCCTTAGAAAGTCAGTATTTAGTGGGCTGGTGGGTACTGTTTGGGTCTCTGTGTACCTGAAATGCCAGGGACTATTTTGACTCTCAGTCCAGACCTGGTCACTTGTACTTGATCCAAATGAAAAGATATAAGTAATACAGGTATTGGATCCATTATCTGGAAACCCGTTGTCCAGAAAGCACCAAATTACAGAAAGGCCGCCTCCATAGAATCTATTTTATACAAATAATAAAAATTTTGAAAAATGATTTCCTTTTTCTGTGTAATAATAAAACAGTAGCTTGTACTTGATCCCAACTAAGATATAATTAATCCTTATTGGAAGCAAAACCAGCCTATTGGCTTTATTTCATGTTTATATGATTTTCTAGCAGACTTTATGTATGAATATCCAAATTACGGAAAGATCCGTTATCCAGAAAAGCCAAGGTCCTGAGCATTCTGAAGAACAGGTACCATACCTATACCTTGTACTTGATCCAAACTAAGATATTAGTCCATATTGGTGGCAAACAAATCCTATTCGGTTTTATTAATGTTTATTTGATGTTTCATGTAGACAAAGTATGGTGATCCAAATTATGGAAAGACCCCATTATCCAGAAAACTCCAGGTCCCCAGAATCCTGGATAACAGGTCCCATACCTGTACCTTGTACTTGATCCAAACTATGAAATAATTTGTCCATATTGACAGCAAACAAATCTTATTTTTTTATATTAATGTTTATTTAGGGGCAGATTTACTAAGGGTCGAATTCGAGGGTTAAAAAAACCTTGAATTTGACCATGGGAAATGTTGGGAATAGTTGGGGAATGAAAATCCTTCAAATTCGAATATGGAATTTGAAGGATTTTATCGCTATTTGATTGGTCCAACGATTCGACCGATTTTATCCATTTTTTTATTCGATCAAAAATAATGAAACTAGGGTTGCCACCTGTCCGGTTTTGAACCGGACAGCCCGGTATTTTGAAGGGCTGCCCAGTTCAATGCTTCCTGCCCGGTTTTCCATATAAGGAAAACCGGGCGGGATTAGTTTGATTGACGGCGTCATAGCTCCGCCCCGTGACGTCACGGGACCGCCCACTGACGTCACGGGACCGCCCCGTGACGTCACGGGACCACCCCCCTGTCCGGCTTGAGCCGCAGGGAAAGGTGGCAACCCTAAATGAAACCCAATTCGGTAGCTTTGATCTGGCGAACTAGTGTAATTCGACTGTCGAATAGTTGAATATTCTAATAGATTTTTACAAAATAGGGGGTATGTGGAAGCACTCTAAAGGCAAAGTTATAGTGTATTTAAGTATAATGGAAGTGCTAGTTTTAATGCACATTCCCTGTGCCCCTGTCTCCAAAGTTTGCAAAACAGGGGTTTTTAGTTACAAAGTTATGATCATAAAGTTGAAAAGCCGCCATACCACGTCAAGGTAAACCCCACATGGCGGACCCTAACATTTACCTTTTTTTTGTCATAGTATAAGGAGTCTCTCTGCATAGTAGCATTATTTGTGATCAGTGTCAGTAGAACCTTGGTTTCAGTATAAAGGATCGATCCTCCCCCGCCAGTATGCGGCTTATATAAAAAAAAAAAGGTAAATTAAAAATTCACTGGTCGAAGTGTTCTTCAAAAACATTCGAGAATTTGAAAATTCGATCGAACTTTGGATCCTTCATGTGCATTTAGTAAATCTGCCCCTTAATGTTTACTTACAGAAATTACAGAAACACCCTTTATCCGGAAAACCCCAGGTCCCAAGCTTTTTGGATAATAGATCCTATACCTGTATATTGTGTACTCAGGATTGTATAGGCATACGCTGACATTTCCTGGACAGTATTTTATAATGTTACATTTTAAATAGGAAATGTGTGCAGTAAAATTGGTACCCCCAAAACATTTATAGATTATCTACAAAATTCCTGGCATGTATGCTTGACTGAGAATGCTGGGATTTGTACTTCCTACAAGCTGGAAGTCTCTCCCACAGGCTGGAACTATTTATACTTTCTTGATATGGCTGAGAAAGTTAAATAATTGGTTTAAGCGAATCCCCTGTGGCTACGATCTACCTTGTGAAAAGATTGTTGTAATCTTATTGTAAATATAATTATCCTGAGTAAGGTTTTCATTAATCTTAGCCCAAACCACAGACTGACATGCGTTGGGCTCCGTGTGTGGAACGGCACCTGCCTGGGCTTGAACTTGCGTCTCTTCTGAGCCTTCGCCAGGGTTTTCTCACTATCTAAATGTTTTTCTAGATTCCGCTGCAGGTCAGAGAGGAAAGCAAGCCTGTTTCTAGAATTTCTACATAGATTTTCTCCATGTTTGTCCAAAAAAAAAAAGTAAAAAACTTGCCATTTAAACGGGAAAGTCATTGTAGAAGTTCATGAGAACGTCCTTCAGGGCTGGAACTAAGGGTGGGCAGAAGAGATACCTGTCTAGGGCAGTGGGCTACTACCTCTATTGCCTACCCCTAGTTTGTATAATTTATTTGTTTGTATAGTTTATATAAACAAGCTGCTGTGTAGCCATGGGGGCAGCCATTCAAGCACAGGATACACAGTAGATAACAGATAAGTACTACTATAGTTTATATAAACAAGCTGCTGTGTAGCCATGGGGACAACCATTCAAGCACAGGATACACAGTAGATAACAGATAAGTACTACTATAGTTTATATAAGCAAGCTGCTGTGTAGCCATGGGGGCAGCCATTCCAGCACAGGATACACAGTAGATAACAGATAAGTACTACTATAGTTTATATAAACAAGCTGCTGTGTAGCCATGGGGCCGGACAGTTTCTATTGCAAACACCAGTTTTATCAGTGCAGGGAAACAGTCAATTATATTGTCATTCTTTAAAAACACATAAATTTTTGGTGTTAATGTTTACCTTTAAAAATGAATGGAATGCTTACTATTTATTTGATATAACTGTTTCTCTGAGATAAAAATGTGATTCTGATTAGTTTGTTCAAAGAACTATGGGGGGATTATAAATTCTAACCTTATATTGAGAACTAAAAATATGTATTTTACAAACATCATTCAGAGTTAGGGATTTAAGTGTGAGTTAAGCCCCCACAAATTGGCTTTTAATAACCTGCTGTAGGGCTGATGGTAATGTATAGCAGCTGTACCACACACTGTAGTCTCTACCCTTGAGTCAGGTCTAGAGAATTAAAACAAGGATCTGCTGTAGGGTTATTTTGGGGCAGAAATCAACAAAAAAAACTCCCCAGGATTTCTGTCTTTCAAATTGCTTGGATTGGACCCCAGTGGGATCCAAGTGCTCCCAGTGATGGGCGAATTGATTCGCCAGGCACAAATTCGCGTCGAATTCCCGCGATTCGCCGCCGGTGAATAAATTCACGAAACGCCAGTGAAAATTCGCTGGAGTAAACAAAAAAAGACGCGCATCAAAAAACGAGACGCGACTCGTTTCGTGAATTATTTGCCAATTCGCGAATTTTGGTGGAAGTTCATGAATTTTCCGGCAGATAGATTCGCCCATCACTACACCTGGGCCAGCAGCACTCAGTATGGCTAGGGATATTCCCATTAAAGTATGTCTTGTTCTTCATGTAAATTCATATTTCAACTTGGTTAAACTGAATACACGCTTTTATAAACATTCACTTAGTAGTCCATCTTTAGGGTGAAAGTCCTATTTAAAGTGATAGTAAGGCTTCATAATATATGACTAGAATCCCCGTGAGCTGCAGCATGTTTTGCATGAGTTGTCACTTGTACGTGTGGAATTTTGGTGGGACCTGGTCTTGCCCCAGTACAACATTACATGATGTCCATCACTCAAATCCAGAAGGAGAATTAAATTTGACAGCTCTAAAATGTTGGTTTAGAGCAGTGATCCCCAACCAGTAGCTCGTGAGTAACAAGTTGCTCTCCAACCCCTTGGATGTTGCTCCCAGTGACCTCAAAGCAGGAGCTTATTTTTGAATTCCAGGCTTAGAGGCAAGTTTTGGTTGTATAAAAAACAGATGTCCTGCCAAACATTCTCTCCTGTAGGCTGCCAGTCCATATAGGGGTTACCAAAAAGCCAATCAGAGCTCTTATTTGACATCCACATGGACTTTTTCATGCTTGTGTTGCTCTCCAACTATTTTTAAAATTTAAATGTGGCTCACGAGCAAAAAAGGTTGGGGACCTCTGGGTTAGGGGGATCTGTCAAATTCACTTTATTGTCTCGCAGGTTTAATTGAAGGAGGGCTCTCAACCTACTTCCATGGAAGCTAGTGGCAACAAATGTGCAGATAACTGTTATACTGAGCCTGTGGCACCCCAGGGAACGATATACCATGTGTAGCATCTTAAAGGCAACACATTGGGGCGGTCCCCTATCTAATACGTAGGAAAAATAAGAGCAAGATGGCAACAGCAGGGCAGTTTTCAACACCAACCTACAGCCCAACAGCTGTTGATGAAGCGCAGGCAGCACGGCAGTCCGAGGTTTGATTCAGGCAAGGGCGTTATCTGCAGGGAGTTTGTATGATTACCCCGTGCTTGCATAGATTTCCAATGATGTCTTGAATGAACCCTGTAAAGTGCTGCAGAACGTTTAACTGGAAACCCATTATCCAGAAAGCTCCAAAAATTACAAGACAATGCCATCTCCCATAGACTCCATTTTAATCAAATAATTCAATTTTTAAGTGATTTCCTTTTATTCTATGTAGTAATAAAACAGTAGCTTGTACTTGATTGCAACTAAATTTGGCCATACACAGAGAGATCCGCTCGTTTGGCGATGTCGCCAAACGAGCAGATCTCTCCCCGATATGCCCACCTTGAGGGTGATCCGTTCGTGGGCCCTAGGTCCCAAAGATCAGATCATAATGGAGGCCATATGGGCGGCCGGATCGCGGGACCGCGGGACCGCGGGACCGCGGGACCGCATCAATGAACAGATGCGGCCACGATCCAACGGGATTTTTAGTCCCGCCCGATTGACATCTGCCCGACTTTCGGCCAGATATCGATCGGTAAAGCCCGTCGGAGGGCCCCATACATGGGCCGATAAGCTGCCGACTATTGGGTTTATTTAATGTTGACATGGTTTTCTAGTAGACTTAAGGTATGAAGATCCAAATTATGAAAAGATCCGTTATCCGGAAAACCCCAGGTCCCAAGGATTTTGGATAACAGGTCTCATACCTGTACCTTGAACTTGATCCCAACAAAGATGCAAATTGTACCCAGTATAATGATTTTTCCTGCCTAAAACACAGAAAATCTTTTTTTCCCTTTTTTTTTTTGTTGAAGCCAGACACCATGACCCATGTGTTATTTGGCTAATTAATGCACAAATGAGACAAAAGTAACTTTTTTCCCCCTCTAAAAGTGAAATGGGTGATCTGTGAGTGAAAGTGATTGAGGGATGTCAGGTCTGTGGGGTCACGGCAGGAGCAGTTATGTTCTTGCACCAATACCACAAACAATCACACATCAAAACACACAACCTTGTGACGTCCAAACTCAAATGGAAGGAACAGGGAGCAGCTTGTGCTTTTCTGACAGCGCCTTGACCCCATATAGAAATAGACTGAAGGAGCAGTCACGTTCCAGATTAGAAAAACATGTAAGAACTAAAACAAGCCATGAATAAATTGCCCCCCTCCCCAAGAACTTCATTAGTTGAAACTCAGGAGGCCAACAAGCAGCTAACTAATAGACCCGAGCCCAGAGGGCTTCTTCTCCAATTATGACAACCTTATCCCCTCTCCTAACAGGACCACTGGGAGCTATTCCTCTGGAATCAATAAAATATTCATGGCCACTGCATTAATAACTATGCCTTTAAATGCCAGTTAGGTTATAGCAATGAATTCAGAGGGACCAGTCTTTGAAATGGTTATGACAGCAAGTGTCAGGGCATGGTGGCATCTCCTTGAGCCCGAGGCACCAAAAATGATGGCTGATGGAGGGTTAAGATTTCCTATTCTCTGCCTCTATTGAGTCTGCGTTATACATTGTCCACTCTTCAATAATTTCAGGTCAAGAACCACTTTAGAAATAAAGCATATTAAATCTACATATTCCAGATGTCAGCATGTGGAGCCACAGTGAGTAGTGGCTTAAGCTTTGCCTAAATTGTTGTCCCACAATGAATACAACTTGCAAGTATTTTTTGCTTTGGGAGCCTGAGACACCATGGGGGAGATTCATCAAAGAGTGAAGTTCCGCCACTAGAGGGAAATTCCGCAGCTCTCAATTAATTTCTATGGGATTTTGCAAGGCGTATTCATCAATGGGTGAAGTGAAAGTTCACCCTTTGATGAATACGCCTTTAAAAATCCCATAGAAATTAATGGAGAGTGGCGGAATTTCACTCTAGTGGAGGAACTTCACTCTTAACTTCACTCTTTGATGAATCTACCCCCATGTATCTGAGACAAACTGAAACCGTACCCTTGGGCTGAAATGTTATATTCAGAAAACCATTTAGAACACCAGGGCTGCTAGGGATGTAGCGAACGTCGGAAAAAAAGTTCGCGAACATATTCACGAACTTGCGTCAAAAAATGCGAATGGTTCGCGAACCCCATAGACTTCAATGGGAAGGCGAATTTTAAAAGCTAAAAAAGACATTTCTGGCCAGAAAAATGATTTTAAAGTTGTTTAAAGGGTGCAACGACCTGGACAGTGGCATGCCAGAGGGGGATCAAGGGCAAAAATGTATCTGAAAAATCCATTGTTGACACAGCGCTGCGTTTTGTGCTGTAAAGGGCAGAAATCACACTACATTTCTAAACCTGTGTAATAAACTGCTTTAAAACGTCCAGCGTCTACATGCCAATCAAGTCGTGTAAATGTTACAGCCTGTTCACACGCAAAGAAGAAACGCGGCGCTTACTGCAACGCAAAAAAACGCAAAGAGCTTTAATGAATGAAGAAGAGATCAGTGCCCACAGCAGCTACATACAGAGCACTGCAGTAGAAGGTAGATTACTAGCCAGCAAAGCTACCTAACCTAAAATGTCCCTCAAATCCCTGCAGACTTCTGTCCCTCCAATACAGAGCAGTATCAAGTAGATTACTAGCCAGCAAACTTACTATCAACTGTCCCTGAAATCACTAACAGCTCTCTCCCTACACTAGCTCTTCAGCACACACAGGCAGAATGAAAAAACGCTGCAGGGCTTCAGTTTATATATGGAAGGGGAGTGGTCCAGGGGGTGTGGGGGTGGTCCAGGAGGGTAGCTTCCTGATTGGCTGCCATGTATCTGCTGGTCTGGGGTGAGAGGTAAAAAAAAAGCGCCAGCTAAGGCGAACCCAAAATGGCGAACGTCGCGCGACGTTCGCGAACATTCGGCGAGCGCGAACAGTCGATGTTCACGTGAACAAGTTCGCCGGCGAACAGTCCGCGACATCCCTAAGGGCTGCTACCCATTATAACTAAAGGGTCAAGGAATATGAATATGATATACTTTTGATGCTACTTTATTTTTGATATATAAAGGGTCAAGCCTTTGAATACAGCTGATCCATTATGTTCCACCAGGGTCCAGATATAAACGTGCCTGTCCAGAAGTGGAAGGCCTGAAAGGAGTCTTTAAAAAAAGTATAAACAAATGTGACTGGTACCTTTGAACTTAAATAGATTAGTCGGCCTCTTCCTTGTTTATACCTCCTGAAGAAATCGTAGAAGTAGCAAGTAGTGATGGCCGAATTTATTCGCCAGGGGCGAATTCGTGGCGAATTCCCACGATTCGCCGCTGGTGAATAAATTCGCGAAACACCAGCAAAAATTCGAGTCGCGCGTTGTTTTTGACGCGACGCATCGAAAAGGACGTGGCGCGCGCCGAAAACGACACAACGAGCTGGAAACGACGCAACGCAATTGACGCGACGCGCGTCAAAAACGACGCGCGACTCGTTTAGAGAATTTTAGAAAAAAAATTTTCTGCCAATTTGCGGATTTCGCTGGAAATTCGCAAATATTTCGGCGAAACGGGTGAGATTCGCCCATCACTAGTAGCAAGGAATAGCCTAAGAGGCAAGTGAACTGCTCAAAGTGAATTTTATTGTTTGCAACATGTTTCGGGAAGCTTCATCTTTTAAAAAAAACTGTTGCTGTCCTAAGCCTAAGAGTCACCAGGCCCCTATTATCAATAATTATGAATACTTAAAGACATATAGTATCATACTTAAAGAGGTGCTGCCATAAAATGTACATTACAGCAATTTAAAGCCTCCCAAATTTCTTAACCTGATTCAGATAATGGGCAATGGTGCATTGTGCTCCATATGAGCCATTTGTTCCAGTAGTAGCTAATGTTACAGAGTTGACAGTACATTAGATGCTAAATTACTTTTTGCCAGTAGCCACCAATCACCAATTAGTTTTCACCCACAAGTTAGTACAAGTTGGAAACATCTGTCTGATTCGTTAAGGTAACTGCGCTGATGCAATTTAGTACAAATGAGAATAAATCATCTCCATGTGTAAATGCATACATGACAGTTTCATTACACTGTTACATGCTTCTTAACTGAATATGTGTTCCTGATATTCTCAAGTAATGGTATAACAAACCGTGCAGTCTTCCTGGACCACTAATTACAGTGGTGTGAAAAACTATTTGCCCCCTTCCTGATTTCTTATTCTTTTGCA
>CM044440.1:129427480-129448296 GCA_024363595.1 Xenopus borealis | reverse complement strand
GCAAAAGAATAAGAAATCAGGAAGGGGGCAAATAGTTTTTCACACCACTGTATATTTGTTGATTATATTTGTTTAAGGTTCCACAGGTGCTAACAGGGGCAGCTGTCCTGAGCATAAAGAGTTGTAGATAAGAGGATTGGGAGACACCTACAGTAGGCCAAGATGGCAAAGGGGGTAGATGGTGAGAGTTGGACAAGACTGAATCCGTAGGGCAAGATGGAGACGGTTGGGCAAAATGCAAATAGAAGGGCTAGATGGTGACAGTAGAGCAAAATGGTGAGTGTAAGTCAAGCTGGTGACAGATGGTAAGATTGTTTCAATGGAGGTTGTTGGAGAAATTAGGTCAAGATAGTATGTCTAGAGGAAGATAGTAAGAATAGAAGGTGACAATTGAGGTAGAAGGAAACAGCAGGGCTAGATTGTGACAGTACCCGTGTAGAAGAACATACTCAATAAATAGTGATGCTAAAGCTAGTGTAAGGAACTCACCCTGGTGTGTAGTGGGGGAGACGGCGGGTTCCTTCGGTGCCGGTTCCTATAGTACGCGCGCGCCGTGCACTTCCTGGTTTAAAGACATCATGACGTCAGCACGCAATGGCGCCAAAATTTGAAATATTTAAAGGGGCATTTTGTAGTATCATGTTGCCCGTGATAGGTTTTGTTCCTGGTGCCTTGTACCTTGTGCTAAAAGCCTCTAGACTATCTGATACCTGTGTTTGACCCTGTCTGGCTGTTTTCGACTACTCTGATCTCTGGAACCTGACCTTTGCCTGAAACCGACTTTGATTCCGCTTAACCCTTCGATTGATTTCCTGGTTTGACTCCTGCCTGTTATTTAATTCCGATCCTGTTTAAGTCCTTCTGATTGATTGCCTGGTTTGACCCTTGCTTGCCTGACATTCCGTTCCTGTCTGCCTGCCTGCCTCGACCCAGCCTGTTCTGATCATGTACTGTAATTATCTTATTCCGCCTGTACCGTGATCTTCGGCCTTATAGATTCTTTCTACAGTCGTGCCCCATTGCCAGCCAGAACTCCTGCTCTGCACCTCTCATTTAAGTCCAGGTGGCATCTGAGTAGCGGAGGGCTCCTCCCGAAGCCAAAGGCGGTCACACTACTGGTGAAGCACGAGCCGAGACCAGGGTGCTTGGCGTTTGTTCTGGTATTGGGTGCCGACCGTGACAGCTAGATAGCAATACCAAGGTATGATTGTAAAAGTTGGATACAGTGGACTTGATGGGCATTGAAGGTCAAGATGGTGACACAAGTGGAGACAGAAACATTGGGTTTTGATGGTGACAGTAGGTCAAGATAGAGACAGTAGGGATATATGGGGGCAGTAGGCATAGATGAAAACAATAGGTCTAAAGGGAGATTGTAGAGCCCTACTTTGCCAACATGTTGCTCACCAACCCCTATTATGTTGCTCCCAGTGGCCTTAAAGCAGCTGCTTACTTATTTCATTGCCAAAATAGCCAACACAGCTCTTATTTGGCACCCACAGGAACATGATTCATGCTTGTGTTGCTCCCCAATACTTTATTTAACATTTGAATGTGGTTCAATTGTATAAAAAGTTGGGGAGTCCTGCTGAAGACTTACTCTCCTCACCTAGCCCTACTATCTCCAGTTAGTCCAGTTATCTTCATCTTGGTAACAGTAGAGTTAGATTATCACATTAAGGCAAGGTGATGATAAAAGGATACATTGAATACAGAAGGGATTATGGTGACTGTTGGTCAAGATGGTTACAGTAATTCATAATGGACACAATAGGATTATATGGTGACAGAAGAGCTATACGGTGACACTAAGGAAGGATGGTGACAGTACAGTAAAGCAAGCGGTGACAGTAGGGTATGATGTAAGCAGTAACAATATACATCGTTGTAGCCAAGTTTCACTCCATGATGTCCCATTTTCATGGAAAACAAGAAATACGATCTGTCATTATATCCAACACATATACTGCATGTGCCTAACATATATCAAGTGAATCCAAACAGGCCGACCATAGCCAATATCAGATACTATATAGGTTTCTTTTCGTGTGTACGGGGTATTTGTATAAACACAAACTGAACTTGATCTTCCAAAATTTAATTTCAATCAGATGAGTAAATAAACTTTAAATCCATTCCTAACATTTAATAAACTTCCCCCTGCCTTAATTACCTTAAATGCCACTTAATTCTGGGTCCTGAAAATAGTTTACTTTTATATTTGCAAAGGTATTTTTAGCAGAACATTTTTCCATTTTAAGGGTCTTTTAGAATTAGGCATAGTTTTAAAAAATAATACATGCCTTGTACTGGAGAGAAAACTTTGTGTTTCTGTAACAAGATCTTTCCAATAGCAGAAATAAATATCCAAACATACTTGTGTGTGACAGACACAGGAGATAAAGGTCAAAACATAAGTGAAGGGATTAGGAATAGTCTAGATCCTTTTGTACCAGGTTCCTATATTTTTGGGGGATATTCCTCCAACAGAGAATAGTTCTTGCTTTTTTTTTTATTGCTTTCGGGAGAATCTCGTTTTTGGACCATTTTGGGCAGCCTTGCCTTGGAAGGTTCTTTTTAAAGGGAAACTGTCATGGGAAAAGATGTTTTTTTTTTTAAAATGCATCAGTTAATAGTGCTGCTCCAGTAGACTTCTGCACTGAAATCAATTTCTCAAAAGGGCAAACAGATTTTTTAATATTCCGTTTTGAAATCTGACATGGGGCTAGCCATTTTGTCAATTTCCCAGCTGCCCCTGGTCATGTGACTTGTGCCAGCACTTCAGGAGAGAACTGCTTTCTGGCAGGCTGTTGTTTTTCCTTCTCAATGTAACTGAATAGTTCGCAGTGGGACATGGGTTTTTACTATTGAGTGCTGTTCTTAGATCTACCAGGCAGCTGTTATCTTGTGTTAGGGAGCTGTTATCTGGTTACCTTCCCATTGTTCTGTTGTTAGGCTGCTGGGTGGGGGAAAGGGAGGGGGTGATATCACTCCAACTTGCAGTACAGCTGTAAAGAGTGATTGAAGTTTATCAGAGCACAAGTCCCATGACCAGGGGCAGCTGGGAAATCGACAAAATGTGTAGCCCCATGTCAGATTTCAAAATGAAATATTAAAAAATCTGTTTGCTCTTTTGAGAAATGGATTTCAGTGCAGAATTCTTCTGGAACAGCACTATTAACTGATGCATTTAAAAAAAAAAAAAAATTTCCCATGACAGGATCCCTTTAAGGATATGGTGGGTGCTCTTCTTGTAGACAGAGAAGATGGGCCATTAGGCCTCGTTCGTAGGACACGTGCATGTAATTCAGAGATGTTTCAACTAAAACTACTACAACTGTTTATTGAGCTACAACTTCTCAGAGATGTCCACCAAAAAGGTCTTTCTGCCCTTTCCTAAAACTAGCCCTAGACCTATGATTTATAGAATGTAATTACATAAACACTAACTCTAAGGTGACATGCTACGTGAGCACTTACAATTTACACAGAAAAAGGATGGAACCCTACAGGTTAGCTTTAGAAGTGCATAAAGCCTGGTTTGTGATGACTGATGTTTCCTAAATATGATAATGCAGATAAATCTAAATGTAGAGAGCACTTTAACTTTTCGAAATGAAAATATGCCCAGAGTATGTATCTATTTATAAGTTTGCTCCCTGTATTTACATCTCTGAACCTGTCAAGTTTAGAACGTGGGTCCTTATGCAAATAGGCAAGTGCTTTTACTGGCTGAGCCATAGGAGGCTCCTTTGAATTAGCTTTGTAAGTAATGTTTATAACTATGGTCTTTACCCTCTATTTCAGTGGTCCTCAAACTTGGCCCTCCAGCTGTTAAGGAACTACAAGTCCCACAATGCAATGATGGAGTCTGACAGCCACAGTCAGGCAAATGCATTGTGGGACTTGTAGTTCCTTAACAGCTGGAGGGCCAAGTTTGAGGACCACTGCTCTATTTAGTACATTTGCTAACTAATTGCAGCTGCAAGCAAATAAGGGGCTTTAAACATTAGGTTAAACAGAGTCCAAACAGTCAATGCTGACAGTGGGTCAACATGGCAACAAAAAGGCAAGTTGACAACAGTTGGGCAATGGCAAGAGCAGCACAAAATGAGGAAGCAGGACAGAATGACAATTATAAAGCACAATAGTGACAGTTGGTTATGAAACCACTAAAAATGTTCTCACTGTGTTAGACAATTCATTTCCCATCAAAAGAAGTAAATAGGTAATTGTAAAATAGGGTTGCCACCTGTCCAGTTTTGACCCGGACAATGGCATCCCATAGTCACGCTGCCATTGTATGTAATGGGTAAAGTACGTGTGCGCATTTTATCCTATCAGAGGGGAATCAAAACAGCAAGTGGATCAGATGCATGTGGATGTATCCAGAAACCTCCAGGTCCTAAGCATTCTGGATAATAGGTCCCATTACCTGTACTAATAAAACAGTAGCTTGTACTTGGGTTTATTTAATGTTTACTTAATTTTCTAGAAGATTTAAGGTATAAAGATTCTGGAAAGATCCACTGTCTGGAAAACCATGGGTCCTGAACACTCTGGATAAAAGCTCCCATACCTGTACCACAACAAATCTCCATGTGTGCCATTAGTCTGGGAATTCTTCTGCTTTTGGCCAGCAGGGCCAGACCCCCCCAGTTAAAAAAAAAAAAAATTTGTGTGCGAACTGCTCTGCGCGTGTGGGCTGGTGCCGTCCTTGCATATACACACCAGCATGGGCGCTGCATTATGGGACACTGCATTGGTTGATTTGGGGGGCTCTGGACAGCAGTCCCTGTGGGCCCCGGGCCCCCCCCGTCCGACCCTAAGTTGGTGTGTAAAATAAATCCTGTTACTTCAGCAAATACTGCTAAAATGTAATGTAAGTGACACAGGCAGAGTTGTGTGTGTTTGTAAAGGGACAGTGCAGGACATTTCAGTGTAGAATATAGACAAAATAAGAAGACTGTGCTAAGGTGATGTGCTTGTATTGATCATTTATTTGTACAGCTTGTTGTGCACAACTTTTACCATTTGAAGTATTATTTGAAAGACTCACTCCAGAACCAACATGGACTCACCCTCTCAACACTTATTCCTTCTACAAAATGGCAGCCACTTGCAACAATGAAAAATGTCAGCTGAGCCCTGCCTGAAAGTGACTGAGCTCTCCCTCCACACAAGGCCATTCTCTAGCACTCCCCTAGTACAAGTTTTCTCCTCACAAACCCCATTATAACAGAGCCACCCACCCACACACACAGACTTGTCCCCCCCACAAGTGACAGACGTCCTTCCACCCACTGCTGACTTTACTTCACACACAGACACTCAATGAAGCCCTCCTCCCTCCTTGTGAATCACACACTTGTCCCTCCTCACTCATTCAACCCCACACAAGTCTGTGCAGCCACACCCTCCTCTTCCCCCCTGTGAAAATGACATGCCAGCCTCCCAAAACACACAAAGAACTTAAAGTTCACCTCCTTCAAGTCAGCCCCTTCACATAACACACATCTGTGTACACACATGCTGCCACAGACCAAGTCCTATCAGAGAGAGGAGTTCTCTCCTCACATGCTGGCCCAACCCCCTCCTACAGAGCAGTGTGTATACAAATTAACCACACTGACTAGGGATCAGAAGCTGACTGACAGGAGAAGCAGCCAATCAGAGTTAAGCTTCAGAAACTGCTGCATTTCTGCACTTCCTGCTTCTGCCAGGAGTGTGTATGATATAGAACAAGGAAGTACAGCAGTCACTGTAGCGTTTTTTTGGGGGGTCTGCGACACTCCCCCATGATGAAGGGACCCCATCTGCAAAGGCATCCATCTGAGGTGAATATCTCATTTTTGATTAAACATTTATATGGCAAAGTTTGTTATTTTTACATCAACTGTTATATTTTTGAATGTTCTATGAAGGTGAACAACCCCATTAATTGCTTTCTTATTCCACTCATGTTTTCTCATTACACACAGTCATCTATCATTCTCTTTATTTGTCTTCTTTCTTTTTATACAGAAAAAAAAGAATGACAAAGATATAGGCAAAAGGGTAACACACTTGGGTGAGCAGGAGAGCCCGCTGACACCTGGGTCCAATGGGAGTTTTCCTGGTGTCCTGCTGGGTCTGTGGCAGAAGATTAAGATGGGGGAATAGTTTGCGGTATTACCCAACCAAGAGCCCTTAGCTATTGAAGTGCAATATAAAGTCCTAATATACCGTGTAAATATATACATTTATATTTGATATAGAACAATGCTGTTATTTTTTGGAGAGCACTGCCTAGTTTCCCGAGCCCTCAATTAGCTTCTAAAGCTCCACATAGACGCAATGTTTTTTCCCTGCCAACGACCAATCATAGGGAAGTCCGACCAATCTGTCAAATTATCGTGCAGTTAGTGGGATACAAACGATCGTACATCTTACGATTTTTCGTCCGACATTGGTCTGATGATTGATCACGCAGGTTAGAAAATCTTTATCGGTCCCCATGCAATCTACCTATGTTTGCAGGACAAGCAGGCTGCGATCCTTCAGTTTTGCTGCAATATTGCCTGAAATGGTCTTTTTAGTTGATGGACACATCAGGCATTTACACAATCGTTTTGAGACAATCGTGGTCTCACTATAACCATTGGATCTTTTAAAAGTCTTTACGTCTATGGCCAGCTTTAAAGAGTATAAACTATTTCAAGTGCTGCAGTTCCCATACTTCTAAATGTTTAGACTGAGGTTCAGTTACAGTCTGTAAAAGCAATATTGTTTTATGTTATTAATTTCCATCCAAAATAATGTTTGTAGCGATCGGATTCAAGAGCAAACCAGCAAGAGCAAAGATATTTACCACAAATAACTCATTCTGACAGTAATATACACATATTAAATTCATTCAATGTCATTTGTCATCTTCCTTCAGTATCTCCCATGTTTTCTCACTGTTACTTTAAGATCTGGTCATTCTTTCCCCACTTCCCCA
Source organism: Xenopus borealis (assembly GCA_024363595.1). Classification (NCBI taxonomy): domain Eukaryota; kingdom Metazoa; phylum Chordata; class Amphibia; order Anura; family Pipidae; genus Xenopus; species Xenopus borealis. Next base: position 129,441,314 of record CM044440.1, on the reverse strand, counting down.
AAAACACTTTCAGAATTTGGATGTTGTCACTTCATTTATTTTGATCTGTTCTGTCACTACCCATCCATCATGGAGTATGGTCATTAAATACTGTACTCCAGTATCCACCCAGTGCCAGTGCTCATCAGCTTTACATAAAGCACACCCAAACCACAGAGGAGCCAACAACAGAAGATTTAATTAGAAATCAAAGTAAGTAAGCAAAAAAAATCAAATACCAGGCATTTGGCAGAAACTGATACCTTTCTTGTGAGCCGGTGAACCTATAACTATACTGTGTATCTTGTAAGCTAAACAACCTTTCCTACAGTTTGAGATGACTGACTGTCAGCCACAGGGAACTGTCCTCTCCTGATTTGTTTTACTTTTTCTACTCCAGAGTGCTCAGAAGAACCTGCAAAACAAACCAGGGAGTATCATCATCCATGTCAGTTTGACAGTAAACAGCCTTAATTATTGATATAGCGATACTGTACAGACACAGAACAGTAGCCAGGATATTGGGTTTACACCATCTAAGTGACGAGGAGGCCAAGCTTTCCATATGTTCTCAATATAGGGCTTTCTGGTAGAATGCAACCATGAATTAACACGAGCACATTGAAATAACAGCAAAAGATTGCTTTATTTCACGTATGTTCTGTTCTCCCACACCCTAACAAAACCAGTTTGCCATGTTAATGTTTAGGAATTTCTGTTTACTAGAGGGGAAACAAGCAGCAATGTCATTGGAGTCAAGATTCATTACCATAAAAGAAAGCCATGTCTTGCAATCTGTGCCAACCTGATTGTATTGTTGGCTGCCTTGTTCTGCTTTCACAAACAGGGCTTCATAAAACATAAACCTTCACTTACATATGTTTGAAATATAGATTTCACTGCCGCTTTTGCAAATTGCTGTAGCACAGATGTGTGCAACCTGCAATCTACCGCCTGTAGCTCATCTACCATTGTCAGCAATTAGTTGGGGTCTAGGCAGAAAATGGCCAGCTTCCTTGCTGTCCAGGTCCACCTCCAAAACAGTAAATATTAAATTGGTCCAAACAAATGTGAGCCTACTGTTTGATCTAGGCAGAATGAATAAGAGTTCTAGGCCTATGTGAAACCCTGTGACAATGTATGGGGATGAAAAGAATAAGTGAATGTAAAATTGATTTACAACGTACATTCATTATTTATTTTAGGAAGTTGTCAGGAGAAAGAGGCTGCTCTGATGTCCTTCTGCTTAGGAAAAAAAATTGGAAACCTTTCTCACAATTTTTCTTAAACAGAAGAACACCAGAGCCGCCTTTTTCTTTCTCCTGACAACTTTCTTAACTACTTGGTGGTCAGAATGGTGGGAAACTGGCCAGCAGGTGGCGCTGTTGTAATAAAATGTATTTATTTTAACAGTACATGTATCCCTTAAATCTCCACTTCCTGTGCTCTACACAAAAGGCAAAAGGGCGACCATCCATTGAGCTGCACTTGATTTCTCCTCCCTGGCTGGCTGCTGCTGGACCCTTTAGCTCCCACCTTGTGTTATCTTTAAAGTGCAGGGACATCCGCTTTCTTTGTGGGATCAGGACGCCTTTCCTACTGACAGTCCCAGCGGAGAAGTTTCCTTTCCTCCCTTGTGGCTCAGAGCTGGAAGCAGTGAGACTGACACAGATTAAATGGCGCACAGGACACACACTAGACCACGGTGTGACCTGCCCCTGCCCTGATATTTACATCTGATAAACAGAGTACCATAACCTAGTCATGTTTGGTCTCATCTGAAAGCTAATATTACTTTGAAACCATGACCAGTTTTTAATACTGTTGGTACAACAGGTCTGGGTTCTGTGAGGATGAATATGTTTTTGGTTGTGTTATTTGTGACCTTCCCTTCACCTGTGAGAAGCCTTTGTGTGAACTTTAAGTTCTCCCTCCTTGGACTTTCCCCCCTCTTATCTTATGGCTCTTATCAGCCAGGGCTTGGAGAAGGGCATAATAGTTAAACATGGATGACTCCTGACCTTAGTGAATAGAGGCCTGCTATGTGTCTGATTTAGCTTCTTCATGATACCTTGGCCTGTTTTATTAGCTGTTACAGGCCTGTATCATGACAATAAGTCTTTGATCATTCTAATTAGAAAAAACATTACATAGTATATATATGTATAGGCCCCTAAACACTGCATTTTTGTAAAATGAATAAGGCTCATTTCCAAATACAAGTGCTGCTGCACTAAAATGAACCCAAAATTCACTAAAGGTGCAGGTATCCTGCTCTTCTGCACTGTTGGGATAAGAGCTTGTGTGAATGTTGCCATGAGGGAACCTTAGAGCTACCACCATCCAGAACATGGCTGTAATGCCAGGGGTTCCTACAGCAGACTGCATCAATAGGCACTGCAAACTTGCACCCAAAAAAATCTCAAGCTAATACAGTTTTTATAAGAACCACAGAGGTGATGCTCTCCCCGGTTTTTAGCCAAAACATGTGCCTCATGAATGAGAGTTCATGTAAATGCTGTCACGGACGCCGCCCGGAGCATTTCCAGGAGCTCCGGGCGGCGCGTCTGTCTCCCGTGGCGGCGCATCCAAGATGGCGGCGCCCATGGCCGCCACGTGGTCACGGCGCCGGCCGTGACGCCACTGCGCCGCATCAGACGCTTTTGGCGCCAAATTCAAAAATAAAAGAACGCCGGAGACCCAGGTTCAATGCCCGAGAATAGCTCTACAAAGCTATTGTGTTCCTGGGTCTCTCAGCCTTGCCTGTTACCATTGACTTTCTTGATATTGATTCCTGCCTGTTTCTGGACTTGAACCTTGCTGCCTGCCTGTTTGAACTCTTGCCTGGACTTGACCATTCTACTGGATTTCCCCTGAATTGTACCTTGCCTAGACTCGCTGGATAGGACTTCCTCCTTGATCCTGACTACAACCCCCCGTGGGTGCCAGAGGCCCCCGCTGACAAATGCATTCATTTTGACACATTGGACCAAATTCAGCTAATGCATATGTAAATAATATATATGTATGTGTATTTGTGCTATTCACTTTAGGATGAAGTGTGTTGTGTATACAGAAGCTTACTTTGTAGATATAATATGTAGATAGTCTTTCTTTCTTGAACAGTACTAGCACCCCTAGTGGTCAGAAATAGACAGTGCTGTTGAGTTCTAGAGAAATTGTGGAAATGTCACACAACCCTACGGCCCGCAGATTATACATCAAGGGATACAGTGAAGGGGCCCTAAAATCTAATATTTAATCTATTTAAACATGAGAACCTTAAATGTTGCATTTCTACAGTGCCTAGAGAAAAAGGTTTTGATGGTGGCTTAGGGATAAAGGGGGCCAAATCCTTGTTAAGGTGCATTCTTTAAATGTTGTATTCTCCATCGTTTGCCTAGAATTTAAACTATAATCTGGTTACTGGGATGTAATCAATCTAGCAACAGGGAGCAGTTTGGAAGTCAGAATGGAAAAAGAATAGAAGTCTTGAATAGAAAGCAAGAAAAGTGTGAATTAATTTAAACTGTAGGTTCATGATTAGACAGTTACTTTTCAGCAGGAGTGAAAAAGGTACTACATTACTACCAGTGGGTTGTCAATTTTTCTTGAAAAAAATACCGGCTTTCCTATGTATTTACCTTGTTTTCCTATTAATAACATTGGGATCAATCATCAAAAATACCGGCCAGGTGGCAACCCTAATTGTGGATCCCAAAAGAGATGTGGTTACTGGCAAGTGGGAGGGTTTCATGTTTATCTGGGGTACCTGGGTGTGATTATAAAACTTTTTAATATAAATTGACTGATTGCTGGAGCAGCACTATTAACTGATGTGTTTTGGGGGAAAAAACTACTTTTTTTCCCATGACAGTATCCCTTTAAGGGAAGGAGGGAATCCAAGCTGAACTATAAATCACACATTCCATAAGGAATCTTGGCTTCCAGAAAAAAACACAGGAAAAAGTATCTCACTTAGTACAATTATGGGATCTGTTATCCAGAATATTACAGAGAAAAAGGCAGTTATTTTCCAGATAATGGATCCCATACATGTACACTGATTATAATCAAAGCAGATTAAATAGAAAACATGTTAGTAGGCAAATTATTTAATAAAAAAATACATGGAGATATATAACAGTTCCTTCATTCCAACTGAGCTACTTGAGTCATTGGATATTTGGATACAGTTAAAGAACAAGTAAACGTTTTTTTTTTCTCTCTCTAAATTTGCTCTAAACAGCCCCTCAAATTAATGTACCTTAGTCCCTGCTGCAAGTCTGCTCTGGTTTCTGTGTTATCAGCAGCTTGTTTCACCTTCTTCCTGGTGCAGAGTGAAGCCCAGCCCCTTAGCTTTCTGAGCTGACCTTATATCTTGGACTAGTCCAGGAGATCATTTGCATACTATGACATAGCAGAGAGCAGTGTGTGTAGCAGCTTTTGCTTGGGGAAACTAGCTTACTAATGCACACACTGGCTCCCTCTTCCTCTCTATTGTGGAACAGCAGCAAATGGACTGCTCAGTAAACTAAGGGGCTAGGCTTCACTCTGCACCAGGAAGAAGGGGAAACAAGCTGCTGATAACACAGAAACCAGAGCAGACTTGCAGCAGGGACTAAGGTACATTAATCTGGGGGGCTGTTTAGAGCAAATTTACAGAAAGAAAAAGAAAAACATTTACTTTTCCTTTAAGGGATGTGTTATCCAGAATGTTTGGGACCAGGGGGTTTTCCAGATAAAGGATCTTTCCATAATATGGATCTCCATACTTAAAGTCTACAAAACAAAATAATTTAAGTACTAAATAAACCCAACAGGCTGGTTTTGCTTCCAATTAGGATGAATTATATGTTAGTTGGTCACATGGTAGGTTTCACATAATACAACTGACATCATGAAAAAACTCATGACATCACTGATCACAGTTTAAAAGGATGTATTTTACAGGTATTCATGGCTCTTGTGCTTTAAAGGCAAATGCGTTCCCTTTCACTCAAAAAGTAGACACATTTGGAAAGTCCAATAAATCAGCCATGCCAATTACTCATGTTGTCCCATGTAATCATTAGCTAGGAGATTTTTTTTCCCTAAATCTGTTTCTTTTCTGGCAAACACATCTTGAAGGTGTTATACACCTAGGGGCCAATTTACGAAATTCACACGAATAAATCGAAGTTCGAATGAATTAGTTTGTATTCCGATCGTACGATTTTTTCAGATGGTCGAAAATGCTGATTTCGGCATTCGAATACATTCGAATGATCGAATAGTCGTTCATTCGATCGTTCGATCATCGAATTTTGGCAAAACCTATCTGACTGCCCAATTCGGCAGATAGGACCTACCGAATTGCAATAGAAGCATATGGGAAGCCTCTCCTGATCGAATAGGATTCATACGATCGAAGTTCGTTCGAATCGTACAAATTATTTGAATAATCGAATGATTTATTCGACTGATCGAAGAAATTTTTGACTGATCGAATAAATTTTAATTCGATCGCCGAATGATCGGATATCAAATAAAAGGTAGCCTAAAACTATTCGATTAGCATTAGACGTTCGAATTATAATCGAATTTGGTCGAGCAAATTTTTGGGAATAATAGTAAATTTGCCCCCTACAGTCAATATTTATACACCTTCACTGGAAAGAACATACTGTGAAATTTGCCCTTTATTGGCAAATTATTGGTACTGAAAATCTGGGCATAAGGTTAACTCTTTATGATTGAGTCGATGCCAAGAATTATATTTATTGGAGGTTTTTGGTTTGTTATTTTTATTACCTATATAGACCTAATTTCAGTTTTAAATGCATACTGGTTTGCTTCCAGTATCACAGAGATTAGTTGGGAGAACAGGTTTACCTTTCCACAGCCACTACCCATGTTGGCCACTATGGTAGTCGCTTTTGCCAGCAGGAGCAGAAGCTGAACATAGGGGGCAGGGTGACAAGGGAGCAGACCAGTGATGTTGGGGGCAAGGTCACCGCTGGATGCAACTTTTTCAGGTTTTACAACTTACAAGACTAGACAGGAGGCTTTACATCTGAAAGCCCCTTGAAAACCAGGCTTTCCCATTAAAAACCAAATAGGTCACCTAACATCCACATACATCAAGGTCCTTGACATGACACGAGTGTTGTGTTTGGTAGCCGAGGATGAGTATAACAATGCTTTATTAGCAGGTCATGCAGCCATTACATAACAGCAGTAAGTCCTACTTTCACTTTCAAGCTGTACAGAAAGTCCTGTGTATGCACAGTGCCACCTGCAGGCCATTTGTATAAACACCACATATTCCCCCTATAGTAGGAAAACATTTGGACAAATATATAAACAGTAACATTTAAACTATATGTATCTTAAAGCAATATATACATTCTTCACATGACATAGTCCTTGGTCCATGCAGGTAGTTTCCTGATTCTCTCAGTATGCCTTATAGATTCACTTTATTCTGCCCTATTGCAGTTGGCATTAGGAGTAGGGAAATGTCCTTCATCAAATGGAACATCTCCAAAGTCATATCTAGCAGGAGCAAGACGACTTGCATTCCATATGCGTCCATCAGACAGTTCATATGTGTATGGTCCTCGCTGGTGTCTCACTTCAAGTCGAGTGCTTACATATTTCGGGCAATGTCATGGAAATACCAAATTTCATGATTGCATTTTAATGAACATGGTCATGAAGATGGTTAAACTAGGGCTGCAGAAAACCCATTATTTTTGAATGCACACATCAGTCAACTAAGTACCACACTACAGTTGGTTGAGTGGATGTGTAAGGATTTTAAACATGATTGGTATCCATTATTTTCATGTTTATGATCTCACTGAAGTAGGAATGAGGAATTATTATTTTCAAATCTCATGAATGTGTCAATGTGATTCGTTGACAATATATTCTCTAAGGCCATCCATAAATGATGTGTAGATTGTCTTTAGGATGTTGTTTTTGTTCTCTACAAGGCTTTCAGCTTTTATTTTTGAATCCATAAGTTTGCCTTTAATTTTCACTGGAAAATATGCAATAATTATAGCAGACAATAATATTGAACTAAAACAAATGGCAAAAAAAGTTTGGATGAATAGTGGCAGCTTATGTGAGACAAATTAGAACTTTATCATTTAGCAAACATGGGCATAATTATGGCACTTGCAGAGTCCTGCGCGGGTCAATTTTTTGGAACCCGTACCCGCAATCCGCAACCCGGACCTGCGACCCGCATTCTTACCCGCTTGGACCCGTGACCCGACCCGTACCCGCAACCCAAGATCCGCAACCTGGACCCGCGACCCGCTGACCATCAAGAATCAGGAAGTGCTGTCAATGTGAACTGGATGTGACATCATCAGAAGTAGAAATGCTGAGAAAAAGGAGTAAAAATCGCTATAGCGAGGATCCGCGACCCGACCCTCAACCCGCCAAACTGCAGAACCACCGGCCCGCTTCTATACCGGCACCCAGAAATTCTACGAGCAATCCGCAGGGTACCGCGGGATTTTGCGGGTACCCGACCCGCTGCAGGACTCTAACTTGCAGTGATAATTGACGATAATTTATAGACAAGCAAATTGTCGCCCCTGAGTCAAGTCAAGTGTAATCTATCTAAACCTAAACAATGGACCCTTACCAGTTCTCTAACCCATCTTTTACAGTCCTGGATGTTGGGGCAAGAAGTATAAAACAGGAACTCTTTATAAAACATTAATGTGCCAATGAAACTGGAAAAACAACTTAGCAAATCAAATCAACGCTGAGTGCCTTCACGTGCTACTCGTCAGAGAAACAAAATTGTTCCCTCTCCCCAGTTGGCGTAACGATACAAAAGATAACCCAATGAGATACTCTGGCATTATATTGAAGACAACATATGAAGACTGTTTTCTGCTGGGTTAGGAATGTATTTATGTTCCCATTCATTGCAAATGTATTTCCTATTTTCTTGGCTGCAACTATGACGGATGTTGGGAAATTGCTTTTTTGGATGCGTTGCCAAAAAGTTTGTTTTTTTTAAAGACCTATCGTTCTGAGTTAAATTTTGCAGCCTATGAACAGAGGGTCAAAGGAAATTGTTTAAGACAGGTGAAAAGGGCTTTGGTCCACAATGAAAGCAAAGCAAGAATGGGGGAATTGTATGTTTATTTAGCTTGTGTTAGCCCTTGTAAACAGTGGAGTTTCTGATTTCAAAAATAACCTTAAGTCCCATCTCATTGCAATCAAATCCTAATGAAATCCGGCAACCCAATGAAGTCCAACATGAATGTCATTAAGGGTACATTGCCATGGTCAGTTTAACTAAACCCGTGGTGGATACTCAGAGGTTCCAACATGAAGAGCCTTGTGTTGGACCCTATGATGTCGGTCTCTGTGGGAGTGGACATCATCAACAGAAACATTTGGTCTTGATCAGTCATAGTCACAGACGGATCTGCCAAAATATGTGCACTTAGCTGGCAGCAATTAACTGCTATAATTAATTTTTTTGTCCAACAGCCGGAATGCCGATAAGTGACAAAACTGCAATGTACCAGGTTCTTACTTATATGAATGCAAAAAAGCTCCATATGTTGTGAACACCCAGAATAATTATCCACAGCTCTACTGAATCTAGAATGGCTTCTAATGCATAAAGCTAAAATTAATTTCAGAGGTCTTCATCTGTATGTTGTGTTCCCAGATCCCTCTGTTCAGATATTTGGATGCCAATAGTCTGGGACACCGCAGGTACCTGTTCCCTATGCAAAGCCCAACCACAATGTCCTGTAAAATCTGAGATAATGACATCTCTTTGTAAAATATTCTGCAGAATATCTTGCCTACAAATAATATGTCATTAATACATATTTCCATGCCCCTGTTGGCTAATGAATCTCACGTGAGTCCAGTGGCGTAACTACCAGGGGTGCAGAGGGAGCAATTGCACCAGGGCCCCCACCCCCTTGGGGCCCATTGGAGCCATGATAATGGTTATGGCAGGCGGTTATCTAGGGGGAGATTTTACAGCACACATGTCATCAACACTCCAGCATAGGATTTATAGAGGTAAGGGCCCATCAGGGGGGCCCAGGTGCCCATCCTGTACTGGGGCCCACCAGGGAGTAGTTACACCACTGCATGAGTCTTACATGGGTCCAAGTAGGACTTTTTCGTCAAAACCCCTTTGAAGGCCCAACCTTTAGTCAAGGCCCCCTTTACCCACAACAAGGTTACATATATAGGAAATGATGTATTAGTCATTCAACCATAGTTCCATGAGTATTTAGGATAGCAAAATAACTTTTGCACCTCAAAACTTACTGTAACTGACTTTTTAAGCTGGGCTGTTAGGTGTATCTTAAATGTCAAATAAGCCTTGCCCACAAAGCTCACCTTAAGCAGGCCAGGATTTGTGGAAAGAATACAAAGACTGGGCCTAAGGTGGCAGAATTTTAGGGGTGGCAGAATTTTAGGGGTGATGTGTCTTCCAGTCTCTTTGCAATGGGTCCAGAAGCACGAGGGGTATGCAGGATATTTACTTGATCTATAAATAATCAGCACCAATCCCTGTGCTCCAGACCCAACACTATAAAACTTGTACATGCAGGTGTCTATATGAAAGGGAAGGCAGAAAGGGGTATAGGGGGACAACAACTAGTTCTGGTCTAGGGGTGCCCTATTTATAAATAAGGCCCTGTCTAGCATATCTTCAGACTGAGACCCTATCACCAGTGCTTTAAGTCTCACAAGGGTGCAGCCTCACAATTTTGGAACCACTAGAAAAGGGGGAATGCCCTTGGCCCCATACCTAGTAGGGTTGAATGGCAGTTTAAGTAGACCAGAACAGTGGCTATAAAAGTCAAATCCCCCTTGTTGAGGACCCACTTAATTCATTTAAGAAGTGCAGATATTGGTGCATCCGTCATCCAGTCAAAGTTTGGCGTATATCTTGCAGTCTATCTAAACAACAAATATTAGTTTTACACCAAATTTCACCCAAGCTTCAAGCTGTTCTTCAATTGTATCTCAGAGATACAGTGGTAATTACTCACATCAACTGGCCTCCAGACTTAGTCCCGCTGGCACTGCTCCAAGTTACCCAGATGGAGTCAGTTCTACAGTTTGGGGACTGTTGGACTAAAGCAGGGCTCCCCAACCTTTTTTTTTTTTACATATGAGGAACATTAAGGGTCCTATTTATTATGCTGTGGAAATAGATCACCAGAAAGATGTAGAAGGAGTGTGGGAGCAACACAAGCATGAAAAATGTTCTTGGGTGGTGCAAATCAAGTGCTGTGATTTGCTATTTGGTAGCCCCTATTTGGACTGACAGCCTACAGGAGGCTCTGTTTGGCAATACACCTGATTTCTATGCAATTAAAACTTTCCTCCAAGCCTGAAATTCATAATAATCACCTGCTTTGAGGCCACTGGGGGCAACATCCAAGGGGTTAGTGAGTAACATGTTACTCATGAGCCACTGGTTGGGGATCACTGGACTAGAGGATAGAAGGATGTTAAAGCTGATGGCAGAAGAAGATGGCAATCAGTGTTTCTGTTATTAAAGCCCATGGCTTTCCTAATCTGACAAATGTTATGCACAGATTGTTTTGCCCCTGACCCCCCTACTGGGCCCTGAACATAGAAATCCACATTATTTCTGTACTGCTTCAGAGCCCAGACTGGCTTTCCATGCCTGCTCTTTCATTAAATAGAGTCTGTCTCCTCATTAACCCCAGCTGGTATTACATGCTCTGGCTTTGGTGAATGTCACCCCATGTTTCACCTTAACAAGTGCCATTTTCAGTTGGCATTTTGGACTTTGCACCTCCCTAGAACAGGAACAGTGTTCACACATGGGAAATCAGAGGCTGTCAGCTGGAATTTGAAAGCCTATACATAAACACAAGATTTTCTGTATCCCTCTCACAGATGCCTTTTCTTCATAAACTCCTCTCTCGCTCGGCAGACATTGCATACAAATGGTGTTGATATAATCCCGGCAGAGAACCTAAAACATATGCTCGGAGCTCCCACCTGGAATCTTAATAACCAGTGTGCGTTGCTGACAGTTTAATAATGTGACAAAGTTCAGCTCAAACGATGTCCTGAGCACATTGGGCCTAACGTGGAGGTTTCTAACTGCAGTCAAACATAAACGTCAGACACATGATTGTTCGTACAGTGCCACAGCCTCCACAAAAAGGCCACATGCCACCATTAAGATGTTATATTAAGTGGCATCACCATGAAAACCTCTTAAGGAGAACATTCGTCTTGATTATTATTCTATCAAGGCATTTTTTTATCTATCCCTTTTTTACTGTACTGACCAAAACCACACATATGTGCATCAGTACAGGGCATAAATCATTCAGTTAGGTCGGCTGTTAATGGACACATCATTCTAGTTTTGCTCTACGAATGATTATTGTTTCCCCACTGAATGTTGTTGCCCAACACAGCTGAATTGTTGGCTCTGGAGGTTCTTTTCCCTGACTTATTAGCTGATTAGGGTGAACATGTGATTGTGGAGCCTCTAGGAAATGAATCTTTTAAGATTAGCTGCGTAGCTAAAAATCACCAGCAAGTAGATAGACAACTGATAGATTGGTACATAGATATAAACTGAAAGATAGATAGAGGGATATAAAGAGAAATAGATAGATAGATAGATAGATGATAGATAGATAGATAAAGAGAGAGAGACAGACAGATAGATAGATAGATAGATAGATAGATAGATAGATAGATAGATAGACCGATATTAGATAGACAGATGATAGATAGAAAGAAAGAAAGAAAGATATTAAATAGATATTAGATATATCAATATTAGATAGATATTATTATTATTATTAATAACATGTATTTCTATATGACTATGAAGATTCTCATTCATCCAGGTCATGGTATATATATCAAAAGTAATTCAAAGCAAATGGACTTGCTGAGATATTTTAATGAAGACATTTCACTGTTCATCCGAGCAGCTTCTTCAGGTGTATGTAGCAGAGGCGGGGGCCTTCGACACCACCTGTCTGCTACATACAATGCTGTTCTCGCATCTGTTCCCCGGCGGTTTCAGAACTCTTGACACATCCATTCATGCAACTCTCACAAGTAACACCTGAGTCTAGGAGTTGCATGACACATTGGTTATTCTACACGTTTTTTTCAGTCAGCACCCTCACCTCCGATATCTTTAATGTGATGCCAGTCCAGCGGGATCCCACTTGGCCCATTTAATCCATGGAGTAGAACGATTGACAGCACCAACCAGAAATGGATTTTCTCAAAAAATGCCTTTATTGAGACATGGGTCTCTGACCCCAACACTCGGCAACGTTTCAGACCCTTCTCGGTCTTTTATCATTGGTTATTCTATCACTGTAACTACACAGAATCAACACCTCTGTGAATTTCAGACGTCACCTCTGTGAAGCGTTGCAGTGTACCATTGTGATTGGATTGTTGGAAGAGTCTATATGCCGAGAACTCCCCTACACCAGATGAGCAGTGAAACGTCTTCATTAAAATATCTCAGCAAGTCCAGTTGCTTTGAGTTACTTCTGATAAATATGTATTTCTATAGTGCCAACATATTTTGATTGATTGATTAACTGAGATAGTCTGATAGAAAACTGTTCTCCTCTTTGTTTTTTGTCCAATGAATAACAATTTAGATAAAGATAATACAGATAGACGGATAAGGATAAATGGTAGTGATTTGCAGGTTGACCCAAAAAATGTGTGACCCACGGGGTTGACTACTGGTTAGGCAGGTTTGGGTTGACATTTGGTGAACCAGTGTGGGTTAGGGTTGGGCAAGTGTTAATGTTTTCTGTGTTATGATCAGGTTGAGTTTTATGTGACACGAATATGACTAATAGATGGTCAGTGGTGCTGTAAAATATCCGGCAACCATGTAGAGATTCATATCTGCAGGGAGGACTAGTTTTTTGACTGTACAGTTTTATATTATATTGGGGATGAGTGTCATTTTTAGTTAATAAAGTAAAAATGGGATTTTATTTTTGCCTTTACACCCTCTTGTTTCTAATGTTTCCATCTCCAGCTGCGGGAACAAAGATTATGGAGCCAGATTTAAACAGATAAACTGGGATTCTATTTGGGGGTTCTGCAGAGTTGGAGAAAGTTTGTATTAAACAATAGAAAAACTATAAAATCCACATTAGATTACATGACAACACAGAACTCAGTGCAGTCTGTATATTCTGATTATTAATCAGTCTTGCTGTATCGGCTTCTGGCAGATATTATTTGATCATTTATGACGATCCCTAAGCTTAGCCCAGATCACACGGAGCATGTGCACAGTCTTGGTCTTGCAAAGATGTATAACAAAGTTATAAGATGACAGCCCCCTGTGGCCAACTTTGAAAGCATAAATCATTTGTTTGATTAGGCTTGTGGTGCAGTAAGTTCATGTTTATGTTTAGTATACAAAATACAGCATTTCTAGCCTTGTTCTATTTTACACTTTAGTCTTTTAGCCTTTTAAAAAAAAAAAAGAAAAGTGCATTGCCCTATGGCACATTTCTACTGCCTGGGTACATTAAAAGGATAAACTCGACACATGAACAATAAAGTTATTATTATTAGATAAATATTTATTATAAAATATGTACAGATAAATAAATATATATATATATAAATACAGAAAAAAGCTGTAGTTCAAGTCCTTGGAGTGCGCATACAATTAATGTAAAAACGCACTAGACTAGTGTCATTTAGTTTTTCATCTTCCAAAGTCCCTCTTTGTCGCCACTATTTTCAGTTGTAAGTTCCAGCCTGTAAGGGTGCCTGCTAATTAGTGATGGGCGAATTTATTCGCCTAGGT
>CM044440.1:129323345-129343988 GCA_024363595.1 Xenopus borealis | reverse complement strand
TACTAAAAGTTAACTCAAAGGTGAACAACCCCTTTAACTCTTATTGGTGCGCAATGTTTTGCTCTTTACATTCCCCCCATAGTGAACATTACATTTTAACAGAATAGATAACATGTAGAGTGCCCTTCAGTGCTAAAATTCCTCCCCCCTCCCCCCAAGGCCTACCTCCCCCACTTGGCAAATGCCCCTAAGTTGCTACTTACCCCTCGGGGCAGGTCCTGTCCACGGAGTTCGCAGACGCCATCTTCTCCCGTGCGGTCAGCAGTAGAGCTGAACCGGCAAATGCCTCCTACTGCGCATGCGCCAGAAGACGCCGATGGATCCAGGAAGAAGACCGAATGGGAGAAGATGGCGCCTGTGAACTCTGTGGACAGGACCTGCGCTGAGGGGTAAGTAGCAACTCAGGGGCATTTGCCCGGGGGATGGGGGTTAAGCCGGTGGGGAGGAAGGGGGGTTTGGGATCAGTGTGAGGAAATGACTATGTTAACTAGGGTTGCCACCTGTCCGGTGACCTCGACAGCCTATTTTTTTTTTTGTGAAGGAGTGTTCTGGTCAAAACTAGGTGCACAGTTTTACATATTATGAAAACCGGGTAGAATTTCCTCAGATTTGCACGGTTATTGGCCATGTCATAGCCCTGATGTCACAGTCCCGCACCTGCATGTCACAGTCCCACTCATCAGTCATGGCCCCGCCCCGCTACATCATGGTCCCACCTCCCCCCTGAAGTTTGCTGGGGGAAATGGTGGCAACCCTAATGCTAGCCTAGATTAATGGCACAAGGAGTGTCAGCTCCGCCGCTCTCAGTCTGCGGTTGCTTTTGCAGTCTGACAGAAGCAGATCCGCCCCATGACCCGCTCCCTTGATCTGCACTGAAAAGTAAAACGGAAACTGCAACAGCAAACAGAAAATACATATTAAATGTATAAAATCATGAAGGTATACTGCCCCTTTAATGCAATTTAGCGCCTGACTGTACAGGACAGGGGATTGGGTATATAGTTGGCGGGAGGAGTAAATTGATTCTATTGTAGTTTCCGCTCAATACGTATCATGTTTAGCGGCAATATTTTACAAGGCGTATATGATAACGCTGGCTCCCATGAATAATAAAAATGTTACTAAATATAATTGACTGTCGTTGCAGATCTGCAGCCCGGGCAACCACGGGGCTCTCTTGACCATGCTGGCCACGGCCGGTGTTTTCACAGACTATTTTGGGATCATTTTTACCATGTGATACATGTGATATTCCAGTGGTATAATCCCGGCAGGGTGAAGATGTGTTAGTTCTGTGTTAGTTGTAGGGTTCTCTCAGGGGCCGTTCCCTGCACTCTCACCATATAACTCAATTACAAATAGAAAACAAAAGGGAACAGTTGGGAATGTACCACAAAGGCCTGGGCGTAGGGTGGCAGGATTTTAAAGGTGAAATGCCTCCCAGCTGCACCTAGGGTTGCCACCTTTTTACAAATTACTTACCGGCCGGCGGGGGGGCGGGACCAAAAGGGGCGGGCCGTGACGTAAAAGGGGCAGGTCGTGACGCAAAGGGGGCAGGCAGTGACGCAAAAAGGGCGGAGCCACTGCAGCGATTGACTGAAGACGCGAAAAAGGTACGTTTTTTTTGGATTTCAGGCAAGGCAAGGGCCTTTTTAAGGGGTATTACAAATTTACCGGCAGCTACATTGCCGGTAAATTTGTAATACCGGCCCCGGCCTTGGCTGGTGTTTTACCGGCTAGGCCGGTAAAATACTGACTGGGTGGCAACCCTAGCTGCACCACATTGATTCCCACTCATTGGGGGCGAGAGCCACGAGCCGATCCCCGAAGGGAGGGGGTGACGGCTACAAGTGATTGGAAGGAGCCAGGTTTAATCACACCTCCCAACATTTTGGAAATGAAAAGAGGGACCCCCCTAATTACCATGTTCATTTTACAAAATTTGTCAGGTTATGAACATAGGAATTTGGAACATATTTCTGTGATTGTTTTCCAGTTTTTCCAGTTTTGCTAATGAAGGTGAATTGCCCTTTAAAGGAGAACCAAACCTGTAAGGAAAATAAAACCCTCCCCCAGGAGGGGGTTGAGGGAGGGGACTCTACACTGGGGAGGGGGGAAGGTTACAGGTTTGGTTCTCCTTTAGGCTTTGAATCTAAGTTTTCCCAAGGGACCTGTTATCTTATATTGTTACAATTAGAAAAGTATCTTATCCGCTGTTGTGGGCTCTCTGCTCAAAATCCAGTTAAGTTAGAAACTCTGTTTCTTTTTATGGCTGTTCAGTGCAGAGAAAAATGGGACTTTCCAGTACAAATCTTCAACCTTACTACAGGATTAGACACGAACTGTCCTTAGTAGATGGCTATGTTGTCCGCGGAGCTCACCGTTTATTGGTTCCAGAAACCTTGAGAGAAAAGCTCATACAACTTGCACATGAGAGTCATCAAGGAATTGTACGTACAAAACAAAGACTGCGAGAAATGTACTGGTGGCCAGCAATGGATGCTGATGTGGTAACTGCCATTCATTCTTGTGTTACTTGTCAGAATCATGACAAAACAGCTATCACACATACACCTCCACTTCAGCCAGTACCATTCCCTGATACAGCATGGGAAAAACTTGCTATTGATATTGTGGGTCCTTTTGCAGATATAGACTGCAGATTTGCTATAACCTTGATAGACTATTAAAGTAAATGGCCAGAAATTGCATTTGTTTCTCATGTAACATCAGCTGCAGTAATAACATTTCTGTCTACAGTCTTCAGCAGGGAAGGAAATCCAAAGGAGTTAATATCAGACAACGGACCACAGTTTGTCTCATATGAGTTTGAATCCTTTCTGAGAGAGAGGAATATTGTGCATAGGAAATCTTCAGTGTATTACCCACAAGCAAATGGAGAAATCGAGCGATTCAACAGAAGTCTGAAAGAAGCACTACAGACAGCAAATCTTACTGGGAAATATTGGAAAGTATTTACAACAGAGTTCCTGCATAACTACAGAGCAACATGCCATGCAACAACCCAATCATCTCCAGCTGAATTATTACATGGCAGACAGATGCGCACTAAGTTACATGATGCAGACGTCAAACTTCCACCAAAGACTATTCCTACAAAATCATCTACTGCTGACATTGTGAAACATCACCAAGCCAAATGCAAGGCTTATACTGACAGAAAACGTGGTGCAAGAGAAGTGCACTTTCAGCCTGGATCTTTAGTCAGAATTAAGAAACCAGGAATACTGAAACAAGGACAATCTAAATTTACTACACCACTTGAAGTGAGACGCCAGCGAGGACCATACACATATGAACTGTCTGATGGACGCATATGGAATGCAAGTCGTCTTGCTCCTGCTAGATATGACTTTGGAGATGTTCCATTTGATAATTCTTGTCTATCAAAACACAAAAGATCCGTTATCCTGAAACCCAGTATCCAGAAAGCTCCGAATTACAGAATGACCATCTCCCATAAATGCCATTATAATCAAATAATCCAAATTTCCTTTTTCTGAGTAATAATAAAACAGTAGCTTGTACTTGATCCCAACTTAGATATAATTAATCCTTATTGGAAGCAAAACCAGCCTATTGGCTTTATTTCATGTTTACATGATTTTCTAGTAGTCTGAAAGTGTGAAGATCCAAATTATAGAAAGATTCATTATCCGTAAAACCCCTGGTCCCGAGCATTCTGGATAACATACCTGTAGACTAAACTGCATTCCAAGCTGTATGCATCTAAACAAGCAGCCAATCAGCAGCCTATAATGGACTATTCTATGCTAATTTCCTATGCCCCTACTAACTATATGCACTGCTCCACTAACACAAGATTCTCTGCCAAAATATTGGGGAAATGGCTACAGCACACAAAGTATTTAATCACTATGGACAGTCACAATTTCTGAAATTGTCAGATATTCAATATAATGCTATACATATACTGTATATACGCTATACATGTATGGGACCTGTTATCCAGAATGCTCGGGAGGTGAGATTTTCCAGATAAGGGATATCCATATTTTGTAAATGAAATGTTAATAGTGATGTTCTCAGACAATTTGAAATTGGTTTTAATTTTTTTTATTATTTAAGGTTTTTGAGTTATTTGGCTTTTTATTCAGCAGCTCTCCAGTTTGCAATTTCAGCAATCTGGTTGCTAGGGTCCTAATTCCCCTAGCAACCATGCATTGATTTGAATAAGAGACTGGAATATGAATAGGAGAGGGACTGAATAGAATGATAAGTAATAAAAAGTAGCAATAACAATACATTTGTAGCCTTACAGAGCATTTGTTTTTTAGACGGGGTCAGTGACCCCCATTTGAAAGTTGGAAAGAGTCAGAAGAAAAAGGCAAATCATTAAATATATGTAATGAAGACCAATTGAAAAGCTGCCCAGAATTGCCGATTCTATAGCATACTAAAAGTTCACTTGAAGGTGAACGTCCCCATTAAATAAACACAATAAGATTGTAATGCCTCAAATAGGGATACATATAATATAATATTATTAATAATAACATAATAAATATTATTAATTATATGAAGATCAAATACAAGGTAAGAAAAACAATTTTAAAAATGTGAACTATTTAATTAAAGTGAAGTAGTGAATTTATTCGCCAGCCACGAATTCGCTAGCGTCCGTTTTGACGATGCGACCATTTTTGACGCCAACGACAATTTGCTGTGCGCCCATTGACTAAAGTGTGGTAAATTGTCGCCGACGTCAAAAGTCCAGTTTCGCACATTTTTCGCCATTTTTGGTGAAGTGAATGAGGACTAATTTGGCCATCACTAAAATGAAGTGTATGGGTGGCGGCTTTCTGGATAGCAGATTTCCAGATAATTGATCCCATGCCTATATATATATATATATATATAGAGAGAGAGAGAGAGAGAGCTGTTTCAGGCCAAGGACCCTTTTTCAATTTATCGAATTAAAATCTGACAAAATCGAACGTCGAATTTGGTGGATTTTAGCGCTATTCAATTTTTTGATAAAATTGTACGACCAATTTTACAAAAAAAAAAACGTAAATTTTCGTTCGATTGTTCGAAAAAAAAAATTGGAACGATCGAAAGCATTCGATCGTACGATACGTATTCGAACATGAAACTTAAAGAAAAGCCTATGGGGGATTCGAATTTTACAAATTCGATGGTCGAATTGGGCTAATTTGCATGTTCAAAAATTCGAGGAATCGAAAATTTTCAACCCGATCAAATTTCGAATCCTTCACACGAATTTTGGTAAATCTGCCCCTTAAGATATGAAGACCCAAATTATGGAAAGATCCATTATCTGGGAAACCCCAAGTCCCAAGCGTTCTGTATAACAGATCCCATACCTGTACTTGATCCCAACTAAGATATAATTAATCCTTATTGGAAGCAAAACCAGCCTATTGGGTTTATTTCATGTTTATATGATTTTCTAGTAGACTTAAGGTATGAAGATCCAAATTATGGAAGGATCTGTTATCTAGAAAAACCCAGGTCCACAGCATTCTGGATAACAGGTCCCATATATGTACCTTGTAGTTGATCCCAACTAAGATATAATTAATACTTATTGGAAGCAAAAACAGACTATTGGGTTTATTTCATGTTTATATGATTTTCTAGTAGACTTAAGGAATGAAGATCCAAATTACGGAAAGATCCGTTATCCGGCAAACGCCAGGTCTCGAGCATTCTATATAACAGGTCCCATACCTGTATAGGCAAAAAGGAAAAAAGGATATATATATATATATATATATATATATATATATAGTCTGAGTTGCACAGGATAATGGCCCCAAACCTGCTTTTTCATACCCCATAATGAGAATGACCTGTATAGTAATATAAACAGCCCCCAACACTTGATGGGTGATGTAGATATTTTATAAATAGAATATATGTTCCTTGTACAGTACAGAGTAAGAGGCATATCTCATTATACACTCTGAGCCCTCCTGTATCTGTTTTCCTACACTGGGGCGGGAGCTGTCATATTGCTTGCCTCAGCACAGCTATAGTTTTCAATCCAACAGCAGGTTTAATGGTCATCGATATATCTCATATTGTATATACTGTATCTTATAAATATAATATATATTCTCATATACTCTATATATATATATATATGCCCGGAGTGACTGCCACATTAGCAAAGCAAGTTGTACAGCAGCTCCCGCATCTGTGTTTTAAAGGAAAAGTAAATGTTTTTCTTTTTCTTTCTGTAAATTTGCTCTAAACAGCCCCCAGATTAATGTACCTTAGTCCCTGCTGCAAGTCTGCTCTGGTTTCTGTGTTATCAGCAGCTTCTTTCCCCTTCTTCCTGGTGCAGAGTGAAGCCCAGCCCCTTAGTTTACTGAGCAGTCCATTTGCTGCTGTTCCACAATAGAGAGGAAGAGGGAGCCAGTGTTTCATTAGTAAGCTAGTTTCCCCAAGCAAAAGGTGCTACACACACTGCTCTCTGCTATGTCACATTATGCAAATGATCTCCTGGACTAGTCCAAGATATAAGGTCAGCTCAGAAAGCTAAGGGGCGGGGCTTCACTCTGCACCAGGAAGAAGGTGAAACAAGCTGCTGATAACACAGAAACCAGAGCAGACTTGCAGCAGGGACTAAGGTACATTAATTTGAGGGGCTGTTTAGAGCAAATTTACAGATAGAAAAAACAAACGTTTACTTGTTCTTTAAGGCAAAACACTAAGGGTTTTGTAAGGTCAGTAAATGAATCCATCATACAGGCATGGGATCCGTTAACTGAAAACCCTTTATCCAGAAAGCTGTGGTGTAAGGGAAGGCTTCACTTTAAATAATGAATTTAAATAATTAAACAATGCACATTTTCCTTTTTTTGTCTAATAAAATAATAATAAAACAGTAGCTTGTACTTGAGCCCAACTAAGATATAATTAATCCTTATTGGAAGCAAAACCAGCCTATTGGGTTTATTTCATGTTTATATGATTTTCTAGTAGACTTAAGGTATGAAGATCCGAATTATGGAAAGATCCATTATCCAGAAAACCCCATTCTGGATAACAGGTCCCATACCTGTAATAATAAAACAGTAGATTGTACTTGATCCCAACTAAAATATAATTAATCCTTATTGGAAGCAAAACCAGCCTATTGGCTTTATTTCATGTTTATATGATTTTCTAGTAGACTTAAGGTATGAAGATCCAAATTACAGAAAGATCAGTTATCCACAAAATCCAACGTTCCGAGTATTCCAGCTAATGTTTCCATTTAATTAGAATTAACCACTTCATTCCCAGGCTCTAGAGATGTGCAGCAGGATCAAGTAAGTGGTTCTCAATCTTCCTAATGCTGCGCCCCTTTAATACAGTTCCTCATGTTGAGGTGACCCCCCCAACCATAAAAACATAAAAATATTTTCGTTGCCAGCCCAGAGCGGATTGTTAGCAAAGTGGCTGCATAAATATAGAAAGTTGTAGTGCAACTGGCTTCCCTACACAGGTTACTGAACTACAACTCCCAGCACCAACACCCAGAGAGCTACAACCTTAGCCCAGGGCTAGTGGGGAGAGAGAGATGAACCTGCTCTAAGTGATCCCTGTGAAATGGTCATTAGACCCCCAAAGGGCTCCCGAACACCCAGGTTGAGAACGACTGAAGTAAGGGATAGTGTAGACTGACTTTTATATGCCAAGTTACGGAAAGATCCCTTATCAGGAAACCCCCAGATCCCGAGCATTCTGGATAACAGGTCCCATACCATATTATGAGATCACTGTAAGGAAAGGGATAAGAAACACTGTTTAGGCTAATGTTTC
Organism: Xenopus borealis; assembly: GCA_024363595.1. Classification (NCBI taxonomy): domain Eukaryota; kingdom Metazoa; phylum Chordata; class Amphibia; order Anura; family Pipidae; genus Xenopus; species Xenopus borealis. Next base: position 129,336,170 of record CM044440.1, on the reverse strand, counting down.
CATATAATTGGAGTTAACCCCTTCATTCCCAGGCTGCAGAGATGTGCAGCAGGATCAAGTAAGGGACAGTTTAGACTGACTGTTATATGACAGTTGCACTCATTATTACCCGCTGTATCAGACTGCTCATCCCTCTCTTATACCCACCTCTGCCTACAGCTGCCAGCTGGCACCCACCTACCTTAACAAAAAGTTCTATGTCCGGATCCCGTTCCTCCCCGTTGGTGGGAGCAGAGTCTGTCATTGTTGCGATTGGTCTGAGTTAACAGTGTGACAATATCCCAAAGTGGCCGGTGCAGTTGATCAGCCTCACAAAGTGCACCCTATAAAGGAGTCCCTGGAGTTAAGGTAGCACCCTTCATCCTACTGGGAGAGCGGGAAGGTGTCATTCCCTGTGTTGCACTCTCTCAGAGACAGCAGAGTCCTCCCTTGAGCTGGATCCTTATGTCACAGACACTGACAGCCTGAAATAGCCCAGCGTTGAAGGCAGGGGGCGGGATTAGATGACAGGGGATGGGCCAATGACAGAGTGACAGAGGTCCAATCCTATGAATGTTTGGCTTGCACTCAACTGTCACAGGGCTCTGCCGCTGCGTTCAAGGGGATCTCCACCCAAAAAAAAAAAAAAAACAGTTTTTCGCCCGACGACAGAAAATATAATTCTAAGCAACTTTCCAATAAACGTTCATTAAGTTATTTCTTGACAGCAACTGAGAACAGAGTGTGCTTGTCCCTTTCTGTTCTGGGGTTCTGACTCTTGAAACCAAGTAGCAGCAGTCACTTCTATGTCGGAAATCAGCCTCTGCTACAGTGTTTCACGAGTCAGAACCAGCAGTGCAGGGAATATAAACACCGCCAGGCAGATGCGACTTACAAAAACAAAACGGTGCAACCCCTGATTTTAAATTTTACATCATTTTCTTGTCCCACTTATATATTATAAATAATGCATTTACCTGATTTAAATTTAACATTTTTCCTGGATTTTGCACCAGTTTTTGGGGGAGGGGGGGTTCTACTGTGCAATGACAATGAACATTAAAGGGAGGTGATCACTTTTAAATTAACTGTTAGTATGATGTAGAGAGGGATATTTGCAATCGGTTTTCATTTTTTATGTTTTTTCAGCTTTTTATTCAGCAGCTCTCCAGCTTACAATTTCAGCCGTCTGGTTGCTAGGGTCCAAATCACCCTAGTAACCATGCATTTTTCTGAGTAGGAGACTGGAATATGAATAGAACAGAAATATAAGTAATAAAAAGTCGCAATAACAATACATTTGTTACCTTACAGAGCATTTGTTTTCTTAGATGGGGTCAGTGACCCCCCCATTTGGAAAAGAGTCAGCAAAAAAAAAGGGCAAATGATTAAACAACTTTGAAAACTAATTAACAAAAGCTTCTTAGAATTAAGGATTGTATTACACACTAAGGGGCAGATTTACTAACTAATTCGAATTCAACCGTGCGAATAGTTGGGGAAGTAAAATCCTTCAAATTCAAATATCGAATTTGAAGGATTTGAGCAAAATTTGATTGGTCGAACGATTTTTTTTTTTTTTTAACGATTTTTTTATTCGGTCAAAAAATAATGAAACCCAATTCGGTAGCTTCAATCTGGCGAACTAGGCAGTCGGATAAAAATTTAAAGGGGAAGTAATTCGACTGTCGAATATTCGAATGGGTTTTTATTCGAATCGCTCGATTCGATCGAATTTTCAAAATTCACTGGTCGAAGGGGTCTTCAAAAACACTCGAAATTTCGAATCTTTTTGAAAATTCGATCGAACTTCGAATCCTTCATGGGAATTTAGTAAATCTGCCCCTAAAAATACCCGGTTTTTATTTATTCCTGTCCCTGCAGGTTATGGTGTCGCTGATCAGAAACAACAAATTTGATTTTTTTTGTCTTAGAGAAATACTCCCTGGGAAAGTCCAAAAAAATTACCCAATTTGGAGCTAAAATCAGCATGATTTTCATATTATAAACAGCCTTATTCTTGATTTCTGCTGTGGGGATTCCCAACACCTGCAATCCTCCAACCCCCATGACCTTCCCTGTGTCATCAGTAAAAGCCTAAATGATATATACTGGGGGTTTATTAGAAAAGGTTGCTTGTTAAAGGGAAAGTTAAGCTCCACTAAAGCTATTATAAAGCTATATCCAATTGCAGGTATTGGATCCGTTATCCGGAAACCCATTATCCAGAAAGTGCCAAAGGCCATCTCCCATAGACTCCATTATAATAAAATAATCTGAATATTTTTAAAAAGAATTTATTTTTCTGTGTAATAATAAAACAGTAGCTTGTACTTGATCAAACTAAGATATAATGAATCCTTATTAGAAGCAAAATCAGCCTATTGGGCTAATGTTTAAATGGTTTTATAGTAGAGATAAGGTATGAGGATCCAAATTACAGAATGATCCCTTATCCAGAAAACCCCAGGCCCCTAGCATTCTGGATAACAGGTGCCATACTTGTACTTCGCCTGCCGAAAATTCGCTGGTGATAAAAAATACGAGACGCACGTAAAAAAAAAAAACATGTTGCTCGCCGAAAATGACGCGCATCGCAAATGCCGCGACTCGTTTTGCCAATTTTTCGACTAAACGGGATAGATTCAGCCAATCGCTAATTGTTATTGCTACTTTTTAATTACTCATTTTTCTATTCAGGCCTCTCCTATTCACATTGCTCTGGGGGGTCGAAGTGGTCAGGAGGGGGGTCGTCCAATCCTGGTGCGCAGGCACATCCATTTTGGTGCCCACTCTAGGAATGCCCACAACACGGTGGTTGGGGACCCCTGTCCTACACACACAATAAGTTAAATGGGTTCTGCACCTTTGAGTTAAATTTTTGTATGATGTAGAGAGTGATAGTTTGAGACAATTTGCAATTGGTCTTCTTTTTTTTATTATTTGTGATTTTTTAGTTATTTAGCTTTTTATTCAGCGGCTCTCCAGTTTGCCGTTTCAGCCATCTGGTTGTTAGGGTCCAAATTACCCTAGCAACCATGCACTGATTTGAATAAGAGACTGGAATATGAATAGGAGAGGACTGAATAGAAAGACGAGTAATAAAAAGTAGCAGTAACAATACATTTGTAGCTTCACAGAGCATTTGTTTTATAGCTGAAAAGAGTCAGAAGAAGAAGGCAAATAATTAAAAAACGTAAAAGGGAAACCTTTAAAATGATCTAATGTATCTGCCATTCCACAGAGTGATGGTTACCCTAATATGTAATGACTGAACTCAAGTTCCATTATCCGGAAACCCATTATCCAGAGAGCTCCAAATTACAGAAAGGATATTTCCATTATAACAAAATAATCAAAATTTTATTTGGATTTGATTTCCTTTTTCTGTGTAATAATAAAACAGTAGCTTGTACTTGATCCCAACTAAGATATAATTAATCCTTATTGGAAGCAAAACCAGCCTATTGGCTTTATTTCATGTTTACATGATTTTCTAGTAGACTTAAGGTATGAAGATCCAAATTATGGAAAGATCCGTTATCCAGAAACCCCCATTCTGGATAACAGGTCCCATACCTGTAATAATAAAACAGTAGCTTATACGTGATCCCAACTAAGATATAATTAATCCTTATTGGAAGCATTTATTTAATGTTTACATGATTTTCTAGTAGACTTAAGGTGTGAAGATCCAAATTATGGAAAGATCCGTTATCCAGAAACCCCCATTCTGGATAACAGGTCCGATACCTGTAATAATAAAACAGTAGCTTATACGTGATCCCAACTAAGATATAATTAATCCTTATTGCAAGCATTTATTTAATGTTTACATGATTTTCTAGTAGACTTAAGGTACAAGGTTACAAATTACAGAAAGATCCTTTATCCAGAAACCCCCGAGCATTCTGTATAATAGGTCCCATACCTGTAAAAGCGTCTGTATGAAAGCAGAATACACCTTAAGCAAATGACAGCCGCCTCCCAGTGATTATGAGCCCGGTGACTATAAACAAGAGATGTGTGTTATTTCATGGAGTCTCTATGGCTGGGTGTGACCCGGGGATGCTTTTAGCAGCAAGATCATCCCGCACGTAAAATGTTAATGGTTTTACAACCGTGTTTGAAGATATAAATATATATATACTTGCAGGAAGCATAGTTTACACATGTAGCTGTAGTCATGGTTTTTACTGGCTTTTTACACCTGCAATTCTACTGGTATGTGTTTAAATTGCAGGTAATATCCGGATTCTATTGAGCTCACACTCAAGAGTTTGAAAGCAAAAATGTAAATGTAGATGCATTCTGCTTCTAAACGGCTTGTTTTTTTGGTGAAAATTAGTGATGGGCGAATCTCACCCGTTTCGCTTCGCCAGCGAAATTTCGCGAATTGGCGAAAAAATTTGCGAAGCGAGTCTCGCGTCGTTTTCGGCGCGTCGTTTTAGTTTAGACGCACGACTCGTTTTTTTTTTTTGCCGAATTTTCGCTGGCAAATTTTGGCTGGTGAATTTTTGCTGGCGTTTCGCAAATTTATTCGCCAGCGGTGAATCGCGGGAATTCGCCCCTGGCGAATAAATTCGCCCATCACTAGTGAAAATTTCTTTCAGTGCAGATCACACTCTCTTTCAGGTAGGTTGAAAGCCTGCAAGTATGTCCTTCAGTGGTCAGTGGGCGTAGAGCAAATTGGTAGATATCTATGGTACAAATCAGATAATTCCATTGAAGGAGGACCACAAAAGTGGAGGTTACTGCTCCCTCTGCAGCTGTAACAGCCCCTAGTCTTCTTGGATGGTTCCCACTTGATGTTGGAACAATGTTGGTGGGATTTAATTTGCGATCAGCTGCAAGCCCATCGGTGAGGTTGGGCACTGAAATTGGGGAACAGGCCTGAATCACAGTCAGGGAACCAATTCCAGTTCAGTTCCGGGTCGGTCTGGTTCAGCAGGTCAAAAAAATCCAGTGGCCCCATCAACCCAGACCTGTTCCCCACTTGAAACCCTGCCCCTGACGTCCCCCTGGCTCCCATCACTCCCGGGAGCAAACAAGGTAAGGTTGGGGGTGAACCAACATTTGGAAAGTAGAAAGTGAAAATAGTAGCACCCCCTAAATACCATATCTTTTAACAAAATTTGGCGGGTTTTGAACACATTTTTGGGGGTTTTAGGGTCAGGTTTTATTTGTTATTACAGTTTTGCTAATGACGGGTCACAGTTTCCCCAAGAGACCTTCTTATCTTAACTAGTTACAATTGTTTCTTTGCTTCTCTTAAAAAGTTACAAAAGTATCTAAGTGCACTGCCACATATTCTGGGCTCTGGCAATTAGGTTTTAGAAACTTTGTATCTTTTTCAGAGCAGGAGATCAAAGAGAATATCGGGACATTTCAGTAACAATCCAGGACTGTGGGTTGAGCTGTCAAAATTGGGACTTTCTTGTGACTAATGGGACAGTTGGGAGGTATGGGTTAGGATTAGGCCCATGGGTGTGGGTGGGGACTTGATACGGAAGCCCAGTCCGTTGCTGGTTCAGTTGGACTGAAGTCAGGGATCCATAGCCCAATGTTGGTGAACTTTAGCCCACTCCAGCACAGCATTGCACAAGGTCTACTTGGATCACTTATAAGAACCCAACGTCCCCTATGAAGAGTTCTTGTGCTGACATTACTTCCAGGCATAGTGTTGGGCTTCAGGCCCGGACTGGCAATATGTGTGTTAGGGCAAATGCCAGATGGGCTGCTATAAGGTCCCATAGAAAGTCAGTATTTAGTGGGCTGGTGGGGACTGTTTGGGCCTCTATGTGGGCTGATTGGGCCTCTGTGTACCTGAAATGCCAGGGCCTATTTTGATTCTCAGTCCAGTCCTGTTGGGCTTAGTAGTAAATGATAGAACAAACCATTTTAGTCAACGTTTCCAGTTTTGATGCACAGATTAACCTCAGCCCCAAACAAAACACAGGCAAGAAAGAAATAGGAAATGTGTGGAATGGAGAAGGTGAAGCTGATAAGGGACAGGTAGTGTTCCAGTGTTACCACAACAAAGGAAATGATTTCTCTTCCTTCCCGTCCGTGTCCCTAGCCCGGAATACAGGCATCAGTCCAAAGCTGTGAGTTCATGTGTTTGTTAAAAGGGAATGACTGAGGCGCTGTTTATTAGCTGTGGAGAGCTTTACGTGTGCGAAACAAAAACAAGAATGGGTCCTAATGACTCCTCTATGACTGCCTGGACAAAGCTTTAACGAAACGCGCGTCGGCGTGTTCACTCCTACCTCCTTTGCTTTTAGGGAAGGTAATACTGAGACCACAGTCCTCCACGTTCTGCCTTCTTTGCTTCTGGTAATCAGGTAGAGTCCATTTTTTGGGACCCGTACCCGCAACCCGGACTTACCCGCATTCTTACCTGCTTGGACAAGCCCGGACTGGCAATCTGTGGGTTAGGGCAAATGCCAGAGGGGCTGCTATAAGGTCCCATAGAAAGTCAGTATTTAGTGGGCTGGTGGGGACTGTTTGGGCCTCTATGTGGGCTGATTGGGCCTCTGTGTACCTGAAATGCCAGGGCCTATTTTGATTCTCAGTCCAGTCCTGCGCTTGGACCTGCGACCCGACCCGTACCCGTGATACGCAACCCTGACCCGCTGACCATCAAGAATCAGGAAGTGCTGTCATTGTAAACCGGAAGTGACATCATCGGAAGTAGCCGCGATCAGAAAAAAAGGAGTAAAACAGGAAGTGCTGTCATTGTAAACTGGAAGTGACATCTTCAGTAGTAGAAATGCTCAGAAAAAGGAGTAAAAATCGCTATGGCGAGGATCCGCGACCCGACCCTCAACCCACCAACCTGCAGAACCACCGGCTTCTATACCCGCACCCAGAAATTCTATGAACACCCCGCAGAGTACCGCAGGATTTTGCGGGTACCCGACCGGCTGCAGGACTCTAATCCCAGGGTTTATTTAGCCAAACAATCTAGATAGCAGCAAACGGGATGACTCCACCACTATTTCTTCCCTTTTCCAAGTTCTAACTTGTTTCTATTTATGTGTAAGAGATTGTTAATGCCTGTTTCAATTGATACAAAGTATAATTTGCTATCTCATTGAAAAAGATTGATACTAATTAGATACTCCAGTAACCACCACCAGTTTTTTTTTAAACTCTTGCTTGCCCTTTACAGGGTTTTAGGGTAGAGTCCTGCAGCGGGTTAGGTACCCGCGGGTTACCCGCAAATTCCCGCGGTACCCTGGGGGTTGCACGTAGAATTTCTGGGTGCGGGTATTGAAGCGGGCCGGTGGTTCTGAAGCTTGGCGGGTTGAGGGTCGGGTCGCGGATCCTCGTCATAGCGATTTTTACAGCACTTCCTGTTTTACTCCTTTTTTTTCTGATCGCGGCTACGTCCGATGATGTCACTTCCGGTTTACAATGACAGCACTTCCTGTTTTACTCCTTTTTTTCTGATCGCGGCTACATCCGATGATGTCACTTCCGGTTTACAATCACAGCACTTCCTGTTTTACTCCTTTTTTTTCCTGATCGCGGCTACTTCCGATGATGTCACTTCCGGTTTACAATGACAGCACTTCCTGATTCTTGATGGTCAGCAGGTCCGGGTTGCGGATTACGGGTTGCGGGTACAGTTTGGTTTGCGGGTCCAAGCAGGTAAGAATGCGGGTTGTGAGTCCGGGTTTGCGGGTACGGGTCCCAAAAAATGGACCTGCGCAGGACTGTATTTTAGGGAATGAATTGTATTTTAGATATCACTTATTAACCCAATGAAGAATTGGTGGGGTTATTATTATTTTATTTTACAAGGCATACGCGGTCACACACAATTATTTAAATGAACTTACTATTCATGAGACTTTAAGTCAAACACTAATTTATTTAATTTATTAGTTATAAACATGAATTTAATTATTATAATTTATTGGTAGTAATATTTATAATTGGTGGTTTTGTAGGGTGGAGAATCATTAATTAAGATTCTCATTAGATCATTAATGAATTACCATTGTATACATCAACAAATTATATATATAAATGACTGATTAAATTATCCCTAGCGAGCACTGGCACTTTACTGAGCACTGAGCAATCATGGATGAGTAATATTAATTAAGTTCAAGCGAACCAAGATTATACTTTGTTAAATTTGTATATATATATAGTGTATAATAGGGAATAAAGACATACGGGGTTGTACCTTCTTTTTCTTTCCTTTTTACTAAAGACTCCTCTATGTCCCCATGAATCGGCCATCGGAATTTGCACAGTTGCTTTATGGAGATCTTTTCATTGCACCCCTAGGATCTGTGTTTACACAGTCACGAGTCTCCTTAAAGCCAGGTTTCTCAATCAATTTCTCAGGAACACAATTGATTTATGAATCCCAACCCAATCCCAATTTTGCAATTTACATATGGCCATTTTCATACGATATTCAGTGTGCATGGTGGGTGAGGAGCCGACTGATAGAGTCCTGCGCGGGTCCATTTTTTGGGACCCGTACCCGCAATCCGCAACCCGGACCCGCATTCTTACCCGCTTGGACCCGCAACCCGACCCATACCCGCAACCCAAGATCCGCAACCTGGACCCACGACCCGCTGACTATCAAGAATCAGGAAGTGCTTGTCATTGTAAACCGGAAGTGACATCATCGGAAGTAGCCGTGATCAGAAAAAAGGGAGTAAAAGAGGAAGTGCTGTCAATGTAAACCGGATGTGACATCATCAGAAGTAGAAATGCTGAGAAAAAGGAGTAAAAATTGCTATAGCGAGGATCCGTGACCCGACCCTCAACCGGCCAACCTGCAGAACCACCGGCCCGCTTCTATACCCGCACCCAGAAATTCTACGAGTAACTCGCAGGGTACCGCGGGATTTTGCGGGTAACCCGTGGGTACCCGACCCGCTGCAGGACTCTACCGACTGATTTTACCAGAACACTTGGATATTGTCTCGTCGATTGGGCCAGACGGAAAATTTAGTTTGGGCGCCTTCGCAGTCACCTGAACATCAGCCATTGTTAGTGCTGAACCATCAGATACAGGTAGAATTCTATTGTTTCTACCTGTATATCTGTCAATCCAGCTCTACATGTCTGTACAATCTTTCCTGGAAAGATCTTTTCCAGGAAAGATTGTTATTGTAATGTCTATGGCAGTGATCCCCAACCAGTAGCTCGTGAGTAACATGTTGCTCTCCAACCCCTTGGATGTTGCTCCCAGTGGCCTCAAAGCAGGTGCTTATTTTTAAATTCCAGGCTTGGAAACAAGTTTTGGTTGCATTAAACCATGTGTACTGCTAAACAGAGCCTCAATGTAAGTTGACAGTTCACATAGGGGCTACCAAATGGCCAATCCCAAGAAAATGTTTCATGCTATTGTAGCTCCCCAACTCCTTTTACTTCTGAATGTTGCTCACGGGTTCAAAAGGTTGGGGATCTCTGGTCTATGGCAACCTTAATTCTTTCACCCCAACCCAGTCCGGAGTCCTCCTCCATTTCTAATATCAAGACTCAACCCCTTCTGATGATGTCAAGAAAGACCAATGAGGTTACCAAAGGGTATTTCAATGTCACTGAAGGTGGGTGGACTTGTGACCTCACCTAAACATAGAACCAATTATGCACCTCTCTATTTCTCAGGAATCGAGATTATCAATGAAGCACAACCCTAATATAGCAACTTCTTTACTTCCTACACCCAAACCCAATCTGGGGGCCTCCTCCATTTCTAATGCCCAGATGCAACCCCTTCTGATGAAGTTGGACAATGAAGGGGTACAGGTGTTTCAATGTTACTGAAGGGGAGCAGGTCCTAAATTAAGTGTGGCCTGAACACAGAACCAATTATGCATCCCTTTTTAATGACTTATAATGATAATGACTGATAATTGTCTACTGAGGAAATTTCACTGCATTAAAGGGTATCATGAAGTCTAAGTCTATACACATTGGGGACCCATTTTTGAATCCCAAACCATAGGTCTATAGGTGACTTAGTGAGTGTGAGTAAAAGCCTATGATTATAGTAGACTCCTAAGGTCTAAGGACTGTAGAGCCTCAAAGAGAAAGTTTCAATGGCAAGAAAAACTAGGGATAGAAATAAAGCACTTCATTCACAGGGATATTACCTGGTTGGCATCATCTGTACAGACTTTGTGAAGTCACCAGCATTTGGTCAAACAAAGACGCAATATGGAATTTTGAGGGACAAGGCTGTTATTTTTTTTGTGGATTGGACAAAGCCCTATACCTACTGTACATACATTGTAGGCAAATCCTTTGCTGGGATGAAGTTTCCCTGTAATTTGGAATCCAGACGCAGTAAATAAGGAATCAGCTTAATAGGATCCTAAGCAAGAAAAGATCATTAGGAGATTAGGGGACCCGTTTACTATTAGAGGACACTAAGTCATCTCACTATGGGTTGGAGATTAAGCAGAAAAGACTGTCTCTGTTTGATGGAGAAAAAGAGTCTTTGCTTCGTACAGTAAGATGATTTGCCTTTTGTAAAGTGGAACAAACAAGTCCTAACGTTAATGAAATGAGCAGCCAGGACAACCGGGAGGAAAACATTAACGAGGTTGTTTGCCATGGCCAGGGTTACAAATTCTAGACTACAGAGATAAGGGGTGCAATGAGCTTCCCAGTGGATTACATCCTATAGTACTCGCTAACCTGCGGGTCTGAATGTGTTAACCACCGAGCTGCCATGTTTTCAACTGTTAACATAGTCCCAACCCAGCTGTGGCCCCTTTAACCATATGAGATCCAGGCAGGGACTGATTTGTATGGTGCTGATAATATTGTACTCTTTAATGTTAAATATAAAGGTTTAATGAGCCGCCTCCTGACTATTTGCTCAGGGAACTCCTTGCTCCTCTCTAGTAACGGTTAATTTAGCATTCAACTTTCTGGTCTAGAATATTTTGCAGTATAGCGCCATCTAGTGGCTACAGCTATATATGCAGTTGTATATGCTGCACAGAGGGCCATTGGGGCAAATTCACTAAGCTGCGAAAATTGCGCTAGCATTGCTTTCACGTTCGCCGCACTTCGCCAGGCGAATTTTCGCCAGCACTACGCAAATTCACTAAAATGCGAATTTTCACTCAGGACTAGGGTTGCCACCTGTCCGGTTTTGACCCAGACAGCCCGGTATTTTGAAGGGCTGCCCGGGTCAATACTTCATGTCCGGTTTTCCAAATAAGGAAAAACGGGCGGGATTAGCTTGACTGACGCAGCGATCGTCTAATCGGCGATCGCTGCGTCATAGCTCCGCCCCATGATGTCAAGGCCCGCCCACTGATGTCATGGGCCCCACCCCCTGTTAGGGTTTAGCCACGGCAAAAGGTGGCAACCCTACTCAGGACGCTGAACGTTAGCGAAGTAGCACTACTGTTACTTCACCAGGCACAGCCAATTTACGCTAGCGATGCCTAATTTGCATACGGCGCAAATTCCACTACACAAGCCCAGGAAACCTTTAATAAATAAAATAAAGTTGTCCTATTGCCCTACATGTGCCCCCTGTATAGTTGTGTTGCCATATGTTAGGAAATGTAGGGGGGAAGGAGGGTAACCCCCCAAAAAAATTTTGCTCTTTTTCAGACTATCACCCTACAAAAGGTAAAAGACGCCAGCGTTTTTTTGGGACTTTCCATTTTTTTTTTCAACCTCCTATCTATTGTATTGAACTTCACCAGGTCTGACCAGGCGAAGTAACGTCTAGCGTAAGTGGTAACGTTCAGTAAAATGTTCATCTTAGTGAATTTGCGTAATTACGATCCTTCGTCAGTGCGCAACTTCGCCTGGCGTTAGGGTGTGAAGTTGCGCTAGTCTATCTACTTCGCTAGCAAAAATTCGCCAGAGTCCGTGTTAGTGAATTTGCAAAGTTGCGAATTGACGTCACGCTGGCGAATTAGCCCTAGCGTTAGACGCTTCGCGCTTTAGTGAATTTGCCCCATTGAGTCTTGCCTGTAAGGATTGTTTAGAATCACTAGGAGTCATTTATCAAGTGTAGCTCATTGGTGCAATCCACCATGTTTTCTGCACTTTGTACCCTGTCTTATATTTAAAATAAATTGCTGCAGGTGTCGGAACTCCAAAACCTGGGTTCCCTGATGAGTAAAGAACTGCCAGCACTCACTGTTACTATGAGGGGCAGACAGGGGGCAGTTGTCTGTGCTGGGTCTCTAGTCCCCATTTAATCTAAACAGAATAGTTAGTGATGCACTAAGGTAGAGCCTGAATCCAGGGCTTTAGATTCTGTTACTACTAAAGGTGCTATGCTATAGATTGCATGCCTTGCTAGATTAAAGGACAACTAAAGCTGAACCAAAGAAGAATTGTTGTTCATGTACTTTTGTACTTCTTTACCAGCCCAAGGCAACCACAGCCATACCTCTCAACACTATAGAAGTAAAAAGAGGGACAAATTTTTTTTGGCATGAGTATCACGGGGATTTTTCTTAACCATGCCCATTTTTGTGGCCACACCCCCTAATTACCATGCTCCATTTACAAAATTTGGCAGGTTATGAAAGTTTGAAAATAGTTCTCCAATTACTAAGTGCAATTACTTATTTTTTTTTATTTCAAAGTTGTTACAAAGTATCTTATTTGCACGTTAGCTGTTCTGGGCTCTCTGCCAAAAGCCAATTAAGTAAAAATATTTGTTTCTTTTTCTGGCTGTTCAGTGCAAAGAAAAGAGGGACTTTCCAGTACAAATGAGGGACTGTGGGTTGAGCTGTCCCTCTGAAAAAGGGACAGTTGGGAGGTAAGACCTCAGCCCTTTAGCAGTAAAGATCTGTGTCTCCCCAGTAGATGCCCCAGTAGCTCCCC